>CM059230.1:15597392-16197392 GCA_030347435.1 Clarias fuscus | reverse complement strand
GGACGGTGGTACAGTGATGTACAGTAGTGGTTAGCACTGTCACCATGCACCTCCAGGGTCTGGGATCAATTCCCCCATTGAGGTCTGTGCGCATGCAGTTTGCATGTTCTCCCTGTTCTTGGTGGGTTTGGTCCGGTTTCCTCTAATTGGCGTTCCCAATTATATATAGCCTGTATAGAAGATAAAGCAGTATAGATGATACGTTTCGGTTACAATAAGGATAAGGATCGGTTACAACAGTGGAAAACCACTGCAGATCCACTCTGGCTAGCAAAGGTTGAGAACCTGAATCTATCATACTTTGCACAAACTAGACAGCTGAATATTAGAAAAAAACTCACCTGGTCTTTTTCAATAGTTTGTCCTCATGATAGACTCAGATTCTTATGGACAGGAGTGGAACTGTGTGTTTTTTTCTGTTGTTTTTTAGTCATTCACCTAAAGGTTTGGTGTGTTGTGCATGCTGAGATGCTTTTCGGTTTACCATGGCTGTAAAGAGTGTTTCTTAAATACGTTATTATAGGATTCCTGCCCTATTTTTCTTAGCATGATGCTGCTGCCTAAATAAATGCCTGAATGCCCAAGTGTACAGATATAATAAACAGTGAGTGCATACATTTCTATTATCTTTATAAAACTTTCTCTTACTCTGTCACAGATGGGATACACACCCTTACATGTAGCATGTCACTATGGCAACATAAAGATGGTGAAGTTCCTTCTACAGCAGCAGGCACATGTTAACAGCAAGACCAGGGTAAGTCTTAACATCCAGTCACATGGTGTCACTGCAGCCCCTTAAAAAGACATAGCTAAAGATAATTTTATGATCACTGGATTATCATAGACTTACATACATATATTAAACACATGTAAAACAGATTTAAAGCAGATCGTCTACGCCCTTCTTCCCATTACATATAGTCAGAACTTGAACCCTTTGAAAGGCATAATATTGTAAATCAGTAATTTCCATTATATTACATTAGACCTTAAACCCCTCCAAATGGATTACATGATTACACAGAACCGTGTTAATACATTATACCTTAACTTAAATCCTTTCCGTTACATCATGACATCTTATTTTCTAGTAAACCATAACTCAAAAACTTCCCCAATGCTGTACAGCATTACTCAAACTTTTTGTAGTACATCATGTGAAAACTCAATTTCCCAGTATGTTACTGTCATCAATCTTATTCACAAGGGGCCAATAAGGCTGAGGGCATTTACTCCAACAAACCCGTAACGCCAGTCCTCCCAATACATTAAGTCATTATTCAACCCCATTCCAATACCCTGAGTCATAAGTGCAACCCCTCACAGTAGATTAGATCGCACCCCAAATTCCTTCCATTACTTTACATCAGTTTATTTTTAATTAAAACCCCGCAATACATTCCATCATAAGTCTTATACTAATGGTCTACAGTATATTATAAGTCTCACCGCTTACAATACTCAAATGCTTTCTAATACACTGCATAGTTACTGAAACACCTTGCAGTACATCATAAACCAAATCATTATGATGGAACTCCTTCCCAATACATTAAGTTATAAATCAAATATATGTGCAATATATTTTAACATGCAATTCCCCCAATACATTATGTCCTAACATAACCTTTCCCTATACATTATGCGGACATTATAATACATTAAGTCTGATTCTGTCCGATGCACTATATTATACCTCATATCCTTTCCAATACATTAAGCATAATAATATAGTCACCCATCTCTTTTAAATATGCTTTGAAATTACAAGGGGCGTTTAAGTAAAACTGATACGTGTGATGAAATTTTTTGTGAACAAAGGCATAAAAAAAAACAATTGACATTTTTAGAGGACATCAAGCACTGTATGATGATGATACTCTTAGCTGCGGTAAAACCGTTGAATGGCAGAAACGTTTTAAAGTAAGACATATTCCTGTAGATCCTGACTGAGGTGGGTTGGCGTTCACTGTTGTCATTCCTGTGAACATTAAGCAAGTTGAACATCTGAACCTTTAAAATCAACAGATGACTTGTCACCAGCTTGTGGACATGACGCCTCTATCTGTGGGAACTGTTCGCACAATCATTCACGAACACCGATTGCACATTACAGGAACTTGGCTAGGAGTTGATACCAAATCCCCATACAGTCGAAAAAAAGTGATTTCCTCATGTTTGGACTCTTAAAGACGTTACAGATAGGCCAGCTTCTCTGACATACTGAAGAAACCTTCTACCTTCATGGTATTCAAAAACTACTGAAATGCTGGGGTAAGCGCATTGGTGTAGCAGGGGATTATATAGAGTAATAAAGGTGAGTTTTACTCCCATAACTGTGCTCTTTTATTTTGCACAATCAAAAGCTCTGGTTTGACTTGAACCTTCCTACATTAGTCAAGGATGTATGAATTAATTATTAATTTTCAGCGAGTGTGTATGTTCAGGGTGGCGGGGAATCCGAACCCAATTCAGCGAACACTATGCATGAGTGCAGGAATACACCCTGAATGGGACTCCATTCTGTTATAGGGCACCATGCATGCACACATTCACGCACTAATTCACACCTATTGGCATGTTTTTGTCAGAAAAGTGAGGAACCCAGAGGAAACACCACCACAGGCAGAAACTTGACTGAGTAACCTGAGCTTAGGACACTAGTCTAAGATTAATTTTTTTATATTAATGAAATATAAAAACTGCACTCTGTTTAATACATTATTGCAAATATGATTTATAGTGTTATAGACACAGAAGCTATATAAAGTATTTAGACTTGAATGGTTTATGGAAAAAAGTAGTACAATTCACAACATCCACAATTCAAATATACTGTAAATCCTTTGAACTCAGATGATTATCAATTGACATTGTATGCATCATGTAGAGCAAATAAATAAATAAATAAATAAATAAGAAGAAAGACTTTGTGCATTTTAGTAACTAGGAATTTCATACGCCCTATATAATCATCAACAAATATTTCATTGTAACTATATCTCATATCTCCATGATGTGTACCATTTGATTATTCAAGAACCTTTGCTAACAGCTTCTGACACATGCTACAAAAACGCTATGACAGATATGTTAATTTGTTTCAAATCACAAATTAAGGTGGGTGAGAACTTATTTTCAGCTAAGATCAGCTTTCTTTTAGTGAGAATTTAATCTCCATATTGGCTTGTAATTTAGCTGCGTATGTGCTAGCCATATGTTAGTTAAGACTAGCTCATGCAGTGATAGTTTAAAATAAGTCATAATTGCAAATTATGTCATGTCTATAAAAAGTAATAAAAGTTTGGATGATATTGTGATTTAATTTGGCTTGACTTTTGCAATTATGGGTTACTTATATTGTTGTAGCCTAACAGGAAAACAACATAAACAGCAAAAAAGGGGCAGGTGCATGGGCTGCTTGAGCCCCACCCTGTGCACATCCATGTTGTTCTTTGTAATGTACTTAGACAGTCAGAAGTTGTTTTAGAACATATCTGGAAGCTGGACAGCTTTTGAAAGTCTTGGTTCTATTTATTTAGTTTTTCTCCTTGTTTCTCTGTCATTTAGGTGGGCTATACTCCACTCCATCAGGCGGCCCAGCAAGGTCATACAGACATCGTCACTCTCCTCCTGAAACACGGAGCCCTGCCCAATGAGATCACAACAGTAGGGATTTTTGTTCATCATTTCCTTTAATTCTTTTACATTTTTTTATCCAGAATTTAGCTACAATCTTAGTTATCTTACTAGATGCTATATTTCAAATATTGTCAAAGATTGGAAAAGTATACTTGATATTTTGTACTTCAGCCAATAAAGAGCTCCAGTGTAAAAACGTGCTTGAATAGAAATGGAAACCTTTTTAAACTCTATTACACTAGGAGGGCTGTTTTGGGTAGACTGACTTTTTCATATTCTGAAATGCAGTTCCATGATATTGTATTAGTTCAAGAGGCTTTGATCTAGGCAGTGGAGAGGGTTTGCATATTTAGAGATGCTCTGTGGTTTGATGCTGCTGTATGGGTTGTTATCAGAACTTGCCACAATGTTGTCTAATCAGTCTATGTGTGCTGGTCTGTGGCAGAACGGAACGTCACCCCTGGGCATTGCTAAGCGGCTAGGCTACATCTCTGTCATTGATGTACTCAAGCTAGTGACTGAGGAATCTGTATCTGTAGTGAGTGCTTACTTGAAGATATGTATTTCATAAGTGACTTGCTGTGATGTTAAAAATATCCACATTTTCTTGTTAGTTCTCTTTTGTCACCCCATTTGTTTCTCTATCTCTCTCTCTTTCCTAGATAACCACTGATAAGCATCGCATGAGTTTCCCAGAGACAGTGGATGAGATCTTGGATGTCTCAGAGGATGAGGGTAAGTAAAGGTGCTTTACATGGGATTTGGCCAAACTGGGTGGTAAAGTGTTGGGAAACCCACTGAGCTATTAGAACTAGTCAAGCTATACGCTACTCTTGATTTATCCAAGGTTCAGAACAAAACAATGCTTTTGATACAATAGTTAGCTACACTAAAAGATTTATTGCTCAGTTAATTTATTGCATAAAAATAAAAAAAATAAACATGCAACAAATTTACCCAACCAGTTATAAGTGGACATGCTCATTCAATTTCTGCATGGAATCAATACTAGACTAACCTGATATTAGTAAAGAAACCAGGCTACTTTACTTAAATATTACTAGGTAATATTAGCAAATTAGTAAAACATGTCATAACATGCTTTTTTAAAATGGCTGTACTTTATCCCCTCTCTACTCTCTAATGCTAATGCTACTCAGTTTGAAAAGCTGTTGTGTCCTCACATTTCTTGTAATAAATATATGCTAGCTTCCACACTGCATAGTTGTTAGCTGTTGTGTGATATAGAAGATCTAGGTAGCTAGCGGGAAGGCAAGTTACCAATTTAAGAGTATAAAGGGGAAAAACTTTTAATTGGTTATGTGAAAAGGGAAAAGCAGTTTCAAACATCAGGACAAAAGAAAACTACAACACATGTAACATTATACATCTGCTTCTTGTGCATATCTGGGGGCAGTCTGGATACAGGTTTTTGTTCAAGTAAAATTGAAGGCAGAAATGCTGGTTGATATGAGACCAAGACTAACTAAACTAAAAACCTGTTTGGTTGGAATGTAAACCTGCAGCTAGACCAACCCTTTCTGGATCAGATTGATGACCCCGTCCCAAAGGGTCTCAAGCTTTATATCAAGGGTTTTAAGCCTTTTCCCTAAACGACTACTTTTCACTTGCTGGATTATTATTATTATTATTTTTTATCTCCAATCAAGCTGGAATGAAAACCTGCATCCACATTGACACTTTGGTCTTTTATATCAACTAAAAATACAGTTAAGTGATTTAAATGAAGGCGTGACAGTCATGGACTGGGTTTATTGAACTAAGCATGCATTTGTAGGGTGCCTGATTGGGGAAAGGGTGGAGCTGAGCAGCACCGTTCTGGCTTGAGGTAGCCAGATGGGTCTTAAAGGGGAAGTATTATGTAAAATAATCATAGTCATTTTTAGACGTTCAGATGAGTCTCCAGTGTGTGTTCAAGCAAACAATATAAAAAAAGCATAATTTTGTCATTTTTTGGATTTTTATATTGCCTTGGGCTATACTGTAAAAAGGCTAATTAGGCAAATAGTTTTAAATTAATTTTTTTTTCCACTTTTGTGATCTCATATAAGAGTCTTGTTGCTTAGTTCTCCTGTTCTCCGGAAGGGTGGAGCAGTGGTTATTCAGAAAATGAAATGTGATTACTATCGTAAGTACCTGTTGTTGATTGGACAAGAATTTTTGAAATAGTTAAAAGGTTAAAGCTAAAAGTAAGCTGATCAGCTTTAATGTATTCAGTGATATTATTATTTCAGGTTGTAGCCCACATTCATGTCTGCCTGTCTTTCTCTTCATACTTATTCATACAAAGAATTGTTTTTTTTTTTAAGGTTGAGTATCTTAGACCTTGTTTACCGTTTCTTTTGTTATCAGCACTCCCTGTTCAGTAGTTGGGGGTGAATCACAGATGAGAAATCAAAATGGTAGATTGGATAAAGATGGGATAATACCAAAGTACTGCCAAAGTGTGATTAAATCCTGTCCAACCAGTTTTGTGTGATGCTATAATAAAATAAAGACAAACAAAATACAGCTGGACAGATGAACAAAAGACTGGTTTTGAGGTCCTCCATTGTATGAAATGTAAAAATATAATTTATAATTATCTTCAGTGACAATCCCTTTTGTGTATGTTTGTGCTAATGCTAACACTCTGAATAAGAAAACTTAAAGATGATAATGAACTTAATGATGTAATACCATAATATTATGTGAACAAATTAGGGTGTGAATAGAAAGTTTTTTTTTAATTTTTTTTTTATCATCCTGACCATCTTGGCAGATGGGACCCGTATGATCACAACATGGGCACTGGACCATCTCTCATTTGCAGTCTAAAAAGACTATTATTAAAAATACAGGCAGCAAATGCAGTGGAATTTTAAACTTAACCTATGGTATCAGGATATTCTATGCTAATGATCTACTCTGAACCATGCTGTTTCCATCTCTTCTCCAGGAGCTGCACAGCTAACATTAGGTAGGATTGTCTAACCGTCTCTGCCTTGATTGTCCAGTTGTCGGTGGTTCATGACGTCATGTGACTGCATCTCGAGCACTCTCATTCTGTCTGATGCTGACCTGTGCTGCTCTATTTTGGGATCTATGGTTCAGTTTTAGAAAAGTATGGGTTCCTCATTGCCATGTGGTCATGATTCGCTTATGCTTCGTCAGCACTAACACCTGTTTGTGGGACCATCATTCAAAATTTGCCTCTTATTCCACCTCTGCAGGACTGATAGTTAATCAATTAACAATCGTTTAATGCTTAATTGACTAATGGTCTTCATTTGACTCAACAGAAAGCTCCTAGGAATTGAACAGACAAAGTGGCTCTATTCCCATCGTCATGGATTTCCATGATTAAACCACTCTAGCGGGAACTAATCTCTCTTGAATGCAATGTCCTGATTTTATCCATGTTTTTCATTGGTTCTTTGTGTGTATGACTCCATTGCTTGGATGTGTGCTTGTATCTGAAAGATGGCGAGTGGTGAATGCTGGAATAACAACTGAGTTTTCCTTAAATCACAGCTCTCACTTCTCTCCACCTTTCTCACTAGCCTTCTCATTTGTTTGTCTTCTTCCTGCCCACTTTTCCTTCACACTGCTCTAGAGGACTAACGTCTGCTGTTCTGCTAATATGTAGGTGATGAGCTGTTGGGAATGGATGGCGCTCGGTACCTGAAGCTGGATGACCTGAAGGATCAAGATGACGACTTTCTTTCACCAAAGAAATCCCTGCGGGAGTTTGAGAGTGGGATGGGCACAACGTAAGTTCTTTAGTCAAAATCAAAATAATAACATCTAATAGTAATAACATCTAATAGTAGTTAAACAGTTAACCATCTTAATAATAGCAATAACAAAACTTCTCTAACATCTCTACTTCCCCCTAGACCCTACTCACCTGCTATTCCCAGAATTCCATGTGTATCTCCAGAAACTGTAATGCTTGACCAGGTACTAGTTTGTAAAAAAAATTTTTTTTGGATTTAACACTTACAGTCAGCTTTAAAATGATGAACACTTCTATATAAAGATGGGTAAAACAATTTAGTTTTCTTTACCCTAACCACAAATGTGGGTTCTTGAGTTTACAGGAACTTTGAAACAGGGTGCTATGGTTAGATCAGACAAAATTGGCACATTATTCCCAAGGCATACATACAGAAAACAGCCTAATCCCAATTGTTACTGTAAGTGATGTTAAGGTTGTATTGCTGTCCATGTTTGTGTGAGTTTCCTTTGTATTCTCTAGTATCCTTCTACTGTTCAAAAACATAAATGTAGAGAGATTTGGTCTACTAGATTGCTCCTAGGTCCTAGGATTAGTCTTACTAGATTTGTATGATGCTGTAATAGAGTGGGGTGAATTCTCCATCTTTGGTCCAGATGTTCTCAGGGTAGCTTCCAGATTTTCCACAAGTCAGGATAAGTGATAAATGAAAAAAGTAATTTTACCATTTGCAATCAAAGTTGAGATTTCAGATTAAGCCTGTCAAAAAATCCATCTCAGCCTTAGCAGTTGCTTGCTTGTTTGACCTAAAAAGTGGGATTGTACAGACTCTATGGTCTACAGACTGGATTGTTTAAATGATTCTGGTCTATTTGCATGCTTGTACTTGATGGTTTTATTGATGGGTGATGTCCTGTGTGTCTGCAGCACACTCCTATTCCTTTGCCTAAGGAGTATGATGAGGACTCTCTTATCCCCAGTAGTCCTGCCACTGAAACCTCAGACAACGTTAGCCCAGTAGCCAGCCCCATCCACACTGGGTCAGTTGCATGCACCTTATTGGATCAGACACATAACAATGTCAGTGGTTTTATTCGGTTCAGCGGTATCAAATGTAGACCAATTTGTTCACTGGTTGCTTGATTGCTGGTTGTTAGGTTTCTAGTGAGTTTTATGGTAGATGCAAGAGGTGGGTCCATGCGTGGCAGCAGACACAATGGCCTCCGGGTGATCATACCGCCTCGTACCTGTGCTGCCCCAACGCGAATCACCTGCCGTCTAGTGAAGCCACAAAAACTCACGACACCTCCTCCCCTGGTCGAGGGAGAAGGCCTTGCCTCACGCATCATCTCCCTGGGGCCCTCCAGCATGCAGTTCCTGGGGTGAGCCTGACTGAAAAACATTTCTTTCTTTCTTTAGAAGTATGAAAAATAGAAGTAAGAAAATATATTAAAATTGCCACATACAATATACACACGTGGACAAAATTGTTGGTACCCTTCGGTCAATAAAAGAAAAACTCACAATGGTCACAGAAATAACTTTAATAACTCATGGAACAGGCCTGGACAAAAATGATGGTACCCCTAACTTAATAGTTTGTTGCACAACCTTTTGAGGCAATCACTGCAATCAAACGATTCCTGTAACTGTCAATGAGACTTCTGCACCTCTCTGCAGGTATTTTGGCCCACTCCTCATGAGCAAGCTGCTCTAGTTGTTTCCGGTTTGAAGGGTGCCTTTTCCAGACAGCATGTTTCAGCTCCTTCCAAAGATGCTCAATAGCATTGAGGTCAGGACTCATAGAAGGTCACTTTAGAATAGTCCAATGTTTTCCTTTAGCCATTCTTGGGTGTTTTTAGCTGTGTGTTTTGGGTCATTGTCCTGTTGCAAGACCCATGACCTGCGACTGAGACCCAGCTTTCTGACACTGGCCAGCACATTTCTCTCTAGAATCCCTTGATAGTCTTGAGATTTCATTGTACCCTGCACAGATTCAAGACACCCTGTGCCAGATGCAGCAAAGCAGCCCCAAAACATACCAGAGCCTCCTCCATGTTTCACAGTAGGGACAGTGTTCTTTTCTTGATATGCTTCATTTTTCCGTCTGTGAACATAGAGCTGATGTGCCTTGGCAAAAAGTTCCATTGTTGTCTCATCTGTCCATAGGACATTCTCCCAGAAGCTTTGTGGCTTGTCAACATGTAGTTTGGCATATTCCAGTCTTTTTTATGATTTGTTTTCAACAATGGTGTCCTCCTTGGTCGTCTCCCATGTAGTCCACTTTGGCTCAAACAACGACGGATAGTGCGATCTGACACTGATGTTCCTTGAGTATGAAGTTCACCTTGGATCTCTTTAGAAGTCTTTCTGGGCTCTTTTGTTACCATTCGGATTATCCGTCTCTTTGATTTGTCATCAATTTTCCTCCTGCGGCCACGTCCAGGGAGGTTGGCTACAGTTCCATGGATCTTAAATTTCTGAATAATATGTGCATCTGTAGTCACAGGAACATTTACCTGCTTGGAAATGGTCTTATAGCCTTTACCTTTAACATGCTTGTCTATAATTTTCTTTCGAATCTCCTGAGACAACTCTTTCCTTCGCTTCCTCTGGTCCATGTTGAGTGTGGTACATACCATGTCACCAAACAACACAGTGATTACCTGGAGCCCTATATATAGGCCCACTGACTGATTACAAGATTGTAGACACCTGTGATGCTAATTAGTGGACACACCTTGAATTAACATGTCCCTTTGGTCACATTATTTTCAGTATTTTCTAGGGATACCATCATTTTTGTCCAGGCCTGTTCCATGAGTTAATTTTTAAAAATAATTCTGTTGAAGCATGGTTGAAAAGCAATGTCTGACTTTCATTGGTTAGAGATTTCATTGTCAATTGGTTAACATTCATAGAATTTTTTAAAATTATTACTTTTGTCAGATTAAAGTTATTTATGTGACCATTGTGAGTTTTTCTTTCATTGACCGAAGGGTACCAACAATTTTGTCCACGTGTATATGCAGATGCTTGGCACAATATATATAGGTGCATTGCTTAGAAATCTGCATTTCAGGCCAGTGATCGTGGAGATCCCTCATTTTGCATCATTGGGAAGGGGAGATCGAGAGCTGGTGGTGCTCCGCAGTGAGAATGGTTCAGTATGGAAAGAGCACCGAAGCCGATATGGTGACGATGTTCTCGAGACTATACTGAATGGCATGGATGAAGGTATGACTTGTTCATTATTTATGCATCTTGTTCATCTATCTCCTTAAAATATTTTTAGTATGTTCAGCCAGAATAATCCATAAAAACCTTATGGATTATTCTGGTTGAATATACTAAAAATATTTTACATGTTAAATATTTTAGCGTGTAGAACCCTACAAAAACATTGGATGTCTTTTAAGAATTCCCTGGTAAAAAAAAAAAATCCAGAGAAACATTGAATGTATTACATAATTTGTATCAGTGCAGTTCTTATCTCCAAATCTTTTTATTCAGATTTGGAGAGTCAGGAGGAGCTGGAGAAGAAAAGAATTCGCAGAATAATCTCCACAGACTTCCCACTTTACTTTGCTGTGGTGTCACGTGTACAGCAGGAGAGTGATTTGATTGGTCCAGAGGGTGGTCAGCTAATCAGTAAGCTGGTGCCCCAAGTTCAGGCCATATTCCCTGAGACAGCAGTCACCAAACGAGTGCGACTGGGCCTGCAGGTAAGATGAAAAGGTTTTTAGGACTGGTCTTATTTTAAAATTAAGAAACTATTTAGGAGCAAAGATTCTGCATTTTGTCTAAGACGAAGGTATGACTTGTTCATTATTTATGCATCTTGAGTATACATTTATGTATACTGAACCTTGAGGGGTTCTCTTGTTTGTTCCTCAGGCAAGCCCTTAGAAATGTTGTAACTTAAAATGGTTTACCCTCATATCACAACAGGAAGCTAAGGCACTATTAAAGAACCATTCAAGAAACCATTGAGGAACAATCAAAAAATGACCTAGAGCAGGACCTGCTCAATCCCACCCTGCCTCATTGCTGTTTCATAAACTTTCACACTAATGCAGCAAAATCCAAATATTAGTCTTATTAGTAGCTATTTAGAGGAAATCTTTATAATGAAATTGAATGTGTTGAGTGATTCTGGTAATAATTTAATGGTTGGTGCTGTATTTTTGTCATTTCTGTGAGAGTAGTTGTGTGCCACATGGATATCACAGGTGTCTCATTGATATTGCTAGTTTATGTACAATGGTGTTTAATAGGAGAAAAATAATCAACAATCCCAACATAAAGGAGCATAAGGTTGCTTGGTTATTTCCTAAAAATAAAAGAGTTAGAGCATTCTCTTCTCACTTACTATTTTTCAGAGATGTTGCATGTCATAATGAAAACTTCAGAGTAGAAGTAATGGAGGCAGCAAATGTTAAACTTAGAGTCACTGAATGCATTGTACAGTTGAGGAGCTATGAGACAAGGACAGACTGAAGGGCTAAAGCACTGATGCATCACTCTGTTTAGGTTGAGATAAAGTAAAGGTTAAATCACATTGCCTGACATTGCAGGCAGTTGAACTGTATCTCTGTCTCCGCATTATTTCCAAACAAACTTACTACTTCTAAACAAACTTAATAATTCACTCCAATCACACAGGATATCACTCACACACTCACTCATCGTTTATACTGCTTTATCCTGTATTCAGGGTCGTGGGGGGCCTGGAGCCTATCCCTGGAGGCTTAGGGCACAAGGCGGGGTACACCCTGCACAGGGTGCCAATCCATCACAGGGCACACACACACACGCACGCACGCACGCACGCACACACACACACACACACTCACTCACTACGGGCAATTTGGGAACTCCAAATGTGGGAAGAAACCGGAGTAACCGGAGGAAACCCACCAAGCGCAGAGAGAACATTCAAACTCCATCCACAGAGACGGGAATCGAACCTGGCTCGGAATCGAACCCAGACCCTGGAGGTGCGAGGCGACAGTGCTATCACACGGGATGTAAATGTGTAAATAGTATCTATATGATTATAAAAAAACTGTGATGTTTATCTTCCTCAAATGGCTCCAAAGTCTCAAAACTCAACTTGAGTGAGTACGCGGGTTAAGGGGCTACGAGCATGTGGGTGCGTGCGGATTCTAACGTGGGCACGTGAAGTTCCACACAGACATGATTTTCAACTAATTAGCGCTCGTGGTGTTTTGAGACTTGCGCAAGTGTGTATAATGAGTGGGTTTAAAGCTAATTTGCTCACAGTGTTTGGAGAAAAAAGCATATTGAGGGCTTTTAACACATGTGATTTTGATAATGTAACACCATAAAAATGCATTTCTGTTCCACGACTTGGAAGATTCTGCACTTGGTACAAAATTGTTTATATATCTGAAGCTAATTGGCTGATTATCGGTCAATTATTATTATTTTTATTGAAAATGTAAAAAATAATAGCTTGATCTCTATTATAAATAAATGTGATTTTTTAAATTGGTGAATTTTTCAATACGTGAATCGCCACATAAACGAATCGTGATTCATAACTGAATCGATTTTTACCCCATCTCTAGACAATATCTCATATGGCTATAAACATTACTATGCTCTCATTCAGGTTGGATTTTTGTATTAAAAAGCTGGACTTTTGCAGCCTTTCAGTTGGGTGTAGTGCACGTTCCTGTGATTTACTGCTTTGCATCAACCACAATGTGTCTTTGTGTTTTGATTTATCTGTGTTTTCTCTAGTCAACATTTGAGCTGAAAAGTCTAATAAGCCTAGATGGGCTTTTAATTTGCTTTGTTCAGTTTCATGATGTAATATGTTTGCATATTTTTTTTCTCCTTTGCTTCTTCCTTTAATCAGTTTAATCAGTTGCAAATGAAATGACACAGAGGAAGAACTTCAGAATACATGTGTAATATTTGTAAATATACTGAAGGAGTATGAGTTTACCACAGTCTCTATGCTTTCGTGTATTGATTATTACATTTCTCAGTTTGAGTATTTAGTTGCTTATTTATACTCAATAGATTCAAAGTTATGTTTTCTCTTTTCTCATGTGCACCAAGGTGCTTCTCATATGATCTTTCTCATTTGTCATCTTTCCATTTCTCTTCTCTCCCCTCCTTTCCTCACCTCTCCAGGCTCAGCCCATCCCAGACGAGTTGCTGACTCGGCACTTAGGGAACCAGGCCACATTCAGCCCTGTGGTGACGGTGGAGCCGCGCAGGCGTAAGTTCCACCGGCCCATCGGCCTGCGCATCCCCCTGCCCCCCTCCTGGAGGGAGAGTCCACGCGATGCTGGTGAAGGGGACACTACCAGCCTGCGCCTCCTCTGCAGCGTCATTGGTACAGTCTGGTTTCTGACATATGTTCCCATGTTATGGTTTGTGCAAAAAGGATTTGTGCATGTACGAAAGGGAGATTAGCTCGTATTCTTGTGTACATCAGCCTTAGCCGGCTTTGATCTGCTCACCCTGCCGATGCTTTGGATGAGGCTGGAACAGATTTAATATCCAGTCTGAAAAAAGATGCAGGGATAAAGATAGCATGAGCACAATGATTCCAGATGGTGCTGCTTGTGAAACGAAGGACACAAATGCACATATTTTGTGAAAAAGCTATGAATCCCTCCTGCAGGGGGTACGGCCCCAGCTCAGTGGGAGGACATCACCGGCACCACCAAACTCATGTACTCCAACAACTGCGCCAACTTCACCACCAATGTATCAGCAAGGTGAGACTTACTTACAAACCCTGACACTAGATCATCCATTTATTTTATAGCAAATTGACATAATTATTCAAGACAGAACTAAAGCCAGACTTGCAAACTATGAAGGGGAATAATTCATAGTCTTGTTGAGGATGGATTAAAAAACACTAGATTTTCAATATGTAAAAGAAATCAAATGTCTAATGTTGAAACATTGTTGAAATCAAAACATTCATTGAACATGAGTGTTGAATTTTTCCTGCAATGAGTAACGGGGAAACGGGGCTGGGCTTTTGGGGAGACAGTCAATAACAGAGAGTTTAACAGACCTATGGAGCTTTCAGTCATTCCAAGGTCGTACAGTATATCAGTTCTGCTATTTTCATAAAGAAGAATAATCTTCTTTATAAAAATTTTAGTTTTTTGAAATTGTTATTATTATTATTATTATTATATTTGTATACAAATGGCAAAGTGGAGCTGTGCATTCTGGATGCTCAGAGCTTATTATCTTTTTGACCCCTAATTGCCGCAGGTTCTGGCTGGCTGACTGCCCTCGAACAGCAGAGGCTGTGACCTTTGCCAACTTGCTGTACCGTGAGCTAACCGCCGTGCCCTACATGGCCAAGTTTGTGGTGTTTGCTAAAATGAATGAGGCCCGTGAAGGCCGTCTTCGCTGCTACTGCATGACCGACGATAAAATGGACAAAACCCTGGAGCTGCACGAGAACTTCACTGAAGTGGCCCGTAGCCGAGACATAGAGGTTAGCTCAGTGTGTTATTGTCCAAATGCTCAGGGCTATTGTAACATTTATAATACACATGGCCTATTTACTAACTAATACTTACCTTCTGCTATATCTTTTGTGTGCTGGAGAAAATATCATGCTAAAATAAAGTCATTATAGAACAATGTAACATGCAGGTGACAAAAAAAAAAAAAAAAGCAAAAACTCACATCATACAGTACGTTGATAATAGCACACTTCTAACTTGGTTCCTTAAACAGATGATACAACTATAAAATCTTACTTCATGCTCTTGAATAATGTTTCCTAACTAAGCAGACACAATGAAAATAGTCATAGCGTGAGAGATCTGATCTGTGGTGCATCATAAAGAAATCTGTGTTTGCATAAAAAACAACACTTTTTCTTCCCTTAAAATATGTTTCAACCCACTTTAGATGAATGACTGTATTTTAATGTTGCACAGATATCCCTTTTGTATGTTGTTACATAAGCAACTGTGTCGTATAATAGGGGTCAGACGCTAATACAAAACATGTGCATGTAATTCCAGGATGAGTTATGGGTATCATATTTTTCTGCTGGCAGGGCTTGTGTGTTTATATATATTAGATGTGTGACTCACACTTAGTCTCTGACTCACATTGACTCATGCTACACGCTTCTTTTATTTATTTGTATTTCTCTTTTATCAGGTAATGGAGGGGATGCCGCTGCATTTGGAATGCTCTGGAAACCTTGTGCCAGTGAGAAAGGCCACACAGCAGCCTCGCACGTTCAGCTTTCAAGCCTTCAGAGACAACAGACTGCCCGTCTCGGTGAAGGTTCGTTTATCTGTCTCTTTCTGTACCAGAAAGGACTTTAATATATCCCATACGCACATGTTGTGCTTATTATGAATGAATTCTTCTTTTCATTCATTTTTTGTGCACAATTTTAGTTCTTATCTCTAACAATCATCAATTATCGTGACCCTCTTCGTCCACTAGCCTTATCCTTCTTTCCAGCTTCATTCTCCATTATATTCCCTGTTTATTTCTGTCCGTTATTGTGGCTTCTTGTGGTACTTTCAGTGACCATGGTGTAGCTTTAAACGTTGTCTTGCCTTGCCTGCATGCCTACCTTTCTGCCTGCTTGTCGGTATGTCTGTCTTACTGTCTCTCTCTTTCTCTCTCACGGTTACTCTCTTACTGTCTGATCACACAGACGACAAGGTAAATGTGAAGGTAAATCTCTCTCTCTCGCCTGCCTAAGGACTGCTTCCATCCTTTCCCCGTCCCCTGTCCCCGTACCTGTATGAGTCATCCCTGGGTGGCTAACCTGTCTAATGCCCTTTACTTTCTCTCTCTCTCTCTCTCTCTCTCTCTCTCTCTCTCTCTATACCTCTCCTATTTCCCCCCTGTCCTCCTTTCTCTATTTCTCAGGTGCGAGACAGCAACAAGGAATCCACAGGGTTCCTGTCTTTCCTCCGCAAGTCCACCAAATATGAGGATGCACAGCATGTGCTGTGTAACCTCAACATCACCATGCCTCCTTGTGTTAAGGTACAGTTTCATTGATTATGGTTCTTTTTCTATACCTGAATTAATTTGGGTTCACAAGTGTATTTCAATAAAATTGGACCATTTTGTCCAAATTTTTACCCTTCATTGTATGTATTGAATGAGCAATGTTTGAATGAGCAATCCCCATGACCAAAACCCCATGACCAAACTAGTACTCCAAACATGGTTATGGTTACTAGGTATTATGTAATACTAATGATACTAAGTATTACAAAGTTCTACAGTTATAAGTAAGTAGTTGTTTTGCATCTGTAAATGTAATCATTAATTTTTATGGTAAAATGTAATGAGCTTTCATAACTTGCTTTCACAGTTTATACTGTATAGGTGTCTTGTCTAGCTAATTTCTTGGCCATAACCACTCATGCCAAATCATGCCACTCTTATTTAGCAATACATTGTCTAGTTGCATTTAGCCCTAGAAAAATAATATCTAAACAAAAAACTAGGAGGAGTCTTTCAACTTATTTGTGACAGACTGAAATAATCTATAGGCCTAGTGTTTATGTTTTTTGACCTATTGCTATGGTGTTAGGGGAGACACCTGCGAATTATAAGAACTATTGCTTGTGTAGAATAAAAGAACACAATTAGCTAGATTACAGAGTAATCCAGATCTTAGAGAGTAAGCTAGATTTATTTCTCCACTAGATGTGCCAGCGACTTAATTCGCAAGGAATTTAATTGCACACTCATAAGCATGTTTTAAAATCTGTTGAATTTTGGAATTAACAAAATTTTTTACATTATGCTATGTTCAGCGAGGAGTGAAGGTGTGAGATCATGTTTATTAAGTAAATTTTCATTGCACACTCATAAGCATGTATTTAAAAATGTACAGCGCCATCTGTTGAATTTTTAGATTAACTAATTTTTTCAAGGTCGTTTTTTATTCCTGATATAAGGGCGTTTTCTATTTACAATTCAGTGTAGCATACAGTATATTCTCTTGCCGTGGGCCGATTGCGATAAAACAAAGCCTATATGTTACCTAAAGCTTGGCCAAATACAATGGTGAAAACCCCCAAAAATTCGTTCAGTAGATTTTTTTGTGTGATGCAAACAATTTTTTCACAAATATCTTGAATGTACAGACATGCAAACTTTATATTTGTATTATATGTATAGATATATCTGCTACACTAATGCACTTCCCTGCAATGATTGTTCTGTCTGCTTCACCTCTCAGGAACTCGTTTAATGGCCTAAACATGTATTGATGAATCTAACCAGTTTTCCAGGCTTTGATTCCACCATATTCTACACCCTAAAGATGAATGCAAACAAATGTTTTTCACCCCATTTCTTTACTCTTGTTTTAGCAACACCTTGAATTGATGATGTGTTCTGTGACTGACATGTGGGACTTCTACTTTAGTGATGATTACTTTGGTGGTGGTCAGAACGTTGGTAAAACCTCCGGACTAGTACAGTTCTGACCATAGTTGATTTGTAATTTAAATTTATTGCAAATTATATATTTTCCCTAAAACAATACTTGTCACAAAACTGCTGAGCTACAATTTCTGGCAAACAAAGGTGGGCAAACCAAAAATTTAAAGACAATTTAAAAAACCGCAGCTGTCTTCTCATTATTTTCCTCCATGGCACACATCCTGGAGGTATTTCTGGATGTATTTCTTTGATGTTTCAGCAGGACGGATTAAAGGCACATAACCTATATTTTCCGCTCTGTATAATTCAGGTGGCAGGTGGTGAAGAACGCAGACGGACTCTGACACCATTGGCCCTGAGGGAGAGATACAGCACCCTGAGCGAGTCGGGTCTGGGTAAGACACAGCACCTCCATGCGGCGAGAGGACACAGGGGTGCTCTTTATGAATGGCATATCCCCTGCTTTCTCTGGCTCCTAATGAACTCGTGCATGGCACTGACTAAGCTCTGGATGCCAAGCCCTGTCCTCGACGCCTAACTCTGCCGCACAGGTCCGATCGTAATTAATTGCAGGCAGCTCTGTGGGGTCAGGGCTTCCCTGCGTCCACCCAGAGAATGAGCAGTAATGTTGTGCATGTTGCTATATCTGATATGGTCTGAATTCCTAATTAGCATGGCAAGAGAATGAGTGAGGGGTAGAGGGCTGCCACATTGCCCACTGCAAAGAAGCTAAAGTGTGTAACAGCTGTATGACAGACTTGAGGGGAGTAGGTTGATGGATTGGTGTAGGGGAGAACACGCTTGTCAGGTCAAGCTATTGTGTATAATGGCAGTTTAAAGCAGATACAAGTGTGAAGAAAGTGCAAGTCTTTAGAAGTCATGTTTGGGTAAGTACATAATATCTAGCACTTTGTGAACCATTTAAAAAGATTTACCATTGTTTACTGAAAGCCTTCTCGAAATCAATCCTCAGGGTTATGAACCTGGATTTTACACTATACCACTTTTGGGCCGATTTCGCAGCTTATTTTTCCACAGACAAAAATCACATCATAAAACAGCAGTGTGAGAATGTACAGTACAAGTCAAATGTTCGGACAAAGTTTTGATTTATTTTTCTACTTTATGAAGCAATATTATAGATTTTAACACTAAATAACCAAATAACACGTATGGAATTAGGTAATTAAGTAACAACAACAATCAGTTGTTATTTTAAGACAAAAAGGTCAGTTGTTCTGGAACAGCTCTTGCAAGTATAGTATTGTCAACTGCATTTGCAAATTCCATCAGGCACCATGATGATCCTGGCTCTCATGAAGCCCATCCCAGGAAAGCAAGACCAAAACTTACCTCTGCTGCAGAGGAGAAGTTCATTTACAGTTGCTCCACATCTGCACTTCAGCAGAAACACATCATACCCACTGTCAAGCATGATTTGGGCTTGTTGTTCAGCGACAGATATGGGCATCTTGAAGTCAACCATGAACTCCTCTGTATACAGTCAGACTACTAAAACTTGGTCAAAATTGAGTTATGAAACAAGGCAATGATCCAAACCACAGCAGTAAAGCTATATCAGAATGGCTGAAAAACAAAAGAATCAAGATTTTCAAATGACCTAGTCAAAGTCCAGACCAGAACCCATTTGAAATGCTGTCATGGAACCTTAAGAGAGGCATGTACATTATAAGCAAATGCCCCAAAACCTCAATGAACTGAAGCAGTGACCTAAAGAAGAAAATTCCTCCACAACAATGTGAGAGTCCGATAAAGTCATACAAGAAATTTACAATTTACAATTACTTCTGTTATTATTATTGCTTGTAAATGTTGATCTACAAGCTATTGAGTCATGGGGTAGTAAGTCCTGCTCACATTTTGTGATCATTATGTATCTTGACAAGCGGTTAATTAAAATGAATAAATGAATCAGTATTTCCTATATAATTCATTATTAAATACACTGGTATGTGTACATGTATGTATATGTTTATAATGATTGCATTGTTTTAGTTATTGTATAGTATTATAATTATATATTATATTATAATTACTATGAATTAGCATTCATTTAGATAAATGTAATAATTTCACATCTGACTCTTTTTTTTTAAGCTGCTATAAATGCCTTGGAAAGGACAGAGATGAAGATCACACTAATCACTGAGCAACTGGGTTTAAGCTGGACTGGTATGATTGTGTGTGTGCGTGTGTGTATGTGTGTGTGCGTGTGTTTGTGTGTGTGTGTGTGTGTGTGTGTGTGCGCGCATTTATGTGTGTGCATTTCATGCACCCCTCAATATCTCTCCTCTCTCTCTCTCTCTCTCTCTCTCTCTCTCTCTCACACACACGCACACACACACACGCACGCACACACACACACAAACTGTTTTGCTTATCTCCGCTCTTTGTGCTGTGCCTCTGCAGAACTGGCCAGAGAACTGCAGTTCAGTGTTGATGACATTAACAGGATACGAGTAGAGAATCCCAACTCCCTCTTGGATCAAAGTACAGCCCTACTCAACCTGTGGGCCATCCGAGAGGGCAAGAGAGCCCAGAGTGAGCATCTCTCATTATACAGCTCCTCTCTCTGTATCTTTACCCTGTAACACCTGAGCCTCAGCCTAAGAGTGGTATATCTTTTATACTTATGACTGTAGGTTGAACACAAATTATGCTTTTATGAAGTAATGTATGTCAAATTTCTGAGCTGCTCTGACCTCATAGATTTAACTTTACCATTTTATTTAATAGCGCTGTGAGGTCCCACATAGTGCTAGGGTCTGCCTTTGGGTTTATGTGTGGTGTTTGCATGTTCCTAATAATTGGCAAAATTACTGAGAAAAAAGAAGGCTATCCTAGTAATATTATTTACATGAATTTCTATAATCACACCAAGGTCTTTTATTGCTGCACATGATGAAACAGAAAGCTCATCCAGAGTTACTGTGTGATCCGAAAGTTTACTTCTGCATGTGGTCTGAGTACCAGTCCTTCTGTCTTGTCAGAATAAATCAGAAGGAAGTTAATTAGCATCCAGTGTTTAATGTCCTTCACACATTCCTCAATTATACTGTATTAAGCTGGTGTTTCTCATCTGGCTTTGAAGAAGTGTATAGAGAGAAAATAGCAGCGGGCCTAAAACAGAAGCCTGTGGAACACCAAACTTCACTTTAATACACATAGAATAGTCACCACAGTCACAAACTGATCAAACACAAGCAAGGATACACAAACCTGATCTAGGACGTCACCACATGTGGCAAAATGGAATGATTCCAAAATAAAAACAATAATAAAAATAAATAAATAAATAATAATAATAATAATAATAATAATAACATTCTTATTTAAATTGTTATCCCAAGATTTTTTTACTTTTTGTCACAAGAAAGTCTTGAAAATTTTGTTCTCAAAATGATCTATTATCCAAATTTATTTTGATAAAAATGTCAAGATAAAACACCCTTTTTTAAAATAAAAAAGATACATATTATTTGTAATGCAGGGATAGAGTGAATGTTCAGGGGTTAGTACAGATCCTGATGTACAGAAGTATCATCACTTTATTTCACATATTTTTTTTACTCCTACTCTGAGTGCTAGCACATACATTTCACCATGATTCTGTATGTGTAAACTGCTTGATTTATATTTGCAGCAGTGGAAAACCTGTATGGGGCACTAAAGAACATTGACCGGTCAGACATTGTGAAGTCTCTGGAGGATCCAGTGCCACAGGCAATACCCGAGGAGGGAGAGGAAGGAGCCTGCAGACTGGCCGAGCGTGATTCTACCCTGATCTCTCCCAGCGTTGTTAATGGTAAGCACAGGCGGTTCAGTGAGCTAATTTCCTCACCACAGCGCTTACCCTTAGTACACTGGTCCATGGCTCTCTACTCCTTAACCAAAAGTGCATGTGTTGGATCAGAATGTGCATGGGCACTTGAGTCCCTAAGCACTAGGGGGCGCTTTCACACCTACTAGTCTGCTTGCAGAGTCTGAATCAGAGAAATTTATAAATTTGATTCGTCTGCCATTTGGGTTGGATTGGTTTCACACATCATATAATTAGGGGAAATAAAAAAAAATAATAATAAAAAGGAAAAAAATAGTTGTTTATCTGAGTTGCATGTAAAAAAATGTGTTAATTATTTAGTATTAAATATAGCAATGGAAAAGGTTAAGCAAATCTCACTCATATCAAATCACACATATCAGAGTACACAGAAATTCAGCTAAATAATTTTTTAAAATAAATACAATACTTGAATAAATTACTAATTTGTAAAAAAAAAAAAAAAAAAAATATATATATATATATATATATTTTGTTTCCTTTTTTTCTGGCTCTGTCCGTTGGCACAGTTTGCATCCCATGGATCAGTTCAGCTATAAAACATGCTTTAAAAACACAGCATGATTAGTTCCTTCACTGCATTGAGGTCAGTTAAGAATCAAAATCGCTTTTAAGTGACCGAGACCATGTTACTCAGACACTATTGTACCTGAGTGAGCTGGCTGTTTTCTCACTTGACTAAGGACTCACAGTGAGTGGGGGAACAAACCTGGGGTTAAATCAAACAGATTAACACTGAACATGTGAAAGCCTACCGAAATTTTTTGTTTCAAAACCATTATTAATGAATTAGTGATTTGAAGGAAATGGTCTCTTTCCAGAGACCATTCTCTGCAGAAAAATCAAGAATCCATGGTTCTTGCATGTGTAGAATGTCATAGTGCTGTCCTGTAGGGGTCAGTTTTGACCATTTACAGTTCCAGCATTTGGTGGTTTCCCTTATCTGGAGCAACTTACATTTATCTCATTTTGTGAGCAGTTGAGGCATAATGGCATTGCCTAAGGGCTCATCAGTAGCAGCTTGGCAGTTTTGGGATTTAAAACCTGATAAAACCTCCTTATCAGTTTTAACCACAGAGTCACTGCTGACCAGTGGTTTATCAAAATCAGCCTGTCACTGACATACCGAATGTCTATACAACTCCTCAGACTAAATGTAGTCTCTAGCTGGCCATAAGGCTACCTTCACACCACCAGCCTGAAGTGACCCAAATCCAATTTGTTACCTTAATGTGACACAGATCTGATTTTTTTAGGACTGTCTGAACACAAAAATCAGATGTTTTTATAATGGATCTGAGGTACTTTTGTATGTGGTCCTAGCTTGGATTAATGCGTGGACATGCAGCTTGAATGAGAATGGTCAAATCGCAATTCATGTGACTTTTTGCCTCTGCATATGGCACTCACTGACTTAAGGGGATCGCATAGCGACGCAACCAAGAGGTGCCAAAACAGCTAAAGCAAGAGTCTATTTTTCTCCCTTCTTCTGGACCCCAATAAACACGGCCGAATTACTGCTTACTCCAGAGCAAAATTCAAAGCATATTTTAATAAAATCAGATCCTTGAATGAGTGAATGAATGAGTAGTCACACAAATATGATATTTTTTTACCCTGATGATTCGAGCAAAGATGCAAGAAAGTGCACATACATGCAGTTACAGAGGATAGATGCGTCCAGATTAGATTCAGATACGTGTCACTTGCAATTATGAAAGTGAACTGTCATGACATTGTGACATTGATTTTTCCAATCTGACCAAAATAATCAGAATTGAACAATGTGGCTTGTAATGTCAACATAATCTAAATTATAAGACATAAACCATAGACTGCCAGTGAATGTGTTGTTGTTTTCCTTTCAAATGTGCTAAAACTTCAGCTAACATAGTATAGGCTATAGTTGGTAACTGTATACCAACAAAATTACCTGGATGGTATTGATTTACCTGAATTACCTGATACCTGACACTTCCGTGCATTTTATTCCCACATAGTTTCTATTTCTACTGCACATGTAATGATGAAGCAGACCTCTCTCTTTTTCTCTCACTCTTTCTCTTTCTGTTTCTACTGACATGTCATCTGCAGCCCAGCCGCCCTAATTTTCCTCCTCACAGCTCTCCTGTACGACCTCTGACCTCATAACAACCTCATGCTGACCTCCTCTGGGCCTCCTCCTTCCTCTCATCTCAGTTTTGCTTTCCTCTCTTGGTCCTGTGTTGTGAAAAAGAGGGCCTTATTTCCTCCTTTGTGTGCATGTGCATGATGCTTGAACCAACTTGTGTTATGTCTCAAGGAACAACCTTTACCAATAAAAATGTCTTGTTATTGTTGTTTTTCTTTGTGTAACCAACCTGTGTAGGCTCTGCATGGCATGCTTTCTATGTATAAGGTTTTCTTCATGTGTGATGATTGTCAAATGTCTGATCATGAACAGTTAACAACTTATGAACTACTCAGCTCGGTGCATAAGGCTCTCCAAAATGCCTCTGTGTGATCAGCTCATGCTGCAGAAGCGTTTTGAGAACAATGTGCAAGATGATGTGTTTTGACATTGTGAGCTTCCAATTTTTTGTTGAAAACAGGGTACCAACACTGATATTGATGGTTGTAATAACATACCACTTAAAGATTTAATATAAAACCTGACTAGTAATGAATCTAGATTGTAAACTGAAACTGCTTTCACAACAATGTTAAGGTGTCTGTTAGAAAATGCAATCCTTTGTGTTGCTTATTATATGACAGTTATATTACAGAAAAATCGCTTCGCATTCATTTTGATTATACACAATGGCTACAAAAAGAACATGCTGTTGCAAAAAGTAAAAAAACAAAGCCCATGCAACCATTTTTGCCGATGCTAGTTATTCAGAAATGAACTGTAAGAGAGATTTAAATGCATTATTTCTTTTTATTGCTCATGACAACTGAAATATGTCTAAATCATAAACTTTGTAATAATTTTTATTTTATTTTTTATTGGTCCAATGCTTCACCAGACAACCAAATGTCCATAAATCTCTCTGAGTTATACACTTTAGAAGGAAGTAATTGAAAGAACATTATTCAAAGAAGTTATATTATTTTTATGCCTTAGACATTATTAGTGAAATTTACAAGTGGAGTTAAAGTGAAATCAGGACTTGTGATGAATTTTTTTGTGAATGAAGATATAAAGACTTCAAGCACAGTATAGTGATGAGACTCTTATGAGACCCACAGTAAATGCATTTCAGATGTGAGGCAGTGCTGGCTCCAGAATACTGTGAAAACTTTCTACACTGACGGTATATAAGCACTAGTCAAACGCTGTAAGTTAGTGTAGCAGGGAATTATATAGAGAAACTAAATGCATTTCTTGGAGAAATCATGAAGTAGACAAACACACATGAAACTCAAAGACACTGAGAGAAGAGTCTTTAAGGTCATGGCATGTCAATTCACAAGTGTAATTAATCAATTCATCAGTTCATAAGTGTATTTCAAAAATTCTGTCCAAGCATGGCAGTTTTTCCAAAGTGGCCCAAAAGCATTTTCGTGTCTACTTTACAAACCCCATTAAAGTATATGGCATGATTTTTTTCACTGACTTCAAGGCCATTTTAACGGGGTAATTATTTTTGATCAGCATTTTTTATTTATTTTTTTACAAAAGTGGTACGGTTCCCTTTCAAAAGCTACACTTGATGCTGCGTGGGAACATGCCTTTGTTCAGCCGGTCATGAAGCATGTGTGTATCAAACATGCAAATTTTGGTTTATTTAACCTCGGTCAGGTAACGTCATCTTATAAGGTGCACCTGCAGGTTATAAATAGGAGTGAACCGGAAACCTCCTCAGGTCTTTTTGTCTTCAAGGACCGCTTTTTGTTTGCACGTGTGTGTTCAAGTATAATTATGAAAGAAAAGAAAAAGAAAAGTATGAACTTACCGATATGGCAGAGTTTGTTAAGAGATGCGTGCCTCCGTGTGATAGATTCCTTTTCTGAGGGCGATCTCCACAAATTTTGTTTTGAGTGTTTGGGGGAAGAACACGCTCTCCTTGGGCTTCAGAGAGATTGCGAGCATTGTGATCGCTTCCCTATCAAGGTGCTTCGAGCGCGGCTCGCTTTATTTAAAGAGAAACCATGAGCCGCGGCGCATTCCTGGGGTTCACGTGCCGATCTGGCAGATGCGCATGAGACGGAATTCCCCCTTTCTCTCGCGCTCTCCCCGGATCAGGATTTTTTAGTGCCGCTCTGGCACTTCTTGTGAAGTGGTGGAAGAGACTTCTTCTCTTGCTTCCATGGAAGTAGCCTCCTCACAACGCTCCTCTAGTGATGATAGAGCGTATGAGAAATTACTTGAAGTTATAACATGTGTGGTCAAGCGGTTGCATATTGACTGGCCGCAGAAGCGAGATACCCCCAAGTGCTCAAAATTAGACGACAGGTTTCTGTCGGGTTGCCGGGGGGAGGGGCCTCAACGACACTCTCGCCCCCTTCTTTGGTGACCTCTATGAGTTAACTTTATTCATACTGTGTTTTCGTGCCATCAACTTTGACTTATTCGAATATCGTTGATGCAAAAACATGTGGTTATATGATGATGCCCCAGATAGAAGAGATGCTTGCTGGCTATATCTCTCCTGGGACATCATCCTCCCTGAAAAACCAACACTCCCCACCAAGCCGTGTAGATTTACATCTCCCTGGTGGGGAAAGCTTTTCAGGCAGCGGGTCAGGCTGGTGCTACACTGCACACCATGGCGGTTTTGCAAGCCTACTAGGCTGAACTGCTGAAAGACTTGAGCACTGGCGGGTTCATTGATGAGAGGGCGTTTGCAAAACTATGCCAAGCCACACACCTGTCTCTCCGTGCAACCAAGCAGACTGACCATGCTATTGGCCGTTCCATGGCTGCCATGGTGTCCACAGAGAGACATCTGTGGCTGGACCTCACAGACATCAAGGATAAGGATCATGCTGTCCTCCCTGATGCCCCCCGTCTCGCGTTCCGGACTTTTTGACGACAAGGTATCGGGAGGAGAAATTATATGAACAGGCTTTTGGGAGGTTTCTTCCCCGGCGTGCTCAAGAGTCGGGACTGTCGACCACCCACAAGGCGTGAGGCGCAGAGGGAGAGCATGACCAGCTGGACACCCCCTCGTAAAGACTGGGGTGTGGCTCTCCGCTCTTCTCAATCTGCCTCAAAAAGATCGGACCTTAGGAGCTTCTAAGTCCTGAGGCTCATGCGCCAGGGGTCGTGGGGGTGTATCTCCTGGGGAAGGGTGCCTGCAACTCCACAGAATAAGGTCTCCTCCCTGGCACCCCCAGGAGGCCGATGTTCAAACCTCGCCACCACTGGTGTTTTGGTGAGCACCGGTCTCCAACAAAACGTTTGGTGTTCAGTTATCTCCTGCCACGTTTCAGTATACCGAACATCTAACACCCCCCCATCCAGCCAAAGTGTCAAAACGTGTGCCCCTTTCGGAGAAGCTGGAAGCGTGGAAAACTCTGCCAGGTATATCTCCTTGGGTATGAAGGACTGTAGAGAGAGGCTACAGGATTCAGATTGCACATCATCCTCCGCGTTTCAATGGCATGGTCTCCACTTCCATGAAACCGGAACGAGCACATCTGTTGGTTCAGGAATTATAAACTTTGCAGGGCAAAGGGGCCATAGAACATGTTCGTCTCCCAGACAGAGAGTCAGGCTACTACAGTCGGTATTTCTTGGTTCCCGAGAAAGACGGGGGGCTGCGTCCAATTGTAGATCTTTGCGGCTTCAACCGTTATCTCAGGAAATTCAGATTCAATATGTTGACTGTCAAAATTATTGTTTCTCAAATGCAGCCAAAATATTGTTTTGTCACAATCGACCTGAAGGACAAATATTTCCATATAGAAATATTGCCACAAGACAGGAAGTTCCTGAGGGTCACTTTCGGGGGGGGAAACTTATCAGTATCGGGTCCTTCCATTTGGCCTAGCTCTGTCACCCCGCACATATACAAAATGCATGGATGCAGTTCTGGCTTCTTTACGACTCCAGGGCATCCGTATTTTGAATTATATAGACGACTGGCTGATTCTAGCTCAGTCTCAGGAGCTAGCGCTTCTACATCGGGATGTCGTCCTAGCTCATCTACATTCTTTAGGATTGAGATTCAACGGCACGAAAAGCATTCTCTTTCCTGTTCAGAGGACAACATATTTGGGTGTCACATGGGATTCCATTACAATGTGGGCACAGCTGTCTCCCCCTTGTGTCGAATCCATCCTCAACACCCTGAATGAAATCACGCGTGACTTTTCATCACTTTCAGAAATCTTTAGGTCTCATGGCAGCTGCATCCACGGTGATACCTTTGGGTCTTCTGCACATGAGAGCGTTTCAGTTGTGGCTAAGAGCCAGGGGATTTCACTCAAGGGCCAATCCCCAGAGGCAAATAAGGGTTTCTGACTTTGGGTCCCACTCTAGGTCCGTCTTGTCGGTGCAAGATGCTAACAACAGACGCTTCCCTCACGGGCTGGGGTGCGGTCTTAGATGGCCGTACAGCCCAAGGGAGCTGGAGAGGTCATCTTCTCGCGTGGCACATCAATTGCCTCAAAATGATGGCTCTGTTTTTGGCCCTGAAACACTCCCTCCAGCAGTTGAGAGGGTACCATGTCCTAGTGCTAGTACTACACTACGGTAGTCTCGTACATAAATCTCCAGGACGGACTGCACTCGCGCCGCTTGAACAAGCTAGTGCACCAGGTTCTGCTTTAGGCACAGGACAAGTTCCTATCCCTCAGGGCGATTTACATTCCAAGGCATATGAATGTGGGAGCAGACTTGCTATCCAGACAAGCTGTGACACATGGGGAATGGAAACTCCACCCCAAAGTGGTCAGTCAAATCTGGGAAATATTTTATGTAGCAGAGAGGTGGACCTCTTTGCCTTGCAAGAAATAGCACAATGTCCCCCTTACTACTCTCTGACTCCTCCAGCTTCCCTGGGTCTGGACGCGATGGCCCATTTGTGGCCCAGATTACGCCTTTATGCATTTCCTCCAATAGCTCTGTTCCCGAGGGTCCTGGCGAGGGTCTGTCAACAGGGTTTGCGCCTCTTATTGATAGCGCCCCATTGGCCTACCAGAGTGTGGTTCTCGGATCTAATATCTCTCCTCGACGGCTCACAGTGGGTGATTCCATTGAGGAGGGATCTTCTGTCTCAGGCGCAGGGGACATTATTTCATCCCCGGCCCAAACTCTGGAACCTTCACGTCTGGCCCCTGAAGGGGACCAACTAAGAGATGCTGGTCTTCCAGCCAGCGTAATTGAGACTATTCTAAGTGCTAGGGCTCCCTCCACTAGAGGAACTTATGCCCTCAAATGGAGTGTATTTGAAAGTTGGTGCATGGCAAAACATGTAGACCCAGTCCACTGCCGAATTGGTGCATGGCAAAACATGTAGACCCAGTCCACCCGAATTGTTTCAGTGCTGGAGTTTCTGCAAGAAAAGTTGTCCTCGGCCTTATGCCCTAGTACTCTCAGAACGTACGTGGCCGCTATTTTGGCTTGTCATGCTCTGACCGATGGGGTTTCTGTGGGTTCCCGTTTTATTCGTGGAGCTAAATGGTTGAGACCACCCTCTAGAGCGACGGCCCCTTTGTGGAACTTAGCTATTGTGCTCGAAGTTCTGATTGACACCCCTTTCGAACCACTAGAGTCAGTGTCTGTCAGGCTTCCGACTCTTAAGATGGTTTTTCTTATGGCCATTACTTCTTTGAAGCGAATTAAAGATCTGCAGGCTTTATCAGTCTCCCTATCCTGCCTAGACTTTGCCTGGGCTAGTCAAAGCTATTCTGCATCCTCACCCCAACTATCTTCCGAAAGTTCCATTCTCGACCATGCACCCAGTTGTTCTCAAAGCTTTCTGTCCTCCGCCTTTTACAGCTCTGGAGTAGGAAAGACTTCATTTACTGTGTCCAGTATGTGCTCTTCAGATTTATGTCCACCGCATTAGCCAGTGGCGTAAGTCAGAGCAGCTTTTCATTTGCCATGGGGGCTGCAACTGGGGCGCTGACTCCTTTCAGATAAAAATTGACCTGAGGATGTGTCCGGTTCACTCCTATTTATAACCTGCAGGTGCACCTTATCAGATGACGTCACCTGGCCGAGGTTATATAAGCCAAAATTTGGCGTGTTTGATACATAGCGTTTTCACGCAGCATCTCATTCCTGCTTTTTCAGGGAACAGGGTTACAGCAAAATAACCCGAGACGTTTTTCAAGCTCTTAGATGCAAGTCTTCCTTTCCAATTGGACCAAAAACAAGCAAGCTGGGAGTAAGGGCTGTAAAGTGGTTTGGCATAGGTACGAAATGGATCCTCATAAATTAAAAACTGTTTTCACAGGGATATTTGCCAAATGTTGTCATATAAGTTTTGTGGGGGTGCCCATACTAACAAAGGTAGTTTTTATTCTTATAACTCGGCTCTTATATTCGGCCCAATCAAAAGTCCTGGTTTGACTTGAATGACTCTTATCCTTATTTTGTAGCTTTAGTCACAATTTGTTTAGTTGTGGGAATTTCAGCTAAATGTAGCCTAATATTACCTAGCTACATAGTACTGTAATGTCACACAAATGTATTTAAAAGGAATATGCACCAAAGGGTACCACTCTAAGAAAGTTTGCCCCCTTATAAACCAACACTATTCACCCTTTGGCCCTAGATTTACCACTCTCCAGAGACAGGTAAACATTACTAAACACATTAGATGTGCTATTGGGGGAACAAAGCATTGGGAGTGCTTAGTTTGTGTTCAAAGCTTACATTAAAATAATTAGGAAAATAAAGAAATATTATTATAAATCAATATTATAATATTATTATAAAAAAATAGGAGAAATATTGGTTTTCTACAGATACCCAGATGTGTTTGTGAAAGCAGCTTGACTCAAATACCATAACATGTTAATACAGCCATGTTTGTACACATGTGGACAAAATTGTTGGAACCCTTCGGTCAATGAAAGAAAAACTCACAATGGTCACATAAATAATTTTAATCTGACAAAAGTAATAATTAAAAAAAATTCTATGAATGTTAACCAATGAAAGTCAGACATTGCTTTTCAACCATGCTTCAACAGAATTATTTAAAAAAATAAACTCATGGAACAGGCCTGGACAAAAATGATGGTACCCCTAGAAAATACTGAAAATAATGTGACCAAAGGGACATGTTAATTCAAGGTGTGTCCACTAATTAGCATCACAGGTGTCTACAATCTTGTAATCAGTCAGTGGGCCTATATATAGGGCTCCAGGTAGTCACTGTGTTGTTTGGTGACATGGTATGTACCACACTCAACATGGACCAGAGGAAGCGAAGGAAAGAGTTGTCTCAGGAGATTCGAAAGAAAATTATAGACAAGCATGTTAAAGGTAAAGGCTATAAGACCATTTCCAAGCAGCTAGATGTTCCTATGACTACAGTTGCACATATTATTCAGAAATTTAAGATCCATGGGACTGTAGCCAAACTCCCTGGACGTGGCCGCAGGAGGAAAATTGATGACAAATCAAAGAGACAGATAATCCGAATGGTAACAAAAGAGCCCAGAAAGACTTCTAAAGAGATCCAAGGTGAACTTCATGCTCAACGAACATCAGTGTCAGATTGCATCATCCGTCGTTGTTTGAGCCAAAGTGAACTACATGAGAGACGACCAAGGAGGACACCATTGTTGAAAACAAATAATAAAAAAGCCAGACTGGAATATGCCAAACTACATGTTGACAAGCCACAAAGCTTCTGGGAGAATGTCCTATGGACAGATCAGACAAAAATGGAACTTTTTGCCAAGGCACATCAGCTCTATGTTCACAGACGGAAAAATGAAGCATATCAAGAAAAGAACACTGTCCCTACTGTGAAACATGGAGGAGGCTCTGTTATGTTCTGGGGCTGCTTTGCTGCATCTGGCACAGGGTGTCTTGAATCTGTGCAGGGTACAATGAAATCTCAAGACTATCAAGGGATTCTAGAGAGAAATGTGCTGGCCAGTGTCAGAAAGCTGGGTCTCAGTCGCAGGTCATGGGTCTTGCAACAGGACAATGACCCAAAACACACAGCTAAAAACACCCAAGAATGGCTAAGAGGAAAACATTGGACTATTCTAAAGTGGCCTTCTATGAGCCCTGACCTCAATCCTATTGAGCATCTTTGGAAGGAACTGAAACATGCTGTCTGGAAAAGGCACCCTTCAAACGGGAAACAACTGGAGCAACTTGCTCATGAGGAGTGGGCCAAAATACCTGCAGAGAGTCTCATTGACAGTCACAGGAATCGTTTGATTGCAGTGATTGCCTCAAAAGGTTGTGCAACAAACTATTAAGTTAGGGGTACCATCATTTTTGTCCAGACCTGTTCCATGAACTTCAATGAGTTCATTTTTTTTATAATTCCGTTGAAGCATGGTTGAAAAGCAATGTCTGACTTTCATTGGTTAACATTCATAGAATTCTTATTTATTATTACTTTTGTCAGATTAAAGTTATTTCTGTGACCATTGTGAGTTTTTCTTTCATTGACCGAAGGGTACCAACAATTTTGTCCACGTGTGTATGTGTTTGTGCTGGATGGGTGGGTGTATGTGGGTGTGTGTGAGTGGTGGCTAGATGGTGTGGTTGGTGGTGTGTGTGTGCCCTGTGTATATTAACCCCATAATGTCTTTGTGTGTTTCTGCATTTAAAGATCAGTAATGTGACTTCTCACAAATGCACTAATGCTTTAAATCTCACAATGTAATGTGTGTTAGTGTGTGTTAATATGTAATAGTTTATGTATAGAGGTGTGTGTTATTGTATAGAGGTATGTGTTTGTGTATGATGGTGTGTATTAGTGTTTGATGATGTGTTAGTGTGTGATGGTGGGTGTTAATGTGTGAGGGTGGTGTGGTGTGTGTTATTGTATGATGGTGTGTTACTATGCAAGGATGTGTGTTAGTGCGTGATGGTAGTGTGGTGCGTTACAGTGTGTCTTAGTAGTGTGTTGTGTGTTAAACTGTAGTGGGTGCAAGTTAGTGTAGTACTTGGCGTAGGTTCTTGTGTCTCCTACCATGCAGTGCTTCTTGCTCACCTTTGTGCTGTCATAATAGGAAGGACATTGAAGGTCTCTTTAAAGTATCTCACACTCTTCATCATTATCCTCACACATTAGTTTTTGTTCCACCTCATTTATTCCTTTAGTACTTGAATACAGAGGAGTATTCACCCTATTGACCATTTCCATATATTATAGTGTTACAACCTAGAACTGAAATGGGTTCAATTGGGACATTTATAATTTGATTTACACATCTTTCACTATTGGTCGCACCTTCACCACCCAGGTTCAATATTCAATAGTATTAATAATAATTGTAATTTGCAATTACAGCACCCTATTTTTACCAATCATTCTTAGTGAAATTATTCAAGATATGTCACGTCATGTTGGATGAAGGAAGTTGGAGAACAGCATTTTTTTTTTTAAACTACCAGAGATCTTTTTCTGGTGAACAAATTTGATATAGCATTGGCAGCATGGTTATGGTCCTCTTTTTCTGCTGGAAAGCAAAGACAAGCCTCCATCCCAGTCTGAAGTCTCTTGAAGACTACAACAGGTTTTCGTTTATAATTGCCCATTTTGTTCTCACCAGTTTCATAACCAGTTTCCCAGTCACTGTTGATGAAATGCATTCCCACAGCATGAAGCTACCCACATCATGGTTCACTATGCATGGTGTTCTCTCCAAATGTAACACCATTTACCGTAAGCAAAAGCTTAATTTTTGTCTCAGAAACCAGAAAACATTTTACTGTACCAATTTTATGGTCTCTTAACTTTTTTAAAAATTCTTTCTAACCACTCTTCTGTAAAGCCCAGTTTTGTTAAGTCAAGTCAAGTCAAGTCAATTTTATTTATATAGCGCTTTTAACAATTGACATTGTCGCAAAGCAGCTTTACACAATAAAAAGAAGTAAGTTTTATGCAATGTATATGAATCAAAATGACAAGATTGTCCCCGATGAGCAAGCCGAGGGCGACGGTGGCAAGGAAAAACTCCCTGAGATGGTAATAGGAAGAAACCTTGAGAGGAACCAGACTCAACAGGGAACCCATCCTCATCTGGGTGATAACGGATAGCAGGAATTGCTCAGCAGAATAATGTGTAAGACTGGAAGTTCAGTATAACAAGAGATGTTTTAAAATTAAAAGGAGTCCAGTTTGTTCCCGGAGGCTCAGGTAGACTGTAGGGGATTCCGGTCCTGAGTTATCGAACAACTGAAGTCACAGGTCCCCAGAGCATCACTCGATGACAGGAGAGTCTTCATGGAAACCATCCCCAGCCACCATACGAATCCAGGCAGACCACACGGGGCATCCATGCGACGAGATCTCCAACCAGAAGCAGGACTCCAGGATGGGTTAGACGGGTCCAGAGGGCAGAGGGGTCTGGATCACTGGCAACTCAGGAGCGAAACATGTATAGCTCGACAGAGAAACAGAGAGAGGGAAAGAAGAGGGGGAGGGAGAGAGAGAAGAGAGCAGAAAAGGAGAGAACAGAAAATAAGGAGAGATGGCAGTTAGGTATGGTCACAGTCAGCATGTATAGGTGAATGTATATTTAGTGCAAAGTGCAAGCAGAGACTCCGGCAGGACTAACTATAACAGCATAACTAAAAGGGAGAGCCAGAAGGAAACACAAACATGAGGGCTCCCTGAGATGTAAAGCAACCAATCACCTCACCGTCAACAAACCTGAGTGAACAATGAGAGTGGGGAGGACAGCATCTAAACATACCAGTTCACCAGAATACTCTACGTCTATGAGTCCCCCAGATCTGCTCCTTTACCTAAGGTTAATCTATTTACAAAAATGCTTGGCTAAATAAATAGGTTTTTAGCCTAGACTTAAACACTGAGACTGTGTCTGAGTCCCGAACATTAATAGGAAGACTATTCCATAACTTTGGGGCTTTGTAAGAAAAAGCTCTGCCCCCTGCTGTAGTTTTAATAATACGTGGTACTGACAGGCAGCCTGCATTCTTTGATCGAAGTAGGCGTGGCGGATCGTAAGACACTAACAGTTCACTCAAATACTGTGGCGCGAGACCATTTAGTGCTTTAAATGTCAGAAGTAGTATCTTAAAATCGATGCGAAATTTCACAGGGAGCCAATGCAGTGTAGATAAGATAGGGGTGATGTGCTCGTATTTTCTGGTTCTAGTGAGGACTCTCGCTGCTGCATTCTGTACTAACTGAAGCTTGTTTATACACCTAATTGAACAACCAGACAGTAAGGCGTTACAATAGTCCAACCTAGACGTGATAAAAGCATGAACTAGTTTTTCTGCATCATTTAGTGACAATATGTTTCTTATCTTGGCAATATTTCTAAGGTGAAAGAAAGCTATCCTGGTGATATTATCTACATGAGCTTCAAACGAAAGGCTGGAATCTATAATCACACCGAGGTCTTTTACTGTTGCACTTGATGGAACAGAAAGGCCATCTAAAGTTACAGTGTGATCAGAAAGCTTACTTCTAGCTACTTGTGGTCCTATGACCAGAACTTCTGTCTTATCAGGATTAAGCAGAAGAAAATTAATTAACATCCAATCTCGTATATCCTGCACACACTGCTCGATTTTAGCAAACTGGTTTTTCTCATCTGGTTTTGCTGAGACATATAATTGTGTGTCATCAGCATAACAATGAAAACTAATACCATGTTTACGAATTATGTTGCCCAGAGGAAGCATGTAAAGGGAAAAAAGCAGTGGGCCTAAAACTGAGCCCTGTGGAACACCAAACTCCACTTGAGAACATGAGGAATGGTCCCCATCTAAATCTACAAACTGATAACGATCAGTCAAATAGGATCTGAGCCACAAGAGGGCAGTTCCCTTAATTCCTACTACCTTTTCTAATCTGTGAAGGAGAATACTATGATCAATGGTGTCAAAAGCTGCACTGAGGTCCAGTAACACAAGTATAGTGACGCAACCCTGATCAGAGGCCAATAGGAGGTCGTTTACTACTTTAACAAGTGCTGTCTCTGTGCTGTGATGAGGCCTAAATCCTGACTGATACAGTTCATTTATGCTATTTCTGTGTAGATGTGAACATAGCTGCTGTGATACTACCTTTTCCAAAATCTTGGAGATAAAGGGAAGGTTTGATATCGGCCTGTAATTAGAAAGCAGACAGGGGTCAAGGTCAGGTTTCTTGATTAGCGGTTTAATAACGGCTAATTTAAAGGATTTGGGGACATACCCACTACTGAGTGAACAGTTAATTACTTTCAACAGGGGTTCTATTATTGCTGGTACTATCTGTTTGAGAAAATGTGTCGGTATAGGATCTAATATACAGGTTGACGATTTTGAAGAAGAGATGAGTGAAATTAGTTCCCTCGCTTCAAGGGGAGTAAAGTGTTCTAAGTTCTGATGTGATGTGGTTAGATCATCTGAATTATTTAAATTGTCTGTTTTCAAAGCCTGAATTTTTTGCCTAATATTTATGATTTTATTATTGAAAAAGTTCATGAAATCCTCACTACTGCATGATGTTGTTGTGGAGATTTCTGCAGTGGTCTTGTTTTTAGTTAAGTTAGCTACGGTATTAAATAAAAATCTCGGGTTGTTTTTGTTATTTTCTATAAGAGTGGAGAGATACGTTGATCTAGCATCACTGAGAGCTTTTTTATAGTTCAGGATGCTCTCCTTCCAAGCTATTTTGAATACTATCAATTTAGTTTGGCGCCATTTACGTTCGAATTTTCGAGTGGTTTGTTTTAAAGCACGTGTGTGGTCATTATACCAAGGAGCGAGTTTCTTATCTCTAATCATTTTCCTTTTAACTGGAGCTACATTATCTAAGCTGTAACGAAGTGCTGACTCTAGATATTCATTCGCCTGTTCGAGTTCTGTGAAGTCAGATGGCGATCCAATCAAAGTTGATAATTCTGGAAGATTATTGATAAAGCTCTGTGCGGTATTTGATGTAAATGTACGTTTAAGGTGGAAGCGCGGTGCTGTGCTGCATACATTATTACTATAACACGCTTTAATCGAGACAAGGTAGTGATCTGAGATAACTTCAGACTGTGGAATTGTGGTTATATTTCCTATACTTAATCCGAAGGATAATATTAAATCTAAAGTGTGACCTGCTTTATGAGTGGGTCCTACTACACACTGATTTACTCCTACTGAGTCCAGTAAGGACATAAATGCTGTTCTCAGAGGGTCTTCTGGATTCTCAAAATGAATATTAAAGTCTCCAGCAATTAACGCTTTGTCTACAGAAACAACAAGGTTTGAGAGGAAATCTGCAAATTCGCAGAGAAACTCCGAGTACGGCCCTGGGGGTCTGTAAATGATGATTAGCGGGATCGACTGAGCTGACTTTATGTTACTATAGAGAATTTCAAATGCATTAGATTTAAAACTGTGTTTTTGTACGAGAGACAGATTATCGTTATAAATAACTGCGACTCCTCCTCCTCTACCAGTTAGCCGAGGCTGGTGTATGTAGCTGTATCCAGGAGGACTAGCTGCATTTAGAGCTACATACTCGTCCTGTTTAATCCAGGTTTCTGTTAAACATAAGATATCAAACTCCTGATCTGTGATAATTTCATTAACAATAACTGCTTTAGATGCGAGAGATCTAATATTTAACAGTCCTAGCTTCAGATCAGAGTTGCCGGCTGCGCATTCAGTGTGATCTGAGTTTGTGGTATCTATGTTAATTAAATTACTAAAACAGACTTTCTGAGTCTTTCTAAATTTATGTTTAGCTCGGGGAACAGACACAGTCTCAATATGATGTACCCTGAGTGACGACTCTCTGCAGCTAGCAGACGGTTGGTTTAGCCTGTCTGTCTGCTCCCTGGCCTGGGCTCTGGATTGTCACCGATTAACTAGGCCTCTTCTGAGACTATGTGCTATACTGCAAGAAATGAGAGCAGCACCTTCCCGAGTGGGATGGACACCGTCCCGCCCTAACAGGCCAGTTTTGCCCTCAAAGGTCCTCCAATTGTCTATGAAGCCCACGTTGTTTTCGGAGCACCACCTGGACATCCAGCGGTTCAGCGACCATAACCTGCTGTAAGCTATGTCGCCACGTCTCATTGGGATGGGACCAGAGCAAACTACTTCATCGGACATCGCCTTCGCTATTTTAAACACCTCTGTAAAGTTACTCTTGCTAACCTCTGACTGACGAAGGCGTATATCATTAGCTCCAGCATGTACCACTATCTTAGAGAACCTATGCTGACCTAGAGCCCTAAGATTACCTGCTATGTCCGGTGCTCTGGCTCCTGGGATACACCTGACCACTGCCGCTGGCGTCCCTAAAGGCCTGGCTAATTTCACATGTCTCAGTATAGAGTCTCCTATAACCAGAGCTCTTTCAGGTTTCTCAGCGGGTGCATCACTGAGGAGAGCGAACCTGTTGGACATGTGAAGCGCGGAAGAGGTGTGCTCCGGTGGGCTAGCCTTAGCGTTAGCTTTGGCTGAACGAGTATGCCGCCGAGTCGTCACCCACTCGCCCCGCTGTGAGGGCTCTACTGCCGGAGTCGGGGGCTGATTATCTCCGCCTATGGCACCCAGACTTTCCACTACAAGATTAACGCTGCTCTCGCGCTCTCTAACCCTCTCTAAAGTCTGGATGCGCTCCTCTAATGCTACTATCTTCTCCGTCAGGGTGCTAACTAGCACACACCTATCACAAATAAAATTATCACTAATGACGGAGGAAGAATGTCTAAACATCCTGCACTCCACACACTGAGCGAGCTGAATGGTAGACATGATAACGTACCTTTGTGCCGGAGTTGTGATTATTTGGTGATGGATTCGCTTGTTGTTGGTCAGATGATACGCGTGTTCTCCCAAAAAGCGCAAAAATCGGATAAAGTCCAGTAGTATTAAAGCGTAAAAACGGGAAAAATATATAATTATAAAAAACTAAGCAAAATATAATCTAAAACGCTGTTCCAAACAGACGAGGAACTTTCGCGGGAACAATACGAAAAACAGGAAGCTACGTCATCAACAGGAAGCTGCGCTCCAAACCAACACGTTGTTAAGTGTCTAGCAAATGCTTTTCCCATGAACAACTCCTCCCATCTAAGCTATGTATATCTCCCGCTACTTCAGCCTCACGCTACATCAGCCTCATGAGGTGGTCGGAATCTTGCAGGAGTTCTCAGAGTTGTTGAGTACTTGTTGTCTGCTTTTCCTTTACTCTCTTGTCCAACTCATCATGGACTATCTCAATTGGGTTTAGATCGGGTGATTGTGGAGGCCAGGTCATCTGATCCCTCCTTCACTCTCCTTCTTGTACAAATAGGTCTTACAAAACCTAGAGGTGTGTTTGGGATCATTCTCCTTTTGGAAAACAAATGATGGTCCCACTAAGTGCAAACCAGATAGGATGGCAAGGTTGCTGCAAAATGTTGTGGTAGCTATGCTTTATGCCCTCAATTTTGACCACCAACAGTCACCAACAGTGTCACCAGCAAAGCACCCCCACACCATCACATCTCCTATTCCATGCTTTACAGTAGAAACCACACATTCAGGAACCATCTGTTCACCCATTAAATGTCTAAAAAAACGTGGTGGTTAGAACAAAGGTCAGTTTTTTACTGATCATATGTACATTCCTTGTGATTCTTGTCCCCAAGCAAGTCTCTTCTGCATGTTGTTCTTCCAAAGTAATTCTTAGCCATAATTTGACTACAAAGTCCTGACTGACACAGTCTTATATGAGCAGTGGAGGTTGTCACTTGGAACTCAGAGAAGGATTTATGTGGGTTCTAATCTGAGGTGCTGTAAATCTGTAGTTTTGAGGCTGGACTTTCTACTGTATTCTGAGGCTGGTCATTCTAATAAACGCTATGATGGCTCCTCATTTGAGCCATCATAGCGTTTAATGGTTTTGGTGGCTGCACTTTGTTATACATTCCTAATTCTTGATACTATTCAGATTGACTGACCTTGATTTATTAGTGTAATGATGGACAGTCTTTTCTCTTTACTTAACTGAGTGTTTCTTGCCTTTACGTGGATTTGTAGCATAGTTATAGTAACATTAATAGGGTTATTGATTCTGTAACCACCCTTCATCTAGGGCAAGAAATGTCACAAATTAACTTTTGACAAGACACACCTGTGAACTGAAAACCATTCCAGGTGACTGGATTAATCAGATGAGAGAATGCCATGAGTGAGCCAACCTGCCATCAAAGCTAAATGCAGCTACTTTGGACAATCTAAAATATAAAACATATTCTGGGTTGTTTAACACTTTTTGTGTACTACACAATTAAAATAAGTGTTCTTCCATAGTTTGGATGTCATCAGTATGAATGTACAATAAATATATGGAAATTAATAATAATAATAATAATAAGAAGAAGAAGAAGAAAGAGAAAGTGTGTCCAAACTTTTGACTGGTAGTGCAAATTCATACACATTTTGGGTACAGGTGGATTTAAAAAAATATGCTTTGTCCCACTTTTTCAATTTAATGGGCTATTTTGTCTAGATTTGTAGCCTCCCAATACCAGTTCAGTCCATTACAGTTTCAAGAGTGGAAAGTAAAAAAAATAAAAATAAATAATAATAATGCACAATGCTAAAATCAGGGCTATGTATTATAGGCTGTAACCTTACACAACAGAACCCTAATTCTACTTAAGTATTAAATTATATTAACATAGCAGTTTGAAAACTGTCCATAGGGGAATGGCATGGCACTGCTGAAAATATACATTTTAACAACAATGTGTACATGTTTAAAAATAGAAGATGTAATGAAATATTGTAATGAAATAACAATATTATTACAGTGATATACCAATACCAACCAATCACAGTTTTTTCATAGTCAATTCATAGTTTCCCTGACACTACTTAGTAAATAATCTTAGGAGCTTATGAACACACTAAAAAACAGTAACTCTGCAAAGATATGGATTAGATTAGATTAGATTCAACTTTATTGTCATTCCACATAGTCACAAGGCAACGAAATGCAGTTAGCATCTAACCAGAAGTGCAAGTTAGCAGTGCAATATAAACATATATACAGATCTATAAAAACTTGTATGATAGAAGTAAGGTCTATGTATAAATTGTATTACAGAAAGAAAAAAAAAAAATATATATATATATATGTACATGAATATACAGTGTAAAGTGAGCGTAGATGGATAAATTAATGTACAGAATAGTTGTAAATCTACAGATATTTCTGATTATAAATATGTGGAATAAAGATATACAGAAACTATATATAGGTGAATTTACATTATGTGCAATAGTATGAATATACATATGAATAAATATGAGTAATTTAGCCGCTGGATGGGAATGCAGAGTATACCTATACACACATCTACATATATGAATATACACATATTAGTATACAGTCCATGTGCAGACTGTACAAATGAATGAACGGGAAGTATTTACAAAGGTATTAAACAGGAATGTTGGTTATCAATGATGGTGGTACCGTCTATGTAAGGGGGATTAGTGATATAAGCTAATATGAATATATTATTATTTTTATTGAATAGGTAACATGGTTTAAACAAATACAGATATAAACATGAGGCCATTTTTTTCCCACCATGACTTTTTTTTAGGTGTGTTTACACACCTGGATGGGAGGTTTTTACTTCCCTTCTAACCTGAGGAAACATGTCACAGTAGGTTTTTTAGTAGTAAGTTTCATTGAATGTTGCAATGTTAGCATATATAATTATTATAATTATATGTATTATATAATATAATTATATATGATGTACTGTATTGCAGGGGTACTCACATATTCAATTCAATTCAATTCAATTTGATTTATATAGCGCTTTTAACAATTGACATTGTCGCAAGGCAGCTTTACACAATCAAAAGAAGTAAGTTTGTATGAAATGTGAATGTGTATGAATCAAAATGATAAGATTGTCCCCGATGAGCAAGCCGAGGGCGACGGTGGCAAGGAAATAGGAAGAAACCTTGAGAGGAACCAGACTCAACAGGGAACCCATCCTCATCTGGGTGATAACGGATAACAGGGATTGATCAGCATAATAATGTGTAAGCCTGGAAGTTCAGTATAACAGGAGATGTTTTAAAATTAAAATGAAAAGGAGTCCAGTTTGTTCCTGGAGGCTCAGGTAGACTGTAGGAAATTCCAGTCTTTAGCTATCGAACAACTGAAGTCACAGGTCCCCAGAGAACAGTTGTTTGCATCAGTCGAGGACAGGACAGTCTTCGTGAAAACCATCCCCAGCCACCACTCGCATTCAGGCAGACCACACAGCGCATCAATGCAACAAGATCTCCAACCAGAAGCAGGACTCCAGGACGGGTTAGACAGGTCCAGAGGGGTCTGGATCACTGGCAACTCAGGAGCGACATGTATAGCTTGACAGAGAGACAGGGAGAGGGAAAGGAGAGAGGGAGAGAGAGAGAGAGAGAGAAGAGAGCAGAAGAGGAGAGAGCAGAAAATAAGGAGAGATGGCAGTTAGGTATGGTCACAGTCAACATGTACTGTATAAGGTGAATGTATATTTAGTGCAAAGTGCAAGCTGGGACTCCGGCAGGACTAACTATAACAGCATAACTAAAAGGGAGAGCCAGAAGGAAACACAGACATGAGGGCTCCCTGTGATGTAAAGCAACCAATCACCTCACCGTCAATAAACCTGAGTGATCAATGAGAGTGGGGAAGACAGCATCTAAACAGTCCCCCAGATCTGCTCCTTTACCTAAGGCTAATCTATTTACAAAAATGCTTGGCTAAATAAATAGGTTTTTAGCCTAGACTTAAACACTGAGACTGTGTCTGAGTCCAACTTTGGGGCTTTGTAAGAAAAAGCTCTGCCCCCTGCTGTAGTTTTAATAATACGTGGTACTGACAGGCAGCAGTCAGGTCACACTTTAGATCAAAGTAGGCGTGGAGGATCGTAAGACACTAGCAGTTCACTCAGATAGTTCGGCGCGAGACCATTTAATGCTTTATATGTCAAAAGTAGTATCTTAAAATCAATGCGAAATTTCACAGGGAGCCAATGCAGTGTACATAAGATAGGGGTGATGTGCTCGAATCTTCTGGTTTGCATTTGCATCTGGAATGCTGCTGCATTCTGTACTAACTGAAGCTTGTTTATACACCTAGTTGAACAACCAGACAGTAAGGCATTACAATAGTCCAACCTAGAGGTGATAAAAGCATAAAATATCTTGGCAATATTTCTAAGGTGAAAGAAAGCTATCCTGGTAATATTGTTCACATGTGCTTCAAATGAAAGGCTGGAATCTATGATCACACCAAGGTCTTTTACTGTTGCACTTGATGGAACAGAAAGGCCATCTAAAGTTACAGTGTGATCAGAAAGATTACTTCTAGCTACTTGTGGTCCTATGACTAGAACTTCTGTCTTATCAGGATTGAGCAGAAGAAAATTAATTAACATCCAATCTCTTATGTCCTGCACACACTGCTCAATTTTAGCAAACTGTTTTTTCTCATCTGGTTTTACTGAGACGTATAATTGTGTGTCAGCAGCATAACAATGAAAACTAATACCATTTTTACGAATTATGTTGCCCAGAGGAAGCATATAAAGGGAAAAAAGCAGTGGGCCTAAAACTGAACCCTGTGGAACACCAAACTCCACTTGAGAACATGAGGAATGGTCACCATCTAAATCTACAAACTGATAATCAGTCAAATAGGATCTGAGCCACTAGAGGGCAGTTCCCTTAATTCCTACTACATTTTCTAATCTGTGAAGGAGAATACTATGATCAATGGTGTCAAAAGCTGCACTGAGGTCCAGTAACACTAGTATAGTGATGCAACCCTGATCAGAGGCCAATAGGAGATAATTTACTACATTAACAAGTGCTGTCTCTGTGCTGTGATGAGGCCTAAATCCTGACTGATACAGTTCATTTATGCTATTTCTGTGTGGATGTGAACATAGCTGCTGTGCTACTACCTTTTCAAGAATATTGGAGATAAAGAGAAGGTTTGATATCGGCCTGTAATTAGAAAGCTGACAGGGGTCAAGGTCAGGTTTCTTGATTAGCAGTTTAATAACTGCTAATTTAAAGGATTTGGGAACATACCCACTGCTGAGTGAACAGTTAATTACTTTCAACAGGGGTTCTATTATCTATCTGTTTGAGAAAATGAGTCGGTATAGGATCTAATATACAGGTTGACGATTTTAAAGAAGAGATGAGTGAAATTAGTTCCCTCGCTTCAAGGGGAGTAAAGTATTCTACGTTCTGATGTGATATGGTTAGTCTATCTGTATTACTTATATTGTGTGGTTTCAAAGCCTGAATTTTTTGCCTAATATTTATGATTTTGTCATTGAAAAGTTCATGAAATTCTCACTACTGCATGATGTTGTTGTGGAGATTTCTGCAGTGGTCTTGTTTTTAGTTAATTTAGCTACGGTATTAAATAAAAATCTCGGGTTGTTTTTGTTATTTTCTATAAGAGTGGAGAGATACGTTGATCTAGCATCACTGAGAGCTTTTTTATAGTTCGGGATGCTCTCCTTCCATGCTATTTTGAATACTAACAATTTAGTTTGGCGCCATTTACATTCAAATTTTCGAGCGGTTTGTTTTAAAGTGCGCGTCTGGTCATTATACCAAGGAGCGAGTTTCTTATCTCTAATCATTTTCCTTTTAACTGGAGCTACATTATCTAAGCTATAACGAAGTGTTGACTGTTCTAGTTCTGTGAAATCAGATGGCGATCCAATCAAAGTTGATACCTCTGGGAGAATAGTGATAAAGCTCTGTGTGGTATTTGATGTAAATGTACGTTTAAGGCGGTAGCGCGGTGCTTTAATCGAGACAAGATAGTGATCTGAGATAACTTCAGACTGTGGAATTGTGGTTATATTTCCTATACTTAATCCGAAAGATAATATTAAATCTAAAGTGTGACCTGCTTTATGAGTGGGTCCTACTACACACTGATTTACTCCTACTGAGTCCAGTACGGACATAAATGCTGTTCTGAAAGGTCCACTTACCAAATTTCTATTCAGTCCGAGGTCCGGAAAAGTGACGGTCAAATTCCAAATAGAGAATGACAAAAACAGGCAATCCTAAAACTTTCAAACTATAAACAATATGGTAGGCCTTTTCATGTGAAAGGTGACACCTGTGTGCCACCATTTGTTTGAATTTGGGCATAAAAGGTGTGAGGGCCAGGCGGAAGCACTGATGTAAAGGTTTTATTGGTGAGGGTGCTGCGGTATGTGTTTTTCACCATATCACCATTTTTCAATCATAGTTGAAAAGGCAGATTCAGAGCCATCTTCTGCAGGAGAGGAAGAACTACTGCAGTAACCATCTTTGTCCAGAAGGTGACAAGGTCAAAGTGAGATTCCTGCAGTGCTAGGTTTTTAGCTCAATTAGCTCTGTTTGCAGAGAAGAAGCACTGGCCCATTGGAAGACTTTTGTGGCTTTATTTGAGAATTCTGCAATTTAAAAATGGATTTTTCGATGCACAGCAAGACTTGTTTTCCCAGAGGGAAATCTTCAAAGCGACTTTGGAATAATTTTTTTATCAGCTTGTCCAGCAATTCAGCAATTCATAAATGTGATGGGGATGTGTCCTGCAGTTTGATACTAGCATTATGAAACTAAAATTACCTTAATGTCGATAAGCAAGCTGCTGTGATTGGAATCACAGTTGCGCACTTCATTGAGAACTCATTTGGATTATGATTAAATTAGCATGTTTCTTATGGCGTCGGTCCAGATTTAACTTTCCGCCTATTGAGTATTCCGGCTGTATTGTGTATACAATCTAATTCAAAGGTTTAGGCGATCCCCTGATAAATAACAGATTTTTACATTTTTTAATTGAAAAGATGATAACACAGTCTCTCTTGGAAATGGAAGGAATGAACAGCATTTTCAGCAAACATTGGTGCATAGTTACTCTTTATGTCATAAATTGAACAAAAATAAGAAATAAAAACATTATTGTGGCACTGTGCAAAAGTTTGGGCACCCTACATAATCAGTACTTAGTAGCACCTACTCTGGCAGATATCACAGCTTGCAAACGCTGTTTATAGCCAGCTAAAAGTCTTTCAATTCTTGTACTTGGAAATTTCTCCCATTCTTCCTTGCAATAGGCTTCTAGTTCTGTAATATTCTTTGGTTGTCTTGCATGAGCAGCTCTTTTAAGATCTACCCACAAATTTTCAATGATGTTTAAATCAGGGGACTGTGATGGACGATCTAAAACCTTGAGTCTCTTGAGGTATTCCATAGTGGATTTCGAGGTATGTTTAGGATCATTGTCCTGTTGTAGAAGCCATCCTCTTTTCAGCTTCAGCTTTTTTACAGATGGTGTGATGTTTGCTTCCAGAATTTGCTGGTATTTAGTGGAATCCATTCCAAGCATGATAGATCCACCCCCATGCTTAATAGTTACTTAATAGGTATGGTGTTTTTTCATGAAATGCTGCTACTTTTTTTTGTCCGCAAGTGTGTGCACAAGTTTGAAGAGTAAAAGTATTTGTAAAGCTTTGAAATTGGCATTTACTCATAATGGCTGTTGCCATGCATCAGATCTAACAAGCTGATTAAGTCTGAAGCCTTAAAAAGAATCTAAGACTCTGGAACTCTTAGTGTGCCCAAACTTTTGCACAGTGCCATAATAATGTTTTCTTTATGGCATAAGAAGTAACTATGCATCAGTGTTTGTTGGAAACATTTTTCCATTTCCAAGAAAGACTGTGGTTAACATCTTTTCATTTAAAAAATGACCAAAATCTGTTTTGGTCATTGCAATGCAAATGATGCTCATAGCGCAGAAGATAAGTTCATGAACATGATTTGAACAGATGCTACATTCACTTTTCTTTATCACTGGTATGATCTTGCAGCCTAAACTATAAACTATGCTTCTTATTTAGCTTCAAAGTAAAATTATATTTCTATCAAATTTCAAAATGGTTTGAAATAGTTTTAAATGTAAAGTGACATACTAAACACTTTTTAATCAAACTTCAGGTTGACACATTGTTTTTTCATATTTTTTTAAATTAAAAATAAATGTAATTTTTTAATTAATTGTTAAAAAATACATTAATTTTAAGTAGTACAATTCCTAGTTGTACAAATGTTGTAAGTTGTGCACATTTCAAAAGAAATATTTTGTTTTCATGTAACTTTGTTTTTATCTTTACAGTTCGAAACTGCATTTTATGGGTCTTTTTCATCTAAAATCTTTTTTCTTGTGAAAATCTTACAGGGTCAAAAAAAAAAAGATAAGCGAGGCATGCCTGTATTGTAAATTGTGATTTATTCTTTCTTATTGTTTCACAAGTTAATTAGCCAAATCAGGACTGATATATGAACTTTTCTTTTTTTTTTACCCGTGCTGCTATGACACAAACTCTTCTGTAATAGAGTTTTTTTTTAATGACTCTATCAGTTTAGCATGCTTAAATTGCTTGTGCAGTAAACCAATTTTACAACGGATACATATTATACTGACAAATTAATAAAGCAAGCACATGAAGCGATCCACCCATTTTGCATAGTGCCCACTGTACGAGCCTCTGGAGGTTGTGTTATGATCTGGGGTTTGTTTAGTTGGTCAGATCTAGGCTTAGCAACATTGTGTGGCAATAAAATGACCTGAATGTACTGAATGAACAAGCAATCACATCTATGGAGTTTTTCCTGCCTGATGCTATAAATATAAATTGTGAAAGAATGGCTCTGGGAGCATGCCTACACATGAACTGACGACCTCATTGTGTGCTGTAATGGTGCTGATGGTGATTGAATAAAATATTAGTGTTTCATCTTTTCTTTTTTTTTTGGCCAGACAGTGTATAAAGTCAAATTTATGCCTGTTAAATTACATTATGAATTGTATGAAGGAGCTCATCAATTTAACATTAAAGTAAGCTAATATGATACATTGTTACAGTACATCTTTCCCTACCCTCCTTTAACATAATTTGCTAGTAGTTTATAGTTCTGGAAATCATTAAATCATTTATTGTGAAATTTCGAAATGGAAAATTGAAGTCAGAAAAAAATCGCACACTCTTGTGCTGATATAGAAAGTGATTTGGTCAACATTTTGTACATGTTTATGTTTACCAGCATGTCTTAAAATGTCAGAAACTACACCAGCTAATCCACAAAAGCAGTCTGAGGGCATATGCATGTGCGATGAATTGACACAACTGTGACACAATCTGAATGTATATAGTTTTCCTTTAAAAGCATGAGCATATAATAGCACATCAATCACCACTGAGAGGTCCTGATTGGCTCCTTTTGTCTGTGTGGTGTTAGTGTTGCCTCTTTTTTTATGGACATTTTCTTAGGTTATGGGCTGGCGCAGGAGGAGCTGCTGTCTCCAGCATCGGTGCAGTATAGCCTGCCCTCTCCACTCGGCCCTGAGCCCTACTGGCAGGAAGTGTCTAGTCTGGAGTGTGCTCCAATTGCCACCACCGAGGAGGACACCATGATGGAGATGTCAGATGTGCAGGTGTGGCCAGCAGGAATCAGTCCATCTCTTGTGACAGTAGAAGACTCATCTGTTGAGGGCAGCAGTCGTGCAGACGACTCTGAGCCCAACACTCTGAGTCTGCCCTGTAGCAGCAGCCTGGGGCGGCCCAGCAGTGGTGCTAGTGGGGCCAGTGGCTCTATCATGGAGCTAGAGGAAGAGGAGGAGGAAGAGGAGGTGGATGAAGAAGACATGCCACATGAACTGGACAAGGAAAGGGGCCATGCCAGTGGTGCTATCCCTAAAGTCAACCACAATGGGCAAGTTGGAGGTCAGAGGTCGGAGAGCAGGAGGGCAGAGGTGGCGGCAGGCGGCAGCATGGCAGGAGGAGCTAGAGGTGGAGGAATAGGAGGTGGAGGGATTGGATTAGGTGCAAGCTCAGGGGAAAAGTTTTCTGTTCTTACAGGGCAACAGATCTATGCCCAGCTGCGAGAGAAAACCGGCCTGACCCGAGCACTTGAGCACAATGGAGACAGGTATGTGACAGACCACATCATCCTCTTTTAAAAATGAACATATGAATGAACATTCCTATGCTTTGTGGCATAAATATTCAGTGCTTTGTGATTTACAGACAATGATAGTATCAAATGGCGGTGATTTGTTAAAAGGAGTTTTGACTAAAGAAATTGTATATCTCTTACTGCTTTAATTCCATGCATATTACTGTATGTGTGTATGTGTTTTGTCTTAGGTTAAGTGGGGGTGCATTTCAGCCCTTCCTCCAGGAGAAGGCCATTGAGTGTGTGACGGAACAGAACCAGGCCCGTGTAGCTCAAGAAGCCTTGCTCACTCCGGTACGTGACACAGGTCAGTCAGAGGTCCTGCGTGGGAGGTTTATGGGTACTCAGCCCTTTGAAAAGGGACTCGGCTTCCCCCATCAGGGTGCAAACAAGCCACAGGTATGTTCCATCGTGTTCTCTGGCAACACTGTAAAACTGCTTACTGTTAAAATTTGTGATGTGTCATTGTCATTCTTTGCAGAGAGACGAGCCAGTTGAATTCACCAGTGAGCGTGTTAGTGAGGAGCAGTTTACTGATGAACACGGAAATGTAGTCAGCAAGGTGAGTGCCTCCTGCAGCTACAGGTTTATTGGACCCGCTGGTGTTATGATCCCACTCACTTTAGAAAAAAGTAGTAAAATATTATAAAAAGAGCTCATAGTATCTAACACTCAAAATTTTAACACTGTTTGGTATTTACGTCAATTTACTTCATACCAAAGAATAACGATCTCATTGGTATTGTTATATATTTCTGCTATTTACAAAGGGTACATACTGTGCATTTAAATAGTTTCTGTTAGCAATTTTTGTACAAACCCTGTTCAAGCTTCAGACCCAGTTACTGGCATTAGAGTGGAATAAATGGACAGTTTAACTATGAAATGAGATTACTTTTTTTGCTTCTTTTTAAAAGAAGTGTTTGTTTTTTATTTAAGTGTAATGTATTGTGCATTAGGTTATACTGTATGAGACAATGACATAAATGTAATGAACAGATAAAAACTTTTTAATAAACACTTACTTAACAAACAAAACAACCACAGGTATGTCCATATCAGCTTTGTAAAACACTCAAGGGTCAGGAGATTAGCAAACTATGTAAATAAGACAGAAATTAATTGGAATTTGTAATAAACTATGGTGAAACACAAGCCAATTATACAATACAAGCTTAGTAAATATTTGGATAATTTGCTAGAATATATACAGGGGTTGGAAAATGAAACTGAAACACTTTTAGACCACAATAATTCATTAGTATGGTGTAGGGCATCCTTTTGCGGCCAATACAGCATCAATTTGTCTTGCAAATCAAAGTCCTGCACAGTGGCCAGAGGGATTTTGAGCCATTCTTCTTGCAGAATAGTGGCCAGTCTACGTCACTACATGATGCTGGTGGAGGAAAACACTTCCTGACTCACTCCTCCAAAACACCCCAAAGTGGCTCAATAATATTTAGAGCTGGTGACTGTGCAGGTCATGGGAGATGTTCAACTTCATGTTCATCAAACCACTCTGTCACCAGTCTTGCTGTGTGTATTGGTGCATTATCATCCTGAAACGGCACGGCACTGCCTTCAGGATACAATGTTTGAACCACTGAGTGCACATGGTCTTCCAGAATGGTCCGGTAGTCCTTGGCAGTGACACTCCAATCTAACACAAGTATTGGGCCTAGGGAATGCCATGATATTGCAGCCCAAACCATCACTGATACACCCCTATGCCTCACTTTGGACATGCAACAGTCTGGGTGGTACGCTTCTTTGGGGCTTCTCCACACCGTAACTCTCCCAGATGTGGTAAAGACAGTGAAGGTGGACTCATCAGAGAACAATACATGTTTCACATTGTCCACAGCCCAAAATTTTAGCTGCTGGCACCATTGAAAATTACATTTGGCATTGGCATGAGTGACCAAAGGTTTGGCTATAGCAGCCTGGCCATGTACATTGAACCTGCTCCCGACGAACAGTTTTGGTGGAAACAGAAGAGTTGAGGTGCACATTTAATTCTGCAGTTTGTTGGGCAGCTGTGGTTTTATGTATTTTGGATACAATCCAGGTTAGCACCCGGACATCCCTTTCAGACAGCTTCCTCTTCCGTCCACAGTTAATTTTGTTAGATGTGGTTCGTCCTTCTAGGTGGTATGCTGACATTACCTTGGATACCGTGACTCTTGATACATCACAAAGACTTGCTGTCTTGGTCTCAGATCCACCAGTGAGATGCGCACCAACAATTTGTCCTCTTTTGAACTCTGATATGTCACCCATAATGTTGTGTGCATTGTAATATTTCAATCAAAACTGTGCTATTACTCCATAATTAAACCTTCACACTCTGTTCTTACTGGTGGAATGTGCAATCAATGAAGATTTGCCAGCAGGCTCGTCAAATTTAGCCATGAAACCTCCAACATTGAATTGACCAGTTTCATTGTCCAACCCCTGTACTTCGCAATACGAGTCTCATTTGTATTTCTACTTATACTGCTTGCTGGACTGTCTGCAGGTATGTGATTAGTACTCTGGTGATCTTGATTAAGAACTAGCAACTGGTCAACATTGCGTCACACATAGCAAGATCTCTGAGGGTGTGCTCTGGTGTCTGGCACTGGGACATTAGCAACAGATCTTTTGGGTGGTGTGGGTTGGGCTTTGGGACCTCCATGGACTGGATTTATTTGTTTGATGCATGCTATGAATGATTAAGATCTGGGTAATTTTGAGGCCATATCAACAACCTTAAACTCTCTGTCTGCAAAACCCAATACACAGCAGTATGTGATGCCCAGTGTGTTCTGATACCGTTCTATTGAGGCCAACATTTTTTTTGGGCTAATTTGTGCTACTACATTGACATGGCAATTTGTGCTGCATTGACATGTCCCACATTTCTGTGGGATTGGACCAAACCTCACTGGCCAGCCTTTGGTCTCCGCCACCAGGGGGTTACATTTACATTACATTTATGGCATTTGATTGACAGCCTTATGTTACCACCTAGAAGTACCATAAGTTAAACACTGTAGAAAAGTTTATTTACGTATTTATGTATTTATTTATTTGTTGCTGTGCCTCATTGACTTGTCGACCTGCGTTTTTTTCAATCAAGGGTTCCCAGAGCTGCCTTAAAGGCATTCAAACTCTCTGATTCAGATTCATCTCAGATTAAATGGATCTTTTCAAAACAGACCAAGACATTACCCCTTCATAGGGTTCCCAGGGCCCACTCTCCCTATAGGTAGGTTTTTCTTTTTCACCACCAGAACACAAAGCTATGGAGGAGCACATCAAGAAGTCCCTGTTTCTGGGGTTTATCCATGGAACAACATCATCTGTGAGGATCGAGTTCCTATATGTCAAGAAAAAGAGGAGGATCTGTGGCCCTGTATAGATAACCAATACTGTCATCCAACAAAACAAATAACCTTACCTTTGAATGCCTGCAATGGGCCAATATCTTCTCAAAACTGTATTTACTTAGTTCTTGTGGAGTTCTTGACTTCAATGCTTTTGAACAAAGCCAGCATGAACAAAGCTGTTACAAACAAATGAGCCGTTACAGAATTTAACGATGTTATCCCAAGGCCTAAAGAAATGAAACCATACCCATGCCACCATCATGAAGCAAATTACAACAATGTGACCTACTATAACAAACTATTACCGTGGTGTTAACGATAAGATATCAACCTCATACCATCCTGTTAACAGCTAGACTCTGACCTGTAGACATTGGAGGAATGGGTGCCCAGTTATTTAATGACAGTGAGCTGAAAGAGTGCATAGATATTGGTACCATCAACGTTCCCTTTCACCAGAAACCCTGACCAATGATGACAAACCCATGCCTTATTTTTCTCTCGGTGATGATGCTTTCCCTTGAGGACTTATTTGATAAGCCCTGCAGTAGACATGGACTCAAGATGAAGAGCTTGTGACCAACTACAGGATATCTAGTGGGAGACATATTTTGGAGAACACCTTTAGCATACTTGCCAGTGACAGTACGTTTGTGATTAGCAAAGTGATTTTTTATTGTGAATATAATGAAACCTGATGTATAAATTGTTACCGACCTCTACCAAATTCTCCAGAATTTGTAACAAATTTACAACTGTGTATATTTGGTAGCAGAGTGGAACGGGGGAAGAGGTGAACAGGAGAAGGAGATGAATTTCTTGCACATGGATTACTGTTGAAGAGTCTTGCAGAAATCCAGGGTAGCTGTCTGCACTGCTAATTAAAAAGGACATTTGGGTCCACCCAGTATATGGTGGACTGGGAGGATTATGGCCCAAAGGAGTGCTGTGCGGTCTCAGCTTAGGATATACTAAACCAAGAGCTCATCCAGGTTCTTTTGGTCTAGGAACCATTACTAGTAGCCATTACTCGGAGGAAGAGTGCTGTAATGCCCTGGGAGCTCTTTTAGGTGGTGCTGTGGCCAACTAAACACTTTTTTTTTTTTAAAATCAAACCTTATGCTGGTTGCTAGGCAACACCCTCAGACTGGTAATTTAAAGAAACACATGCCATCTGTTTGCATACCTTTAAAACCATCTGAATGCTTCACTATATGCAAAAAAATTTGTGCCACCTGTCATAGAAGCTGCATGCTACTATGGTATTGAGTTTATGATAGGAAAAGCTTTATTGAAGGAAAGCTTATTTGATTAATTAGGATCTTTCTGTCAATATTTATTGGGGGGCAGTTTGGTTTCAGTTTTGAGAATCTTCTCAGCACACATTTTATGTTGTAGGTCCATCTTTAGCTTTGATTCCTGCACACATTTGCAATGGCATAACATTTATTTTCATCCAACAGCTCCATTTGTTTTTTTTGGGGTGATTTTGTATTTGATGACAGGAAAATCAAACCACTCTATGAAGACTTTTTCAGCACATCTAAAAGATTAAAGTCAAGATGCTGTTGTGGCCAATTTATATGTAAAAATTGTTCCTCATATTTTCAGAGCCCGATGAACCTTTGCATTGTTGTCTTGGAATATGGCTGGCATTGACTAAATTTAACTCCAATTAGTTTATTTCATCTGCTCAAATACAACTGGTCTTTCTTGATGCTTTTATGTATATCTTGCCTTAATGTTCCCTTTCAGTCAATTCACTCGGTACAACACATATTGTATGGGATATCACGCCCTCTAATGTCCTGGCTGAAGCCACCTATATTCACGCCTTAAAGGCAGTCAAACCTGTGGTGACGTAGGTGTAGCCCCGCCTACCCTTATAAACCCTCGTACCCACGGTTGACTCTCAGTTCTTACGCTCTTCACCTCGCTGTGAACACCTTGTTTGGTAGAGTTTTCTAGCTGCTGTTAGCAGCTCTACGTGGTTTCATTACAAAACTAGACTTGAAATCAGCTCAACTGTTCTTGTTGGTGCTAGCGACAACAAGCTCAATTGGTGAGTCATCTACCCGCGGAGTGCTGATTTTAAGTACATTGTCAGTAAGTGTTAGCTACATCTCAGTCTGGTTGGCTTCTGTTTAACTGGGCTAACGGTGCTAACTATCGCGAGAATACGTCGCGACGTTCTACGCTAGAAAGATGGGTCACATTTGTGGAGAGAACACTAGGGAAGAATACGGTCGCTCAGCAAGACCCCCGCCCTCTCCGAATTAGCAGTCCCAGTTTCGCCTGTGTCTGCTGAAGAGGAATTTGAGGCAGAAGTCCCCGCTCTTAGCTGGGCAGAGCAAATGGAATATTTTGAGGAGTCGGAGGACCGTGAGCTTTCCTACAGTGCCGGGCGAGCAGCCGGGCTATGAGGAGCCTGCTTTCCAGGAGGATGACGTGCTCGACATCGGTCTGGAAACGCATGGCTTGTCGGAGGACAGACAGTAAACTTTACCGTCGGCTCAGAGCTCCGGTGCTACTATGTTAGCAGCTTGAGATGACAATTAATTTTTCGCTCTCTACCGATGAGCAGCCAAGAAGTTGTAGGTGCAGTGGCCCTCCCCATAGCCGGCTCAGAAGCCGTCGAGGTTCGCTGGTTTTTTTCTTCCTCCGGAACTGACAACGGTTAGAAACTGCTTGCCAATGTTTCCCGACTTTGTCGGTGAGCTAACAGCGTCGTGAAACAAGCTGCTGTCGACCCGGGTAACAGTACCAGGCTATGGGCAGTATTTAGAGTTGGACGGAGCGGAGAAAGCAGGGATAGTTGGACCACCGCCAATGGAGCCGTCTTTGGCTGCTTATTTGGCACCTTCGCATATCCATGGGGTGTCTGGGCTCGGCTCACTGGTACCGCTGGACAGCCCGGTATGTGAGCTGCTGAACGAGGTCAGGACCGCGACAGATTACATTTTGCGCATGTCTCGGTGCACGGCTCTCTCCCTCAGCAGAGGCATGGCTAGCGCTGTGGTGGCACAGAGGCATCTGTGGCTCACGCTCTCAGATATCCCAGATAGAGACAAGGCCATCTACCTAGTTGAACCTCTGTCCGCTGAGAGTTTATTCGGCCAGTTGCTGGATGCCATTCAAAAAAAGTTTGATGTCAAGTGGAAGCAGGCAGAGGCGTTACGAGACATCATCGCGTCCCTCCTAAGCGGCAGCCGCCATCAGCTAGTGCGGGCTCTTGCCCGATGAAACAGCGACCTCCCGGTCAAAACTCGCGACAGTCAGCCTGGAACAGGGGCCCCCCACCGGGCCTCCAGAAGGATTCAGCAGCCAGGAGGAAGAATCCACACTCCTCCTAACTCAGAAATTAAAGATTGAGGAGCTCTGGCAGCAGGGAGATGCTGTTTCTGCTCTCTCAAAGCCGCCCAAGAGGCCAGTAGATTATGTTCAGGGAATCAGTCCCAAACGGTGTTGCACTTCCCTAACACAATCTCCCAAGCACACCCCCCAGCACACACGACTGTTTTAAGATCTCAGGTTATAAACCCCAGTTGGGGTGTGTTAGAAAGTTCTCAGGGGCTTACAACAAGTGCCCAAAATGTTTACAGTTCATATACCCCAAAGATGGTGCATTTTGTAAACTGTGTAAATGTGCAATCATTAAAACCACCGCGCTTCTTGTCCATAATCAACACCGTGGTGTCGGACAGCGGTGCTGCAGTGCTCCGGCAGGAGATAAATTCTGTTCTGAGCAAAGGGACGATTCAAGTGGTTTCTCCTTTGGAAGCGAACTCAGGTTGGTACAGCCGTTATTTTGTCATTCCGAAGAGAGGGGGAGGACTACGTCCTGTTTTGGACCTGAGAGCATTGAATGCGTTTTTAAGAAAGTACAAGTTCAAAATGCTTACACTGAGGCAATTGCTAAGTGCAATAGGCCCGGGGGATTGGTTCACTACGATCGATCTCACGGATGCCTACTTCCATATAGCAATATTTCCGGGCCACAGAAAATTTCTGAGGTTTGCTTTCGAGGGCGTGGCCTACGAGTACCTAGTGCTGCTGTTCGGCCTGTCGCTAGCTCCCCGAACGTTCACGAAGTGTATCGAGGCAGCGCTGTCTCCTCTTCGCGAGAGGGGCATACTGGCCTATTTAGACGACTGGGTGCTAATAGCGAGCTCAAGCGAACAGGCAGAGAAACAAACAGTGTTAGTTCTGTCTCACATTCAGACTCTAGGGTTCTCAGTAAACATGCAGAAAAGCTCACTGATTCGAGTCAGCAGTTTTCATTCCTGGGTCTGGAGATATGCTCCAGCTGAGCACATCTGTCAGAGCACAGAATAGCCGCGTTTCAGCGCTGCCTTGCTCAGTTTCAGTTGCAACACAAACTTCGTTTCAGAGTGTTTTTACAGTTGTTAGGAATGATGCCGTCTATGATCTCACTTTTAAATTCTTTTAAAAATTAAATATGAATAGTCTTAAATTATGTGCCTTCAGTGTCTCACATAAATGCTGATATGGCTTCATCAGAATATGAGTTTGACACCTCAGGTTTAGAGGTATTGAATCAGTGTTTCTGAGGATTTATTTCTCAGAAAGACCCAGGGGCTCATCCGCTGGCAGTGCGATTTTTAAGAGGAGTACGACGACTGCGACCCACTGTGAGGTCCAGCGTCCCATCTTGGGATTTATTGATAGTGCTTGAGGCCCTCTGTGGTTTTCCTTTTGAGCCAGTTGAGTCTATAGATATGAAAATTCTTTCATATAAGATGGCACTCCTTCTTGCTTTAGCATCTGCTAAACGAGTGGGTGATCTCCACGCTTTGTCTGTGCACCCATCTTGTACGCAAGATACAAGTACGTTTGCTACTAATGGTTTAAAGGTTACTCTACGGCCAAACGCGGCCTATGTACCTAAAGTGGTCTCCACTGATTATAGCTCTATGGTTTTTGAGCTTTATAGTTTCTGCCCCCCTCCTTTTGCATCTGAGGAGCAGGAAAGATAATTTGTGCCCTGTACGTGCACTACGCGTCTACATGGACCGTACAGTGAATATGCGCGTGTGTGATCAACTGTTTGTCTGCTTTGCCAGTCCAGTAAAGGGTAAAGCACTGTCTAAACAGCGGCTCTCCCATTGGATTGTGGAGGCTATATAGCTTATAGCAGCAAGGGTGTCCCATTGCCTCACGGTGTGAAAGCACATTCAACAAGAGCTATGGCAACATCGTGGGCACTGTTCAAAGCGCGGCAGCCAGTTGGTCCTCGCCGCACACTTTTATCCGGTTCTACCGTCTGGATATAGCGGCCCGCTCGGTGGCCCATTGTGTCCTCTCTGTGGGGTCCATGATGCAGTAGAGTAGCTATCAGGTTTCTTGGTAACTTTGGTAGATGCTCAGCGGGGCGTGAATATATGTCCCATATAATATGTGTTTTGTGAATTGAATGAAAGGGAACGAATGGTTATGACTCTAACCTCTGTTCCCTGAAGGAGAGACACAAGAGCAGCTGTCGAACTGAGAGTCAACCGTAGTGACGAGGGTTTATAACGGTAGGTGGGGCTACACCTACGTCACCACAGGTTTGACTGCCTTTAAGGCGTGAAAATAGGTGGCTTCAGCCAGGACACTAGAGGGCGTGATATCCCATACAATATGTGTTGTACCATGTTCCTCTCCTTCAGGGAACAGAGGTTATAGTCATAACCATTTGTTTTCCTTCGGATTGCCAGATTCTTTAATGAGAGCTATGGTGTTTTTTCCCCTAGAAAATGGGAGCTGCTTTAATATTTTAGGCCAATAATAAGTTAGCTGGGTATCTTTCATCTGACTTTGAAAATTCACTGTGAGGGAGCATGAGTTTGCAATAAAATAATGACAGGAGGAATATTTGTATTTATCATTTGTTATTCCGATAAATACATTCCATAGGGCTGAATTCTTTTAAAAAATTAAATATGAATAGTCTTAAATTATGTGCCTTCAATGCCTCACAAAAATGCTGATATGGCTTCATCAGAATATGAGTTTGACACCTCAGGTTTAGAGGGATTGAATCAGTGTTTCTGAGGATTTATTTCCTTTGCTCCTTCTCTCTCTTATTGTACCTCCTTCCCTGCTCCAGCTGGGTGTGAAAGGAGTGCAGGCAGTGAAGCATGGAAGTCTGAAGAGTGTAAAGCACTGAAACAAACACACACTGTTCTAAAGGTATGGAATGGGCAGAAAAGGACACATAAAGTGTTAATGAGTTTTAGCTTAATCATAATTGCTTCTGAGAAATGCCTGAAGTGAATTTAAAAATCCCTGACCATTAACTGTCTTTCTGAACGTTAGACTGGGTTGGGGCAATGGTATATTTGATATGGTTTTATTAATTGCTGCGTATTTATTCAGAGCATTGATTGTAGTTAGGTGTGTAAAAAACAGTACATGTAGTTTGTCTTGTCCTGAAGACTTTCCTGTGTTGAACAACTTAGAAACACAGCTTTACATTTGCCTGTAACAATGCAATGACACTGAATATTCCATTAACAAATGTCACCAATCTTCTCCTTCACACTATCAGCAATTGATACACTGATCAGCCATGACATTATGACCACTCACGTAATATTGATTTGCCGATTTGCCACCAAAAAAGAAATGATCTGTACGTATGTGTTCTAACACCTTTCTATTGGAACCAGCATTAACCTTTTCCTCAAATTATACATCCTATAGCGCTTCTATTGCATCGGACTACACAAATCAGCCTTTATTCCCTATGTGAATCAGCGAGCCGTGGCCACCCATGACCCTATTGCTAGTTCATCAGTTTTCCTTCGTTGAATCACTTTTTGTATGTTCTGACCACTGCAGACCAGGAACATCCTACAGGAACAGCAGATTTGGAGTTGCTCTGACCCAGTTGTCAAGCCATTACAATTTATCCCTTCTCACAGTAGCTGCGTACATTTTAATATCTCATTACAATGGCACCTGGAAGTGGGTTAAATTGTGATGGCTAAAGGACTGGGTCAAAAAAACTCAAACACTGCAGGTCCTGTGGCATGTTCCTCATCTGTAGTCATTAGGAAGTTCCAAAAGTGATCCAAGGAAGTAAACTGAACTGGTGACAGGGTCATGGGTGGTCAAGGTTTACTGATGCACATGGGGAGCTAAGGCTGGCCTTGTAGTCTGATATAATAGAATCACTAGTGTAGATCAAATTCAAGAATATGTGGTCAGTGGTCGGGGTATGTTTAACATTGTTACATAGCAGCACATTTTTAAAATTCAGTTTATTATGATTTTTACGGGAAAGCCGCTGCATGTCTGCATGCCCCCATCAGTATGATGATATTATCCGTTATTTATTAATTAATGAATTTGTTTTTTATTTTTTATTACTCTATTTTAAGACATTACTGATATTTTTTTTATATTATTAGGTATGACCACTACATGGCTTAAAAGTTGCTTTTTTGTTTTGTTGTTTTTATTGTAATAACAAAAAAAAGGTACTAACTTATACTTACTTACTTTTAGATTATGTGGAGCATCCGCCATACAATTCCCCATATGAGGTGTTACTATAGAAATTATAATATATTAGAACATGTGCATTAATATAGACCTGTGATTTGCAGTATTGCTTAAACAATAAAACTAATCAAGGCAATACCTGTGAACAACTAACATAAAGTATGAAACAATGAGACACAGAAGTCTCCAATACCAAACCGCAGAAAAAGTTTCTTGAGCACAGAGCTCTCTGCAGGGGATAACCCAGACAGAGACCCTAATCATGACTTTAAGATCAGATTCAGATTTTTCCAATCAGATTCCAGAATTAAACAGCACAGTACAGTATATGAGTACAAAATTAAAAGAAGTCACTCTTACTAATCAGTAAATCTTACTAATCAAGGTGAGACCTCATTGTTAACATACTAAAATGCTTCTTTTTCTAAAGGGTATCTTTTTTTCTCTCCTGCTGTCCTTTAGGGCCGGACGTTCACTGCCAAACCATCCTTCACCCAAATACATTTGGGAGACAGAACAAGAAGAGAAGCGCACAAGAGGCAAGATGACGAAAGGAAAATGGGAGGCGGTGAATGATAAAGAACCACAACTCACACCAACACTCAAAAAATAAAAACAAACAACAGAAATAACCAAGGAGCAGCACTTGAGAAAAGGGAGGAGAAAAATAAGAAGATCTACCTGTACTTTTGTAAAATTTTTAACAACAGTAATTATAAGAGGACAACTAGCTTAAGGCATGATTTTTTTTTGTATAAAAGTTCATGGAAAAAAACATTAAGAAAAAAAAACAACAAAAAGTGCTTCCTGTCAACTGTAAATGCATGATCGACTGCTGGTGCATGACCTATGACCTTTGAGCTGTCATTATCTATCAAGTAAAAAAAAAAAACTGGATGAGGAAAAGGGCCGTCACAGGATATGAGGAGATTTAAGGATTTGGAACAACACAGCCAAATAGAAAAAAAAAAAAAAAACGAAAAAAAAAAAAAAAAACACCAACAACAGTTTGACAACACGACACAGCGTAAAGTTTACGCTGATCCCATCAGTGCTTCATCTCCACAGGCCCTTTATCCTGGTCTTATATGTGATATATGCACTTTATGCTATGCGAACGTTGTCGTGTGTGTGAGTGTGTGTCCGTATATAATGCATGTGTACTTGCTTCCGGCTGCTGAATGTCGTTTTTTCTGCCGTGACACTTTTTTCTTGAGTGTGAGAAAGAGTTTGAGAGCAAGCCTGCTGTGCTCAGCTGTGTGTATGTGTGTGTGTGTGTGTATGTGTGTGTGTATGTGTGCGTGTGTGTGTGTGATTACAGACTTTTGTTCTTTGTTGTGAAATCTGTTTGTGTTTCCTTAAACAGTCCTCCACATTTTTGTAACTTCCGGGTGGAATCAGAGGATCTCCCCCCTGCGTAGTGGGAATATTTCAAGGAATTGGGTTCTCCAGCTGGAGGTTGTGTTTTTTTGTTTTGTTTTGTTTTTTTGTCAGTCTCCGTGTGCCAGCGCAACACCCCAATGTCTCTACTACCAGAGACATGCTGTATGTTTGTGCTCTCAGTAATATGTAGAGGAGGTAAAAATGGATATCAACAGAAAACAGCGCATTTCAGCCAAAAATCCTTTATTATATGTAAACAAAGTGCTCCTAAAGCTGAGGTGAAAAAGTAATTTGTATTTACAATTCAGCATGTAGTTAAAAACCCATGAGAGATATATTGATAAAAGAGATATATTATATTATATTATATTATATTATATTATATTATATTATTATCCATTCTGATTGGTCAGAAAGTGTTGATTAATTGTGCAGCTGCAAATCATAGGCTTATATTAAAGGCGCTCGTTGTAATATGTGATTGTTTCTATGGAAACAGTTCATTTACATGGACGTGCACATGGATGCACTATATAAATTGATTTAAAATGCGTTATCATTGATACAGTGATATGTTGTGTAGCGAGACATTTATTTAACATTTATGATAGGGTTCTCTAGAGGGATGTCACTTTAATTTAAGCAGCAGAAGAAGAGAAATCTTCATGACTGAGGAGTTTATGCTTTCTTGTTTGTCAGTAATATGACAAGCCGCTTTTTTTTATCTTATTAACTTTAAACGAGCAAAGAAATTGTTACTGGTGAGCAAACATCAGTTTATAGCTGCTATAACCTAAGTGACTATATGTTTTATGTAAAACATTTTCATTTTCTAACTGTTGAGCTATCAGGCGAGTGAAACGCTTTGGGTGTGCTGTTATGGAAAAATAATCAGGCTGCATCACATCAGCGGTTGCATATCAGTATTAAATCCCCATTGGGTAAATGGTCGATATCTAATGAAATATCCAAAAGGTTTCACCACTTATAGCTTCAGGAGCAATTTGTTTGCAAATGAAATGCAGGACCTTTGGCTGAAAACCTGTCTGCAAATATCTCTCTCTCTCTCTGACGATCTTTCGTGCTTCCCATTTATTAAATTGTGTGCTTCCTCGTTTCCTTTGCTTGCTTCTCTTCCTCGTGGCTGCTCCCACTAAGGACACAAGGAAAAGCTGCATGAAAAGGAAACAAACACAGGAAAAATCTGTAGCAGAAGGATTTATCTAATAAGACTCTCTTGCTTACTAAAGCCTCAGTAAAGTGATGTATTGTGTTGCTAAACAGCCGTACGGTATATCACTATGTTCACACTAGCAAGTGACAGGTGGCTTGTGTCGCTTGTACTTCCCCTCTTGTGGGCGTGTAGCAACCACTTCTGTTGTCTCTTGTGGGACAACGGCATGAACAGTCTGGCCTTTTTATATGTAGGTCTTCTAAAACCAACTAGTTAGGCATATATTAAAGTGTGAAAATTAGTTGTTTGACTTACTTATGTCCTTAACCAGAGGTCATATATGCCAGGATAAACTGAATGCAATTTTTGAACTGATTTCAGGTATGTAGGAACTGAAGCTGTGAAAGTATAACTGAAGAAGCATTGATCACAGACACCATAGGATTGGTCTAAAGAATGATTCATGTTAGATGTCTGTATTTTTTTATTTACAGAGTAATAACTAATTTACACAGAACTGAGATGATCTTATTTCAGACATTGCTTGTTGCTCAACACTGTCACTGAAATTCTGGTTTCATATTGCACACATACTGTATGTACAAAATGAATGGTCATCTGTTGCATTGTCACACTGTAGTGTGAATGTAGAGTTACTTGTCACTGATTAAAATGGACTTCCATACACACACCAACCAATAAGAGAAACTATGCGCATATGCATGCCTACATATCACCTCTTTAACCTATACAAGCACACATATTTATACTACACCTCTCTTCTGTTCATTTTTTTTTAAATCATTTTTTATTTGTTTATTTTTGATTTCAACTGGAAGCCTCTTTTTTTTATCTTAGGTGTGCAAAGAAATGATGCATGTTAAAAAAATAGACTGCAGAACTACTTAATCAAGGAGGCATCAATTAGCGCACTGGGAAGCACAAAGTCTTTATCTCCTCTATCTTCTACTCTATGTGCGTCTGTAGCTCAGCCTTCTTTTAAAGCCCCGCCCACTCTGGACTCCTGATGAATGATGTAGCACATCATGCCGCTTTTATCTCTGTGTCCTGTTCATGTGCATTCTACATTTTCAGGGCATTTGATCCAGTTTGCCCCTTAACTGATTACACTTTGAGTTAATGCCAGTGTAATGCATCTGACATTGGATGGCATTTAAATATATTTAAAAAATGAAACATTTAAAACTTCCTTGAAATCACTATAAGTGTACAGTAAAGCACAGACAGATACAATCTATACAGACAGCACTGTGATCGTCCACCTTGAAATTAATTGACCCCTGAACTGTGACAATTGTCTGTCCTTTGTGGGTTTTATATCTCGCTCTCAAACACACACACGCACACACACACACACACACACACACGCACACACAGCTCTTAATTTACAGCAAAATCCAACACAGGCATCTATAATCATCTTTATTTCTATGTTCATGCACAAATTCCAAATCAGCTAAAAAATATTTACCCTTCAACTACCAAAGCAATAATATCAAATAATAACAGTATCGTTGTGACAGTTTGGCATTTGTGTGTGTGTGTGTGTGTACACCTGTTCATTCAGTGATTACCCTAGTAGCATTTGTATTTGATTTGTTGAAATGAGTATATACATTACTTATAAGTATAAATAGACATTATGAGTATTAAAGTTGCACCGTGTGCAAGAGTGTGACGTTTAAACCAACCCAAGTTTGTTGAAATGACCTCCAGGGGCGCTATCTGAAAGCTGCAAGCTTAGACGCTTAATTGACGTCTGACAGACTCACTTCAAATGTAGCACACAACCTTATACTGTATGTTATTTATGTTCAACAAAGAAAAATAGGTTTAAAAAAAAACATATATATTTATGACTCTTCGGCATGAATGATTACAAGAATGAATGAATGATTGTACGAAGTAAAAAAATAATCTGTGAATATGTCAGTACGAAAAAGCAGTGATTGTATATTTATTGTTAAGGATTTCTCTGTGAATGAGTGAAACCCATATTCTCTAAACCTGTCATCTCCGCTCACTCAAGTCCTACTGACTATTTAAACTTCACTCAGGTTTTGTGTTGTAACCAATGATTTTTCTTCCACTATATCTCATCTAGCGTATGTAACAGAACTATTTAAAAAAAAAAAGTTCAGAGATTAATCAAATTCACGCAAATTCCTCCTCACACCAAATGGAATCAATGCATTTAAAGAGTCTGACAAGCTTTGATGCTAATGTAGCTAACACAAAAAATCAGTGTCAACATCACCCAAAATTCTGTTGTTCAAAATCTTCATCTTTATGTACAGTATACCAGGAAGTGACCAGGAAATAAATATAAAATATGGTGTGTGTCGTCATTTTGTTTTCACATCTATTGCTGGTCTTGGGGTTAAGAAGATTATAGTGTACTGTGCAAAATCCTCATTTCTTCATATTTTGCTTCCAAAGAGTCAAACTGTCTTGTACTTTTTAACATAGTCTTGAGAAATATTTTTCCATGCTTCCTGAAGGACTTTCTTTTCTCTCATTTTTGGCAAGTTTTTCGACTCTCATTTTTAGGCCAGTCCATGCACCAGTTTCAGAGGACTGTTTTGTGTTTGTTTGCCACACAGTAATCTATGAATCATTCAAGCATAAAAAAAACATCTAATATAAGGCATGAACCAGTAAGAAGTGCAGATGGTTACAGATGATCAGGCTGGAGATTGGTATACTGGGGATGCTGAATGCTGAGTGGTTGGAACAGACGAGAGAGAAAATGAGGTTGCTGTTGAGGTTGTTCCATAAATAATGTTTAAATTGTATCTTTAGCCAATTTGTAGCTTGTTGCAGTAAAAAAAAATCACATTTCTTTAATCTGCATATTTTAATTTCATTTCATTTAATATGAAGAAATGAGGGTTGTTCAAGACCTTCAAACAGTACTTTCTTTATTTGTTTGTTTTTTTCCTAGGTGTGAGATCTACTTGAAAATCTTTATTTTTTTTCCTTACCACGGTTTATCTTTGCGCATTATAAAGGTTTGATATACTCCCATTCTTTGTTAGCTACATTAGACTTGGACTTGTTGTACACCAAACATGTCTTATTTGATAGACTACTTTTGGCTTGAAGGGGAACAATGTGTAAATTTGATGTTTTGTCAGACTTTTTCAATGAGTAAATATTTACATTGTTTATTTTAAGGGAATTAAAATTGTCCCTGAGCATTATTTTCTGACAGGGTTCAGTCCAACTGTCTAAAGATGTTTAGTGATGTTGGGGTGTGAGGTGATGGTCAGCGACTAAGTAAGATAAAACAAGATCCATAATGTTTAGACTTTTTATTAGCTGAAGGGCCAGTGAAGTGTGAGGGAGTTTGAGAGGAGGGGGGGGGGGGGGGGGGGGGGGTCACTGGGTATGCTGTGTCCTTTTTAAAAAAGGACACCCACTAAATAAATACACAAGGACATTACCATTACAGTATATTATGACAAGTTTATGTAAAATGTTACTGTTGAAACCCTAGAGTTCATCTGTACTCCTATAGAGTGGATAAATGACAATATTAACGCAATATCATATTACTCTGTACTAAGGAATGCAACTGCGCACATGCACAGAAAATACGTTTTTACATAAAGAATATATGTACAAATATATGACAAGAAATCTAATTATATACATTGATTAGAATGCTATGCACCCTTATTAGAGTTGTTATGGATGTATTTTAAGCATATTAGCTAGAACAAGAACATGCCCATACATGAACATGGGGAATGTAGAGGCTTTGTAGCTTTGAACTTGTTTTCTTTTTGTATTGTTATGAAGAGGAAAAAAATACAATAAAATCTGAATATGTATACAAAACTTTCAATCAGATTCATTCTGACATAAGGATATGTATAGTTCATTTATCCTGCACACCAGCTCAGATCATTTACAAAAATTAATAAAGAAATATGTGACCTACTGTATGTAGTCTGGTGTTGTGAAAATCATATTACATTCAGGATTTTTGAAATTCATTTTTATTTAAACTTTTATTTGAAAATCAATCTAATTACCTTTTTGTGTTAGATTATTATGTTATTACATTTTATTGTGTTATATTAAGCATTCATTTCTTCACTTTCAGGAGCTTATTAATTCTGGCAGGGGTCGTGGTGGTTCTGGAGTGGAGCCAAGTTTTCAGAGCTTTTTCAGTTTTCCACATTTTGTTGGTTCACACTCATGTTATCAAATCCTTTCCCCCCTCATTATTCTATGTACAGCCCCCTTAGGCAGCAAACTGTGATTCATTGTGTGTCCTGACCCCTTTCTTTGGGAACCAGCATTAACTTTTTTAGAAATTTGAGCTACAGTAGCTCCTCTATTGACTCAGACTACACAGGCCATTTCTTTACTTAAAAGAGAAGCTAATTAACCCCTGCCTTATGTCAGGGAAACTGTAGAATGGTTCTGAGATTATATCTGAAAATATATTAGTCATATATTAGTTTGACAATATATTAGTCAGTCGATTGCTCTTCGACAGGGTGGATGAAACACGAAAAAGCTTTTTCTCTTGCATATTTATCAGCGCTTTAGTGGGTTTCATCATGCAATAAATATATATTACTGTATTTTCAAATTGACCTCCCAGCCAATAAAAACGGGAGGTTTGAATCAGAAAGGCCAGCTTTCTGCTATGGTGACCTCTAGTGTGAGCAGCAACAACCCTAGAGTTACATACCTATTTGCTTTAATAGGTGGTGTTATATTTTGATCTTGAGTATTTTTTTCTTTGTTGATTTGTTTTAATCTTCTTCCATCAACATGTTTGTTTATTTTAATTTTAACATTAAAACTAATGTTATGTTCATTAATGCCAAAATTTCCTACATTACTAACAATGTTGTCAACCATCTACTAATTGTACCTAAAAAGACCCATACAGCACTGTAGTCCTTTAACCTGTCCATCTTTCTCACACTGTAACAAATGCTCACGTCAGACTCTGTTCTATAATATTTAGCTGATTAGCTTAGCTATTGTGATGTTTGTTGAATCAGAATAGAGTATGCCCTATTTCCAAGACAATAAATAGTGTAGGGTTCAACATGTTTAATGTTAATTTGGGTTATTTTTTTTTTTCTTTAATTTAAGAATTTTTTTTGTTGTTGTTTCCAGGCACTTATTTGTTTTCTGTGATCTCTGAGACTAGGGTGGGTTTCAGGGGTAATGTACAATGGTATTATCTGTATCTGCACCTGGACCTTTTTTTTATCCTCAAAGTATTTGTACTTGAACACACACATGCAGAAACATATGCATTCACACACGCACCCACCCCTCAACAAGAGTTACCCTGTTTGTTTTTGTTGACAGTAGCCCCCCAATTTTTTTTTATTCTTTTATCATTTTTTTTATAAACAACCAAACACAGTTATTCTATATTCTATTATTTAAATAAATAAATTCTATATGAATAAAATACATTCTATATGAATAAAATAATGGTTGTATATGGTTTTATGTTGGAACTTAGTAAAGCAGTGTTAATCCTGTATGTTCATTGCACATGTCATGATTGTTTTTCCATTGTTATTACCAAGAAAATCTTGGCTTTAAAAGTTAAATATTTAAAATATATTTAATAGGTAACCAGTGATAGATGGGTGATGTGCTGCCTTTATTTTGTTCCAGTTAAGAGTCATACTGCTGGGTTTTGAACCAGAATTTGATCAAGATTTATAATTTCACTGTGCAAATATGAAGACAGGGGACAAAGCAAATTAACTAGCCTAGAAACAGAACTGGTTGAGCCAAACACAATTATAGTTTTGTTTTATTCAAAAGTTATAGTGTTATGAGTTATAGTTTTTTTTAAAAATTATTCATGCCAACCAGAAATTAATATTATCCAGACAATTTAATAGGATGTCTAGTGCAAATCTGCAAGCAGGTGTAGCAGGGAGGTAAAAATTTGTGTCATCTGTATAATAATGAAAAAAATATACAATAATAACTAAATAAAATATATTTCTCAAAGATGGAGCCAAGCAGGTATAATGAAAAACAACAGGGGGTTCTAAAATTAAGACTTGGGGTTTACCACAGTTCACCAGAGCAGGGGATGAATAACATTCTTTTATTCATATTGAGAAGATTCTATTGCTTAAGTAAGAGGAAAATCATTCTAACACAGGATCCTGCAAACCAACCACAACCTCCAAAAGCTTTAAAATAATATTATGATTGATTGTGTTGAAGGCTGCACAAATATCTAATAAGACTAAAATGGATCCAGAGTCAACAATAAGCAGAATAGAATTGTAAATCTTTCATAACGCTCGTTCTATGCTGCTGCTCCTAATCCAGATAGAACCTTGTTAGAGGTGGGTGGAGACCTAGGTAAAGAAAACATTTTCCAATATCTTAGCATTAAATGGGAGGTTAGTGATTTCATTGGGGTCAGTGCAAGGTTTCTTTAGTAACGTTTACACCATTGTATGTTTAAAGCTGGCAGAGACAGACTTATTTTTTTGACAGTTTATTTTTTAGAAATGAGGTAAATGGGTTAGACAAATCAATAAACTGATTGATACATTAGAATTAACTTTCAGTGTTGATCAGAGCATGAACCATGTGTGCATTTTGATTGTGAATCAATGCTTCACAATGTAGTTTGACTGATGACAGTTCAGTGTTATACCAATTAACATCCATTTTCTATCCGTGTTTGACATTAATGACAAGCAATTTTTAATAATGATGCAGATTTTTTTTTATTTTTATGAAATCAATTGTACAGTAGAATGCAATCCTTATCCCATTGGTACTCATGTTTATTCACATATTATTTTTAACTACAACTGAATAAAATTACATGTATTATTATTACTATTATTATTGTTGTTGTTATTAAGTCTGATCATATTACTGTACCATGCAGGCAGTTGGATTTAATAAGAAATAAAAATATTTAAGAAATTAACAAATCGTTGTAAATGTTATACTCAAATTTGTTATTTTTTTACTCAGTTTCATTAAAAAAAACAAAAATAACCGTTTTACACGTCACGCCTTTTCGAACCTCAAACGTTTATTTAAAAACAAACAAACGAATAACCTACATTTCCCGTCATACCCCAGCACCCAAGTGTCGCATACTTAGGGCGCATTGGCAACGTCACTAGCTCTGTTTTAAATAGCTTTTTGCTAGTGTTATGTGGAGTGTGTGTGTGCGTGTGTGTGAGAGAGTGAGGGGGGTAGGCGTGAGTGAGTGAGAACGTGGTTGTTCTTAAGCTTAGCATTTTAGCTAGCTTGTAAGTGTGAGCGCGTGAATGAGATGATAATTTAACCTTGCTAAGTCGTGCTATTTATTTTGGTGTTTTGTATGTAGCTGTGTTCAGTTTAAAACGGCGGAGAAGGTAAACAGATGTTAAACTTAAGTTGCTAAGAGCTGACAGTTTCCTGGCGAGTTAGCAAAACGTTTGACAGCCTGTATTGTGAATTGTGGTGTAGGGTTGAAAGCAGAGAGTTGGAAGTTTTGGACTTGAACAGGGTGCAGAATGTCAACAAACAACCAGAAAACCAGCAGCCGCGCCATCCCGGCAACCAGACGGGTGATCATCAGCGACGCGGCCCATCTACCACATGATTATTCCAGCACACCTGGAGGAACGCTGTTTAGCACCACCCCTGGAGGTACAAATCCATATTTTCGACTTTAATTCGCCTGTAAGTTAACCCCCCCCCCCCCCCCCCAACAGCCGCTCATCACCTCGGGTTTATGTTAATGCACTCGTTTCTTTAGTAACAGCTCAAGTGCATGGGCATGTAGGGTGGACACTTTGCATAATTAATCGTTAATCTGATTATCTTTCACGTAATGAGTCTCCAGTATCAATGCTTGGTATCACTCAGAGTAAAGCTGTTTTTTTTTTTCAAAGATATATTTACCTATTAATTCACTTAGAAGAATCACTGTAAATGTATAATCATGTTAATGGCTCACTGTTTAAAAGCTGATAAATATTATTACTTAAAACTATTTGTATAATATAATTCAAGTGTTTTAATATGCAAAATGTTCATGAACCTATAAAATTCAGGTTAGGAATATGAGTTTAAAAAGAAGAAGGTGCAAAAAACACAACAGATTCTAAAAAAAAAAAAAAAGGAAGACAGACTTAAGTAGCAAACCAAACAATGTTCAATCGAAGTAGAGTTCACGCAGGGCAGCAGTTTGAAAGATACAGATCGTGTGATTTTATTATTGTTTTTTTATTATTATAATATTTTTAAGCTCTTTACATAGATTTTCTAATTGCGTTCGCAGTTTTGTAATAACTTCTGGGTTTGTGCGATGCTGCAAGACATTTATTTTATACATATAATTTATATTAAAATAAATAAGTAAGTAAATAGAGAAATAAAATAAATCCTACTTTAACAGTTAAAAATAAATAACTAAATAAAACACTTTCATGTATAGATCTTTTGCAGACCTGTGACTACAATAGCCTCAGAGTCACTCACAGCAGTGGATGGGACAAGTATGGTTAATCGACATTAGGCTACTAGGTATTTTCATTAAAATATTATATTTAGGGTGTATTAAAAAAGAAGAATTACCAGAAGTATTAGCTGATTATTTAACTGATAGCTTCTGTTCAATTATTTTCATATGCAGTATGTTGTGGTGCACTTTGTAACGTATTCAAAAGAGGAAAAAGAATGTGCAAATGGATAAATAATAATGATATTAAATTGCAATAGTTTATTATAATAACATGGTTATTTAAAAGTGTACAAATGTGTGATTCCTCCTGCATTTGGTGCTATTTGCTTGATTTAGCTCTTTCAGCACTTCTGTTGCAAATGGCATGATGGTAAGAAATATGCTATGCTTTCTGCTTTACAGTATGCAGCTAACCTTAACTAAAACCGACATTTTAACATTTCTAATTAATACCTCACTAATTTGAATCCCCAATAGCATAAAATGGAAAACTAGTGCACTATGTAAGGTATACAGCAACTTGTTCCACACACCAAGTAGTGTCAATTTAGGAGATGGAAAGTGATTTGGGATTCAGCCTTGTGTTAGAAGATGCTTGACTCACATTAGCTGTTAACAAAACTAAACAGATGGTTCAGAGGCAGTGACAATTCAGATCATTGAAAAATTTGAATTAAAAAAAAGTTATTGACACTGAATCAAAGAGCATGAAATAGTATTTAGCAAATGTGTTTTATCTGATAAAAAATATAAATGTGTGTGCATATTTACAAAAACTGAAGCATAGATTGAAAGATAAGAAGCATTAAGTTATGAAAAATTGTGCTATATGATCCTATCTGAAAAGTCACCTATTTTACATAGATGAGAAACTTTTTAGCACCAATACCATGTTTTGGCCAAATGCTTGTTTCGTATGTTTTCATCTCATCTGTCTGTCCTTTGTATTTATTTTGTTGCCTCTTTTCTCAGACATGGTCAGTGATTACAGCACACTGGAATGTGACTGCTGTTATCAAAGCAGCTCTCTCACCGTGCCTGCAGCCTTCAGAGCAAAGAATAGGGCTGTCATTTTTATGCACATGTTTCAACAGAGCTAATAACTTCCAGACCAACAACCTAAGATCTAATGATGAAAGATCAAAAACTTTTGTGGACTGATGTATCAAGATATACCAGAGTGATGCATCAGAGTAAGAAGGGAAGTGCATGAAGTGATGCACCAATCATGAGTACTCCCCATTGTACAACCCTCTGGAGGCTAGTTTTATGATCTGGGATTGCTTCAATTGGTTAGGTCTAGGCTTAGCAATATTATGTGACAGTAAAATGGAGTCGGATGATGAACTGGATGTTATTGCGTATTTGAGGACTCAAATTGTGAAAGAGTGGTCCTGAAAGCATAAGGAATCATTGTCGCACACGAACTGGCCACCACGTTGCCTGCCATAATCAAAGTTGAAGGCATACGGTATTTTGTAAGCAAGATGGTTTATTTACTTGATGGAAATGAAGATGGAAGTTTTTACCCAATGGATTAAGTTAGCTAGGTTAACAATTTAGGAAGTATTGCAACAAGGGCCAGTAGCTATCTAATAGTGCTGCTGTTAATAATTACACAGTAGTAGAGCTGCACGATTAATCATTATTATCGATTAATTCAAATTTATGGTTTATGTCTATGTTAAATGAAAATCAATTTTACAATTTCACTTTGGTATGGCACCAAGAGCTTGTTTCCAAGAGAAGCGCGGTTTCCTTAGTCTTATTGAAATTGTTCGGGTTCGCAACTTTAGACATTGAACAAGCTAAAGCCCGCTGTGAAATTTGTCTAAATATTGAGGCAGCATGACTAATTTACTCTAGTACCTCAAACACAGCCACACTGTTGAATCGGAGGAGTGTTTGGCGCTGCGAGCTAAACAAGAAAGCGGCAGCACGAAAACAGTGGCTAAAGACAGGTAAAAATAACAGCCTTTTTTCCCCACTGTATCCCAATGATGCACAGGAGCCTCGCTGGAAAGATATTACTGTTGTTGTGGCGTGTTTCAGCTGCATAACACACGTGATGTTATATAATTTCTGTTATCCGTTATCACCAAAATGAGGATGGGTTCCCTGTTGGGTCTGGTTCCTCTCAAGGTTTATTCCTATTGCTATCTCGGGGAGTTTTTCTTTGCCACAGTCGCCATCACCCTTGGCTTGCTCATCAGGGACAATCTCATTATCTAGACACATTTTTCTCACACATACACACTTCCATAAATTTTCTTTTCATTTTTGTGAAGCTGCTTTGAGACAATGACTATTGTTAAAAGTGCTATAGAAATAAAATAAAATTTAATTGAATTATATTGCTAAAGACACTGTGCCCATATGCACAGTTAAAAAGCCTGGATTTATTCATATGCTCAAAATAATCGACCCCTGATATGAGCTTCCAGGCAGAAAGTATTTTTCAGAACATGAAAAGCAACACGAGGCAAACTTTCAAAGGCAAAGAAGTGCCCCATCAAAGAGGGTCTTTAGTGTGGGTGTGGTATTTTAGTCCAAATAAGCAGTTAATGTTTGGTTATATTGTTTTGCTTAAATAAAAAAAATCCTATACCCTCTAGTGTATTATTCATTAAAAAAAAAAATCATTTTGAAATCGAAAATCTAATTTTGTCTGAAAAAAAATCGGAGAGGGCATATCACCTAGCTCTACACAGTAGGTAGCTCTCCACATTTACTATGAATGATTGTTATTGGAATAGCTGCACATAAATAGTAAAGATTAATTACCACTCCTTGCATGTGGGTTTGGCAGTGAGCGACTGTTCGGGATGTGGGCAGTAGACAGTTTCTTAAAAATGCAGAACTTTTGATATTTATAAAGAAATGCTTGCCCTTGCTGATTACTAATGAGTAGCCATTTGGGTGTGTCAAATACAAAGCGACTGATGTCTGTGTTTTATAAAAAAAAAAAAAAGAGTTTCTACACACGTGCACAAAATTGTTGGTACCCTTCGGTCAATAAAAGAAAAACTCACAATGGTCACATAAATAACTTTAATCTCACAAAAGTAATAATTAAAAAAAATTCTATGAATGTTAACCAATGAAAGTCAGACATTGCTTTTCAACCATCCTTCAACAGAATTATTTAAAAGAATAAACTCATGGAACAGGCCTGGACAAAAATGATGGTACCCCTAGAAAATACTGAAAATAATGTGACCAAAGGGACATGTTAATTCAACGTGTGTCCACTAATTAGCATCAAGATTGTAGACACTAATTAGGTGTCTACAATCTTGTAATCAGTCAGTGGGCCTATATATAGGGCTCCAGGTAGTCACTGTGTTGTTTGGTGACATGGTGTGTATCACACTCAACATGGACCAGAGGAAGCGAAGGAAAGAGTTGTCTCAGGAGATTCGAAAGAAAATTATAGACAAGCATGTTAAAGATAAAGGCTATAAGACCATCTCCAAGCAGCTAGATGTTCCTGTGACTACAGTTGCACATATTATTCAGAAATTTAAGATCCATGGGACTGTAGCCAACCTCCCTGGACGTGGCCGCAGGAGGAAAATTGATGACAAATCAAACAGCCGGATAATCCGAATGGTAACAAAAGAGCCCAGAAAGACTTCTAAAGAGATCCAAGGTCAACGAACATCAGTGTCGGATCGCACCATCCGTCGTTGTTTGAGCCAAAGTGGACTACATGGGAGACAACCAAGGAGGGCACCATTGTTGAAAACAAATCATAAAAAAGCCAGACTGGAATATGCCAAACTACATGTTGACAAGCCACAAAGCTTCTGGGAGAATGTCCTATGGACAGATCAGACAAAAATGGAACTTTTTGCCAAGGCACATCAGCTCTATGTTCACAGACGGAAAAATGAAGCATATCAAGAAAAGAACATTGTCCCTATTGTGAAACATGGAGGAGGCTCTGTTATGTTCTAGGGCTGCTTTGCTGCATCTGGTACAGGGTGTCTTGAATCTGTGCAGGGTACAATGAAATCTCAAGAATCAAGGGATTCTAGAGAGAAATGTGCTGGCCAGTGTCAGAAAGCTGGGTCTCAGTCGCAGGTCATGGGTCTTGCAACAGGACAATGACCCAAAACACACAGCTAAAAACACCCAAAAATGGCTAAGAGGAAAACATTGGACTATTCTAAAGTGGCCTTCTATGAGTCCTGACCTCAATGCTATTGAGCATCTTTGGAAGGAGCTGAAACATGCTGTCTGAAAAAGGGGCCCTTCAAACCGGAAATAACTGGAGCAGCTTGCTCATGAGGAGTGGGCCAAAATACCCGCTGAGAGGTGCAGAAGTCTCATTGACAGTTACAGGAATCGTTTGATTGCAGTGATTGCCTCAACAGGTTGTGCAACAAACTATTAAGTTAGGGGTCCCATCATTTTTGTCCAGGCCTGTTCCATGAGTTTTTTTTTTTAAATAATTCCATTGAAGCATGGTTGAAAAGCAATGTCTGACTTTCATTGGTTAACATTCATAGAATTCTTATTTATTATTACTTTTGTCAGATTAAAGTTATTTCTGTGACCATTGTGAGTTTTTCTTTCATTGACCGAAGGGTACCAGCAATTTTGTCCACGTGTGTATTTAGTCATTGATAACTTTCATGTGCAGCAGGTTATAACATTTGAGTATAGTAGGAGTTATTTTTACTGCTATAAATGGTAAATAAACATTACTAGACAATAAATAGAACCCTTTAAATGGAAGATCACAATAACTCTGAGACATCAGTGATCGATATTGGCTGATTCTGGTTTCTGTAATCATCGGGGAGTGGTGATTGGCCCCAAATACCTTGATTGGTATTTAATACTGTGACTTGGATAAGGTCCTTGAGGGTTCGAGTGTAAGGATGATGCTAGAGGATTAATTGCCATGTTACCACGCAACCCCATCACACAGTTACTATGGTTACTACACTGACCCAAAGCATAGCATGTCATCTTATGGCTGCCAAAGGCACTAATGGTCCCTAATGGTTATTTACGATGCAACAGTTGGCAAAAGCAGCAGGATTCATTTTATGGTGAATAGGGTTATGTTTTGTGCTCAGTGGTGGGGGTTTTGCCAGCCATGCGAAAGGCCCGGGTTTGATTCCCAGCCAGTGCCCAAACCCCAGCCACTGGATGCAGTGCCGGTCTCGGATAAAATGGGAGGGTTGTGTCCGGAAGGGCATCCGGCGTAAAACTATGCTGTGCGGACCGGATGGTCCAATGTGGTGACCCCTTGTCGGGAGCAGCTGAAAGACCAACAACAGAGTTATGCTAAGTTTCAGTCAAATGCCTTTGACTCCAGGCAGGCATGATTGTTATTGTTAACACTTACAGACAAATCCTTTGGAATGCAATTAATAATTGGTAGGTTATCTAGTTATCTTTTGGCCTCTTAAAACCACAGGAATCACATATGAGAAGTTGTATAATTTTTGATTTTGTATGGAAACACCATCAACTTAAATCAGATAGTCTGCTGTTTGGCCTGATATTAATTTGAATTCTTATTTATTATTTAAAATGAACTCCAAGATCCTGTTGCAGACTGTTTAAATAGATTTCTCAGTGCCCAACTATTTGTGGACCTGGCTCTAAAATCTTACACACTAGGGGTGCTGAAGTAGTAATTTTAAAAAGTTACTTTTTGATAATGACTATTTTTAAGTGGCAAAGACTGCATGCTCTTCACGTTATGTTTAACTTCTACTCAGAGACTACAAATGTCAATGCAATTTCAATGCAAAATCTTTCCAGCTTCAGTCTAGTTTTTGGAGGAATACAAAATATTAATGTAAATAAATGTGAATAATATGGGCATTGGTTGCTCAGTGGTAGGTTTCACGCCTATCGTGCGGAAGTCCCATGTTCGATTCCCAGCCAGTGCCCTAACCCCAGCCACTGAATGCGGTGCCGGTCCCAAGCCCAAGTGAAATGGGAGGGTTGTGCCAGGAAGGGCATCCGGCGTAAAACCAGTGCCAAGTTGTTGCACGGATCTACTGATCCGCTGCGGCGACCGCTCGATGGGGCTGCAGCCAAAAGTCCAACTAAAAAATAAATGTGTGGATTGTCCTCTTTGAGCGGGCATGTGCTCCTGATCTGACACTAAGCTGTGTGGGATTTCATACAGTGCTGGCCACGACAGAATTTACTCCTTCTGAACTTAAATCACAGAAATAATTGCAATATGAATTGCTGTTTGTCCCTGAATGGCCTTGGCAGTAGTTTTTAATTTTGGCTTCACATAGTTTTAAAGAAGATAGAAGCAAAAATAAATGCACCTCCTTTATTGTACTTGATGCCTTATGTACGAGCTGCTTATCTGTTATTAGACTTCACATTGTAGTTTGCTCTGTCACTATAAACAGTGAGAAATGTGGACAGTGACTTAGTGGACTTTTCTGTGGTGATGCAACAGCGGAGTAACAGCCAGCATGTGGTAAACTGACTGTTTTGTGCTGCTGTACGTCTTTATTTTACACTTCCTATTTTACTGTTTCCTTTCTGAGTGTTGATGTGAGTTTTAGATTTTTTTCACATCTGCACTGAATATTTTTTTCAGTGATTTTAAATCTAAAAAATTAAAAAGACTATTGGCCTTTTAAAGCTAATATTTGATCTACTGGTACATTAGGATGTATTACGAGTGTGTGCGCTTAAGAATGAGTGTACGCCTGTGTGCGTGTGCACAAAAGAGAGTGTGTGATGGAGGTGGGAAGCCTGACACTGAACTCAGCTGCCTTACAGTCACATGACTGATACCGTGTTCTAACCAGCTGTTCTATTCCTGATGACCTTGCTTTCGCCAGAATATCTCAGTTTTATGTTTATTCATGTAGCTGTTACTTTTTTTGCCGTATTGGGCGGTATGGTGTTGAGATACATATAGGAACATACATGAAGGACATGTTTACAGATAAAATAAGTCTATTACTGCAACTATCACCCAAATGTATTATTTTTTTTAACCTAATGTGACATTAATCAGATTTTATTTATTAATTAATTTTTTAGGGATGTCTGAACGGACAAATCTGAGGTTTTGTGGATTGGACTCCATCATATCATATGTTCATAGATCAGCTATACACTACTGCTTAAAAGTTTGGAATCACTTCCAAATTTCTTGTTTCTGTTTAGTGATTTTATTTTCTATATTCTACAACAATTCTGGAGATTTAAAAACTATGAAATAACACGTATGGAATTAGGTAATTATGTAACAACAGTCAGTTGTTAATTTAAGACTCAAAAGTCAGCCTTTTTGGAATAGTTCCAGCAAGAACAGTATTGTCAAGTTCATTTGCAAAACTCACCAAGCACTGACACTGGCTCATGAAGACCTTAACAGTCCAAAACTTACCTCTACTGCAGAGGAGAAGTTCATTTAGAGTTACCAGCCTCAAAAATCACCAATTAACAGCACCTCTGATTAGAGCGATTATGAAGGCTTTACAGATCATGAGTAGCAGTTACATCTCAACAATAATTGTTCAAAGCAGATTTTTGCATATTTTAGACGCCTTGAGCATTGCTTTACAATGTATAAATAAATAAAAATCATAACAGACATGGCATTAAAAAGTGATCCCACACTTTTTTTTTCAGCGGTAGTGTATTGAATGATAACAGGCGGATCGTAATTCATGTGACTTATTGTCTTACTTTATCAAGCAGCGTAGGGATTTCATAGTGGCGGTAGCTAAAGCAATGCATCTGGCTTTCTTCATTCTTCACAAGTACAGCCGACTAACTGCTTACCTTAGAGCAAACTCTCAAACATATATAATTTTTTTTTTTTTTTTTTTTTTGACTAAAGTCAGATGGTGAGTAACATTGATATGTGCATATGTGCTATTTCAGATGAACGTGAATCATCATGACCAAAAAATCCGATCTGACCAAAAAATAGGAATTGACGAACAAGTATAAATAAATCAGTATAAATCGAATCAGCAACTATGTACTGTATAATATGATAATATATATAATATTGTATAGGGTGGTTCCTGGTGATTCCCATTCCTGCAAAGTACAGTACCTTAAGAAATGCTGAATAAATTTTGTATGTCACAACATGACACCTCTAGGACATGTTGGGACATGCAGAGTTTAACAGCTTACATCTACAAAAAGTAGCAACCGAAACCACTTCCTGTCACTGGTTTAATTCAAGATGAAATCACTTTCCTTCTAGAACAGGGAGTTCTCACTCAGACCATCTCATTTAGACTCATTCTCGAGTGGTGTTGCTGTGTTCTCACCTGCCTGAGGAACCGCTGTATTCAACCTGACTAAACTCTACGAATGCTGCACTTTCTTGTTTACCATTCTGCATCACCATGTTTCAAACCAGTACATGACAAAAGTGTGCGTCAGGCCTGTGTGCTGCTTTTTGTTTATTTACATGCAGAATTAAACCATGTTGAAACAAAGTACCAAAGTTAACTGAACTGTTTGACTTTTAATTGTATTGTGAGATAATGTAACTCTGGAAAACTGGAAAAAGCAGATCTGGGTCACTCTTATTAGTTACACCCCACACAATGTATTTGTTATGGTTGGCATTAATTCTTGTAGAATATGTTCTATTTACAAATCTCAGTTTATAGTAACTTACAGGCTTACAGTAACAACTTCACTAGTCAACTGGGTTTAGCTTTAATCAAACACTGAGTTCTATTTCGATAAGGGAATGGAATTTGAAAAAAGTCCTTAAAACTAGATACGTTTGTAGATTTTACAGTACTGAATTGTAATAAAATTGTAATACAAACTGTAAAATTAAAAATATTCAGTGACCACAAAACTGATTTCCACTCTTGCTTTGGCCCAACAGGAACTCGAATCATCTATGACCGGAAGTTCCTGCTGGAGTGTCGTAGCTCCCCATTGGCCCAGACACCTCCCAGCTGCCTGCCTGACATCCCCGGGGTGACCAGCCCTCCAACAAACACTGTCCCTGATAACAAAACCCACCCTCAAGAGAGCATCAGTAACAACAGGACACTTCCTGTGGACAAGGCCACGGGTAAGAATACGTGTCCTCTGAGCTTTATTTAGGACTCAGTATTATTACATTTGTTGCAATACAGTTTGAGGATGCACTTGATCTAAAAATAAAGTCCATTTTTGTCAGTCAGAGGTTTAGATATTTATAAACTGTTCCTTCCCAGCTGGGTCTTATATAAGTTTCTGGTAAAAGCATACTTTTACTTTCAGGGTCCTATAAACTCGTACATGAATTTTTGCATGAATTGTTCTCACACAACTTTCATCCTGGAAAATAATCATCAAAGAAATATTTTAAAAAGGAAGACTGCTCTTTAGCTTTAGTAAACGTTTTGAAATACTGGTTAAAATGTGCTTTACTAATCTGGACTTGCTAAAGTTTTAATAATGAAACATAATAAAAGTACAGCCTCGGATGAATAACAGCATATAACTTTTTTCACCGTACCATTATTTATTTAACAAATATTTAAAAAAAAATCCTGTGTGCAATACTATGTACCCTCTTCCTGCTTCCATAGGATATAAGGGAGTAGGTTGCAGCCAGGTGCTGCTGATTATCAGACCATGATTAATCAATCATCAGCAGGTGTGTAGACCTCCAAAAAAACAGAGGATTTTGCAGTTTGCTGATCTGGAGCAGTCAGGTGTGTGCTTACATAATGCAAAGATTAAGCAAGGGTTTAAGCAATTGTTGCTGCATATTCTGGAAAGGGTTATAAAACCATTTCCAAACAATTAGTTTGCAGTTCAGTTTTCCTTTTCCAAATATATGAGCAGTGGTGGGTTACTGGGTTTCGGAACGTAAGGTCCGGAGACCGGACCACAGCGCCACCAAGTTCCTACTGAGCAAGCCTCTGTTGCCACCCTCATCTTCGCCAGGGGTACTGTATCCTGGCTGACTCTGTGCTCCACCACCAATTTCACTGTGCTGTAAGATGCATGTGATTAATAATGATTCAGTTGCTTATGTGGGTACATTTAAAAGCTGTTTTTTTTTCTATGCATATAGGCCTTTTATCTACATGCAGACTCGCACACCCACAGTCACTCAAAACTGATCTTTTGGAAGACTCAATTCAAAAAAAAATTCAATCGTGTAAATATTTTGATACTTAGTTTTCACAGATGATGTGAACAGGAAAACCAGTGTTTTGTCTTGTAAGAACATGTCAAACACGCCTTGTTTGACATCAGTGTGACATATTCAGTGCTAACTTTGTTCAGGCTTTTGAGTGATCAACATGTCTCCACAGCTGCTTGTTGGGTTGGCATGCTTAGACAGTATATTTGAGTTTTTATGCGGACGAAGACAGTGTTTTTATAAAATTCTCCATGTATATGGACCAGGCCCAGCTCTATTATAAAAATACATTTAATTAATGCTGATCCCCCTAACCCTTCTGCTATAATTATGATTATTTTTTCATATTATAATGCACAATATAATATTAGGTTTGTGTCTGTCTTCTACAGGTGAAGATGCCCAGTTTGAAATGGACATCTAGCAGTGCCACTTACCATTTCTGTGATGACTGGCCTTGAAAGGATGAATGAACCAGAAGATTTCTCCTATCATCAACATTTTTTCGTTATCTACTATTGTTTTTTCCCCTCCATAATAGTTATGTATTGATGCTGTCATTCCAGACACGCACAAGACATTTGCTGTTGAGTCTCAACACCAGTTCATACTGCTGTATCTAAATACACTTGAGTTACTGCCAGTGCTCTTGCATAAAAGCTTCTGCTCAAGATGTGTGAAAGCCAGCACTTTTTGCTACCGCTCATGTAGTTCGCTATCATGGCCTCTGGGAGGAGCAGTGGTTCGTTTGATTGATTTTTGTACCTTTAGCTGAAGAGTGTGAAAGTGTTGAGAGGTAGATCAACCACCACACACATTACCTTTGCCTTATGAAAGTGTTACCGTTTTATGATGAAAATGTAAGAATTTATTTGTTCTTCACCTAAAAGGTCATTCAACAAAAAGTGAAATTTTTGGTTATGTTGTGTAAATCTGATCAATTATACCTTATATAAGAAATGTCCTCCCCGTATAATTCATCTAAACATGGAAAAAAAAATCCAATGTTTGGGCAGTCTAAAAAAATCTGAGAATTCATTCATCTTTTGGCTTTAGTGTTTTTTTTATGTGATGACCACAATAAAAGCAACATTTGAATAAGACTCAAGATTTATGCATAAAATATATTTCATTACATTTGTCAGATCCGCTATGTACAAACAATATACAGTTTATAAACATGAACAGTAAAGCACTGGAGGAAATACCTAGCTTTTGAGTATCTAACTTGTACAAGCAGTTATTCATTTTAAGTATTGCACAGTGTAGTGATTCCCTAACTGATTCAGTTCCTTTGAACTTCCTGTATGAGTGAATCTTTAAATTAATTAACCAGTCAAAATGGTTAATATTAAACCCTGAGCCTGATACAATACCACATGTCCATATAAATGGTTTGTGTCTATGTCCATTGATTCACTTAACTTAGTCGTTGAAAAAGGAACTAATCATCCATCATTGGTATATGAAAGGGCTATGTTTCCTGAATAAAGAAGAAGAAATGATTTTGTGCATTGTCCACATTTCTAAATTGTCTCTCCGCTTAGTGCTGAAGTTTTCTGGCAGTCTCTCGTTGGGGATGGGCATGTAAGGATGCCTTAAGTGCTGAAGTCGGTTTGGCTCAGTGTTTGAGAGTCAGATCAGTGGCAACCGCATGCCTCCGCCACCATGCCCTCATGATGCCTCATCACCATCTTCCCGTTCTCATAGTAGAGCATGGACAGTGGAGCCAGGCGTGTAGGTACACAGGATGGACACGGGACACGGTCCGGTTGGTGCAGCTTCAACAGGCTCTGTAACAGAGACATAAATGTTAACATCAACAAGACGAATGGATAAGGTAACATTATTTGTCATGTAAGTGTGTGTGTGTGTGTGTGTGTGTGTGTGGGGGGGGGGGGGGGGGGGGAGAGTCAGTATAGCCCCATTTTTAATGCAAGGCAAAAAGTTGTTTTTCCTTACCTGCATGTATGCGTGATTTGTTGGAGTAAATGACTCGTCCACCGGTGTAGGGCAACCACCTTCGCAGCGGTATGCGTTGTATCTCTTTGGATAAATAATCCACTCACTCCAACCAATCTGGTCAAAATCCACCCACATGTCCACCTTCCTGCACAGGGTCTTCTTTTCACCCTCGACTTGTGTGAGTGCTGGGATTGCGCTGCCTCCTGCTGCCTCGCTCACCCTCTTATGTGCCCGGTGGTTGCGTTTGTGTCTTCGGCCCACGGGTTCAGTCGGCGCCCGATGATCCTGAGCCACATACTTGGAGAGCTCAGCTGTGCGGATCAGCGTGGATGCGTCAGTCCTCATCTGCTTGGCGTAAACCACCATCATTATGCTGTTGGCTGTTGGATGCTGGACAGGATGCTCAAGGTTCTGGGGAGCTCCTTCATCCCAGTGAGCCTGTGTGGGGGGCAGACCCCCCTGGTGCAGCCAGTACTTCAGCAGCTGGGTGATGTTGAGGACTGTCCAAGAGGAGTGTGAGGATGGAGACGTGCTCGACGCGACATCAATGCGACCCAGGTGAAGACGCTCCTCGGCACCTTTAGGAGCGTGATAGATGTCCACCACGGGGCTCGCAGAGGCCGAGAACTCCGGGAGGCGCAGGCGAAGCTCTGAGCGCTGCACGTCGTCGCTTGCCGAGATGGAGGACATGTCAAACGTGACGGCCCACTTGTCACCGGCCTGGTAGCAACCTGAAGAGAAAAAAGAGAGAGAGAGAGAGAGACAGACAGACAGACATCAGTACTTGTCTTAAACATAAACAATGCAAACTCAGACGCACCGGGACCTTTAATTAATGTTTGGAGGTTAACAATTCAGAGGACAGCCTTCACACATCTGCAGTCAGGCGCAGTTAATAAAGCTGAAGACTCATATTGTCTAATTGTGTATTCCCACTTTTAAGCAGACGTCGTGAGGGTTGTAGCTAATACACACCCTGAGCATAATAAACAACTTGCTACACAAGAAGTAAATGGCAGGGCATGCGTAAAGCGTTGCTCCTGACATCGGGGGAAAAAAGTTCATTTAATATTTCTTAAGGTTTAGCCAGATTAAAATAACGCTGTAATTCAAACGTAACGCTGTAATGTCACTCTGGTTAAAAACCCCATACATAAGAGTAGAATACTCACTTTTGGCGACGAGGCTGAGCACCGAGTCGGAGTCGTGCAGAGATGGGTGTTCATATCCGATCCCCACGCTAGACGTCCCCGCTAATTTCTTTGCGTCTCCGGCGAGTAAAGTCCGGTAAAGGTGCATCATGTAGAGCGGGTAAGGTCCTTTATCGGCTCCGCGCTTCCTGCCGCCGAGCGCACCGGCGGAGACTGAGCGCACCCACAGCGCCGAGCACAGAATCCAACTCAGCAAGTGTTTCATAGTGATAACAAGAATAATCCGAGTGATATAAACTGAGTAAGACAGAGAGAGAGAGAGAGAGAGCTCTGCGGTCTGCTGTTGCTCTCTGGCCGCTCCTTGGAGGGAATGACTTCGGTTCGTTGATGCTGAGCCTTTTAATTAAGCACCTTTCAAAACTTACAGAAACTGCAGCGCCGTTTGATGATCCGCAGCGCGCTCGCTGCCTTTGAAGTTGTGCGTGTGATCCGCGTCAAGGTCATCGCGCACCGAAACCAAGCGGTCTTTAGTGTGCGCAGAGGTGTGAACGCACTGACGCTCCTGCGCGGCTAAAACAATACCATTAGCAGCGCAGATGGATTCATGCGCGTTTACTCTGATTAATGGGAGAAAAGTCAATCCAATGCAATTGATTTTGAATGAAAATAAAGGAAGTCGATTTTTTTTTATTCTTTTTGTGAAATCATCAATTTTCACCTTATTAAATGATGAAGATGGAAACTAGTTTAGAGGAGCTTAATAAGCCTACATTTTCTCCCCCTCCCTTTTCCCTGTTATAGACTACACTGCGCTCAGCGATGTTTTCGGGCGCTTTCTGACTCCAGCTGTCCCACCTCACACCGTTTCAAAGATCGCAGGCACAATCCATCTAAGGTGCTAAGAAGTCTTTTCGAATCTAGCTACAATTTCTTTACTAATTAATAACGCTTATTTATTGCTCAGACGGGCTTTCAGGCTAATATCCCATAATTACGCTTCAGTAAATTGTGCAGTTGTGTAAGCCGCTAATAATCCATTTATGATTTTTCATACAATCGACATAAAACCGCCTAAACATCGCCCACATGCTGTATAACACATTATCTAAAGGGCATACATATGTATTCATATATATTTATTTAAAATTTATGGACATCTATATTGTGTATATACGTTATATCTATATAATTTGATTTTCATAAATATATTTGTGTGTGATGTATCAGACAAGAGAATACAGCAAATATTGTTCATGAACACCAAACAATATAGACGACTATCTATATAAATGAATAAAGTATGCATACTTTATTCAATTTATATAGATAAACTTATAACTTCATATAGACTACTAGAGATGAGCTACTTTTATTGTAACCTCTTTTTTCTTCCCACATAAACACTTCTTTGAGAAAAGAGAAGTTATTATCAATGACAACATTATATATTGGTATTTTATTATGATATATAAATATAAGCAAACAGGTCAGAACATTAAAAACTTTCATCTGTGCTGTTTGTCTCATTGAAATAAATTATTTATTGAATATGTATTCTTTTAAATTCCATCATAAGATGACAGAGAAGTGATAATGTTTATGCAAAAAATCTCGTCATTGTCTCATAAGGAATATGGGATTACTGGTGTTTAGCATATTAATAGTCTTTATAGTGGCAGAAGTTTAATCAGTATAAGTGGATTCAAATGTTGGGGATAAAATGTTGTCAACCTAAGACTGAACATGCAGGCAGCTTACATCTCTCCGTGTTCTTCATTACTATTATTTTTGTTAAATTCAGGCATTAAGTGTTTGCGGAAAATATTCTTTTGTTGTTTAGCTCAAGCCTTATTATAGAGCCTCATATAGCTATACCGAGACAGATGTTATTGTTTGTACACAGCAGACACAGGTGATTTGAAAACTCATGGCATTTACATTAAGTGTCCAAGAGAGGGCGCTGCGTTACAACGTGTGAGGCATGCAGCGGCGTGAATCCCTGTAAATGCCTGTGAATTAGAATCATTAAAATTTTCATACGAAAGTTACTGGGTACAAACAGCACATTGATTGGTTGATTGATTGATTCATTTATCAATCATTGATTACAAACTGGGTTTTGTGACTTCTGCCTTATCATATTTGAGGGGTTATCAAAACACTTTTGCAGCTTGGGTCCCTTCACAATATTACAATATTAGACTTTATAAAAAATTATGTCTTGACAATGTATTTGAACCGTATAACTCAATGTTTGATTAGCATTGTCGTTCAAATTCAGTAACATTGAAACAGGATAATAAATACAATAGCTAATTAATAATAATCATTTTGATAATCTCAGGTTATGCTTTTCTCCACTGTAACTAAATGTAAACAGTCAAAGCCCCCGATCTTTGTTTCAGAGAACACTATTTTTCTGTTTCTTTTTAAATCCCAATTGTGTTTATAGATCTCTAGAAACATGGTTGTTCATCATAAATCATAAACTACTGTGTATTAATAATGTATATAATTTCATCCAGTGCTTCTCGTGAAACAATCCTCAGTACACATCCAGTTGTCTCTGAGCCATAACAACAGTGATCATTATCATTAAAATGGAAATAGGCTTTCAGATTCACTCCTTTTTGGAAGATTAGATGATATAATGGTATGTATGAGGTGCCTTGATCTTGTCTGAGTTTACATAATAGCGACCTACAGTCATGGCCAAAAGTTTTGAGAATTACATAAATACTGGAAATTGGAAAAGTTGCTGCTTAAGTTTTTATAATAGCAATTTGCATATACTCCAGAATGTTATGAAGAGTGATCAGATGAATTGCATAGTCCCGAAAAAAAACTTTCCACTGCATTTCATCGCTGTCATTAAAGGACCTGCTGAGATCATCTCAGTAATCGTCTTGTTAACTCAGGTGAGAATGTTGACGAGCACAAGGCTGGAGATCATTATGTCAGGTTGATTGGGTTAGAATGGCAGACTTGGCATGTTAAAAGGAGGGTGATGCTTGAAATCATAGTTCTTTCTTTGTTAACCATGGTGACCTGCAAAGAAACGCGTACAGCCATCAATCCCTTGCATGAAAATGGCTTCGCAGGCAAGGATATTGTGGCTACTAAGATTGCACCTAAATCAACAATTTATAGGATCATCAAGAACTTCAAGGAAAGAGGTTCAATTCTTGTTAAGAAGGCTTCAGGGTGTCCAAGAAAGTCCAGCAAGCGCCAGGATCGTCTCCTAAAGAGGATTCAGCTGCGGGATCGGAGTGCCACCAGTGCAGAGCTTGCTCAGGAATGGCAGCAGGCAGGTGTGAGCGCATCTGCACGCACAGTGAGGCGAAGACTTTTGGAAGATGGCCTGGTGTCAAGAAGGGCAGCAAAGAAGCCACGTCTCTCCAAAAAAACATCAGGGACAGATTGATCTTCTTCAAAAAGTATGGCAAATGGACTGCTGAGGACTGGGGCAAAGTCATATTCTCGGATGAAGCCTCTTTCCGATTGTTTGGGGCATCTGGAAAAAGGTTTGACCGGAGAAGAAAAGGTGAGCGCTACTATCAGTCCTGTGTCATGCCAACAGTAAAGCATCCTGAGACCATTCATGTGTGGGGTTGCTTCTCATCCAAGGGAGTGGGCTCACTCACAATTTGGCCCAAAATTGTACCAAAACACCTTCTTCCAACAATCCAACAACAGTTTGGTGAAGAACAATGCATTTTCCAGCACGATGGAGCACCAAAACGTTGAAATTTTGGGTTCATGGCCTGGAAACTCCCCAGATCTTAATCCAATGAACTTGTGGTCAATCCTCAAGAGGCGGGTGGACAAACAAAAACCCACTAATTCTGACAAACTCCAAGAAGTGATTATAAAAGAATGGGTTGCTATCAGTCAGGATTTGGCCCAGAAGTTGATTGAGAGCAGCCCAGTCGAATTGCAGAGGTCCTGAAAAAGAAGGGCCAACACTGCAAATACTGACTCTTTGCATAAATATCATGTAATTGTCGATAAATGCCTTTGAAACGTATGAAGTGCTTGTAATTATATTTCAGTACATCACAGAAACAACTGAAACAAAGATCTAAAAGCAGTTTAGCAGCAAACTTTGTGAAAACTAATATTCGTATCATTTTCAAAACTTTGGCCACGGCAGTAGTCAGGTCAATCAACTAAACACAAGGTACCCTACAGTATGTGAAGTCATATGTGAACGCTAAATTATATTTTCTGTTCATGACATGGGAATGCATACCATGGAGATTTATTAATTATGTATAAAATATCTGCACATTTATGCTACATTTGGACTAACAAAGGAAGCTAGCTAATCTTACAACCAATGGGCACGTTAACATTATCTACATTTGGGCAAAGTAAAGCTGCATAGGTTTCCATCCATTTATAAAAAATTTTAGTGTTCAACAGTTCTAGATAATGAAGTTGTGTTGTAGATGTCTTGAAATCTTTGTACACAATCTCTAGACATTTCTGTATCATACTACTGTATTTCTTGCTGAAGTTACAATGTTATACTGCACAAGTTAGACTTTAGCTGTTTGCTGCACTGAAATAGTATATTTTTGTTTTTAACATACCTTTCCATGTTCTTTGTTCTTGCTTAAAATTGTGAAAACACTGCTGCTGAGTAACTATGAAATATGGTCACTGTTGATAAAATTATGCCGGATGCTAATAATTTAGTTAAGTCTTTTAATACATAAATGGATGGAAATATCTTCACAAATTTCTTGATAAATGAGTATTAAAAAAATCTACAATTAAAGTGTAATTACACTAAGCATCATCCGCTAAAGAACACATCAGACCTTGGAATGATCACAAATCCAAGTGAGCCATATATATGAAATTTAAATTTGGATTTAGATTTTAATAAAGCATTCGTGTTTTTAATGCAATGTGAAGTCATCATATGGTGCAGGCACTTTGACACTGACTTGCTGTGACAATTCAAGTCCTAATTAATCAGCAGGGACACCAATTGTTGTGAATCTGTTTGCCAAACAGAGCAAGGCCTTAGGGTGACTCTAGGAAAAAGAGCAGTGGAAGAAGGAAAGCAGAATCAGGCCTTTGTGGAACCATGCACTTGGGCGACAGGCGACTGAAAAACAAAAAGAGCGTGAAATATGAAAGAGCTGCTCGACCTCCTCTGCGTCATTTGAATAATGGGGATAATTACCCCTGCTGCAGAGATGCACCTGCATTAGAAATAAGCCTTTGATACCAACTTAAATTCTGTGTGATCAGCGCTGTCATTAAGATGCGACGCACAGGTCCTTGCTTTTCTACGGCTAGAGACATTCACTCAGCAAACGCAGCTAAATTACAGCATGTTCATGAAGCACAGACTTTGTTGTGCAGATTAGTGAGAAACAATGATTTGAATAGCAGTAGGTGTACACTGATCTGTGTGAAAATTCATGAAAAGATAGTTGAGACAAATACAAAACAAGACAATTTTCCACTTATCCAAAATGTAGTCGATTAGTCAGCTTTGTTAGGTGTCTGTCATTTGCTTTGCATTCAGCGCAATGAGGCTAATGTAGCTATCATGCTAGCTACATCAACTCTTTCTTCTTATTATTTTTTTTTACACTTATTATTATTTTATTCTTTCTTTCTTTCTTTTTTTTTTTTTACACTTATTATTTTTGAAACTGGATACCAAAGATACACATTTTTTTTATATTGATGATGATTATAGATGTCTTGAAATCTTTGTACACAATCTTCAGAAATTTCTATATTGTGCTACTGTATTTCTTGCTGATGTTACAATGTTATAAAGTTAGACTTTAGCTGTTTGCTGCATTGAAATAATGTATTTGTGTATTTAACATACCTTTCCATGTTCTGTGTGTTTGATTAAAATTGAAAAGATAGTTGAGACAAATACAAAACAGGACAATTTTCCACTTATCCAAAATGTAGTCGATTAGTCAGTTCTGTTAGGTGTCTGTCATTTGCTTTGCATTCAGTGCAATGAGGCTAATGAAGCTATCATTAGCAGACCAACACCTTAACCACTGTGCCACCCCTGCCCCCTATAGCAACAGATAACATTAAAGTAATTTTGAATTAAATGACTTTAATTAAATATTTGGTTGCATTTCAAACTAAATTTAACTAGCAACCCACTGACATTGAAAAACTATTTAAAATTTTTTTGTGATATATCCAGAGTTTATAACATAGCTTCATAGCTAACATAGCGAACATAGTTTTATTCCTTCACTTTTCTCTTTTTTGGGGGGTGAAATGCATGCTCAAAACTTGAAGCAGCCATGTAAGCCCAAACCACAACACTACCTCCAGCCTGTTTGACTGCATGTATGCTTTGGACTATGAGCCATACTTTGGCCTTTCCATTCCTTTGCTAATGGTTAATTTAGGTTCCAGAACATTTGTGGCTCATTTGAGTATTTTCAGGCTGGCATTCTGATTCTTACTTCTGTTAGGTGGTTTCTTATGGTATGTCCTCTATATGCTATTTTTGACATCTTTGAAGAGTGGTTCTCAGTGGTGATGTCACTGACTGTTGTTTTCTGACTGTTGTCTGGTTGTTAGTACATCCGTGATTTCTTTCTTTTTAGTACGTACACAATAGGACATATCAAATTGTTTTGTTGGCTAAATGATGAATGCTTGTGCAATGGCAAAATGTAATAGTTTTTCCCACTTTTCTCACCTTGAAAATGGTTTGCTTTTGCCTCAAAGATTGCTCTGTTTTGTTTAGTTTATTATTTTTTTTTAGTTTTTTTTCTTTTCTTTTTTTGCGAAAGATACAGTTATCTGGCAAAACCCAGGCAACAAGAAATATCTGTCAGTCATATGTTACAAATATGGGTTCAAATAAATGTTTTTTTTTCTAGATATAACACATCTAGATATCAATAACTGGCAGCTAATTTATCATTGTACTTTGGTCTTTTGATCTCAAACCTAAATTCCTTCAGTGTATAACAAAAAAACCAAAGGATTGTACTTGCATTTCCAGTAACTTTTTTGGACATAACTTTTTTTCAACATAACTAAAAGCAAGCTAGAACAGGCTCACTCACTCACAGATTTTTTTTTTTTTTTTTTTTTTTTTGCTGAGCACTGTTTTAAAATTGTTTACCAGTGTCTTTTTTAATAAAAAGTGAACCTGCAATTGCAACTCAAGTCACATGAGAGATTATTATAGAGATATGGATGCAGAAGGAGAATTGAACTGGCAGAACTTAATTAGCATCAGGTTAAGCTGAACAAATCAAACATGCTCACAACTGCTATCTCTACCTGCTAGACACAAAACCGCATTGAACACCACTCCCATTTTGAAGACCTAGACCTGTCCAAGCCCTTCATTGTAAGTGTGAGTGAGTAATTGTGTGAGTATGAGTGATACTTTTACAAAGGTTTGTAATAAAAGAACCTACATTCTATCTTGTGGCTTTCTTCTCATATAAGCTTTCACCAACCAAGCAGAACAACAAAATAGTTAATCGAGAGTTGTTGACTATCACGTGATGCTCATCCTAGAGGAGCGCTGCCACTGGCTGGAGGGAGCAGCCCTTCCTTTCATGCTCTTCAAAGACCCGAGTACCTGAAATTGACCAAGTGCCTAAACTCTCATCAATCCCAAAAGGGTTTTTTTCAAGCCCAGTTCTCCCATGCCACCCCACTTCTCGGCTCTCTGCACTGGCTTCCTTTAGCTGCCCGCATTAAATTTAAAACACTCATGCTTGCCTAAAAAGCTAAGAACGTTCCCTCCCATCCTCCAGCACTGCTCTGCTGGTTCCAACACCTCTCAGAGATCGAGGAGGACATGGATCTAGGTGGTGGAATGAACTTCCTCTAGATGCCCATACAGATGAGTATCTGCCACTCTTTAAACAACAACATATCTCCATATCTTTTTCAGTACTTGGGTTAATCTCTCCCTTCAACACCCCCCCCCCCCCCTTTTCCAACAGTGGATAAGAGCATCTGCCAAATGCCTATATGTACAGTAAATGTAAATGTTTTGTTCTTTGCCCAGTTTAAAGGTGCATTCTTGTGCAAGTTTAGGCTCCAAGAAGACCATACACCTCAAACTGCCCTCTTCCTGCTTTGTATCCTGGAACTCTGATGGAGAGATTTCCCACACACTAGTGCAACAAGTTCATTTTGCATTTCCACTCGACCAAACAGTTGTGTCACTCAAACTAAGAAGTAAGCTCATCATATGGGCACACACAGTCCAAGCCACAGGGCATCCTAGCACACAGAGAACATCTCACCCTTTGAAAGTGAAGTACTGGTGGCTTAACATGATTACTAACACCCACCGATTTATCTTGTCATGCCTTTCTTGTGCCAGTGCAAAAGTACCACAGTCTTGCCTGAGTCCACTGGCAACACCATACAGTTGATCAAGGCTTCGTGTCTGCTCCTCATTCACAGGTGTATAGACAACTGGAATGGGTTAACCAGGAAATCATCTGTTTCCTCTGTGAACATGAAAATGAGCTCTGTGAATATTAATTTATCATCTGCTGTAAATGTTATGTGAATGAGTGTATATACAGTATATATATAGAGAGAGAGACTGTAGAGATGATAAAACATTAAAATGACCTCATTAATATAAACCTGTTACAGTCTGTTGCAATATAAAAATTAGTCAACAGCTTCTGATTAAAAATCTAGAACTCAGCAGTGTGGTGGTTTATGTATACACTGACTTTGTTAGCTAAATGCCATGACTTAAAGCAAAACATTTACTTAGTATCACAGTTTACTTTCTTGCAGGGTGTTGCATCCAAGTAAGTGATGTGCAGTACCATTTCTCGGTCCACTGATTTTTACGTTATGGTGGCTGCTGCCATCAGCGCTTTTCCTACACCATCTGTCTGTGCTCAGTGACATTACTCTCAGTGCTGTACTTTATCTGCTGAAGGACAGCTACCAGAGTCCAGCTGCATTCATTTCACCACAGCCTACTGTAAACATGTTGACCTGCTTGGCTGAGTCTGTTCTGGTGGCACGGTGAGAAATGGATTTTGCCAAGAGATTATTTCACGAGTGAGCAGTTTATATTCAGTGTCATTTAAAGCCACTGTGACAGGGAGTTTTTTTTAAACACACACACACAGCGATTTTTCATGTTACGTTTAGTGTGAGGAAGCTGTTAAGGTTCATAGGTGACATAAGAGCATGTTACTAATATGGTGTTAAATGAGCAAACATCAAATTCATGATCTGAGATAATTCAACATATTTAAATTGAACCACTTTAGAATTTTCATGTTATCAAATCCTAATATATGCTTAATCAAAATTTTTTTTACATCAAAACTTTGGGAAACTGCATGGTTTTTAAATTTGCTTTATAAATACATAAAAATTTTGATCATATTAACATCTGAAAATATTTTATAATGAGATTGCATGAATGCAATTTAATACAAATATTCCACTCAGTTAATTCTTGTTAGCTCAAGAGATTCAAAAGCCAAACTATGCTGCTGGGACATTGCTTAAGACATCTAATGTGATTTGTAATGCAGTCAAATAGAACTTCTCTATTCATGACTTCATGAAGTGTTTCTGCTGAAAATGTTGTTTGGTTATTCCCAAAAATGCTCCACTTTGGTGTTGTCAGTCCATAGGACATTGTTCCAGAAAGCTTGTGCTTTGTTCAGGGGTAGTTTTGTAAACCTTGATTTTTCCACTTGTGAATTTCTCACAGTAGAATGTTGACCTTTTTTGTTATAGTTATATAACCCTTTCCAGATTGATGTGCAGCAATAGTTGTTTTTCTAAGACCATTGCTTATGTCTTTCCATCTTGACTGCTCCAGACCAGCAAATTGCCAAAACTTCTGCTTTTAATGTAAAGTCAACACACATGCTGATGATAAATTATTCAAGGGCTGATGATTAGCAGAACATAGTTGCAACTTACCCTCTTAAATCCTGTGGAAGCAATAAGGGGGTACTTGGTATTGCTCGCATGTTTTTTTTTCCTTTTCCTTTTGGTTTCTTTTTTTTTTTTTTGATAAATAAATAATGGCAAGTGGATTTTTTTTATGCTGTTATCCATCTGAGGTCATATTTGCCTAATACTAAGACCTATTATGATCACATGAAAACACATAATAATTAAGTGACAATGACTATAAATAATGACAATAAATAAATTGCATGGCTATTAGGGATGGGAATCACCAGTCTTGGGTGCAAGTTCAATTAAAATTGTGATTTTATAAATATCCAGATTCTGTATTATATTTCCCCAATTTTATGATTTATTAAATGTAGACCGTTCCTTATAGCATTATTTTTCCCACTCTAAAACAATGTGCAGCATTTAAACAATACAATTTCAAATACAAGAGATTCTGGTTTTGTTTTGAGACAGGTGTAAGTGTATGTAATGAGTGGATTTAAGATTAAATCGCTTAAAGAGTTTGGAGAAAAGGGCAGATCGGTGGTTTTAACGCTCTATTTTTGATAATGTAGCGCCGTAAAAGTGCGTTTTTGTTGCGCCACTTGGAAGCTTCTACGCTTGGTACAGAATCGTTTGTATCTGAGGCTGCTCGGCCGATCACAGGCCACTGTCAGTCAAACTAAAAATCTGGCAATACTGGACTCTGGTCCAGTGAATACGTGAATCGCCATCAAATCGATTACCCCCTGTCTCTAATAGCTTCTGTAAAAGTTGAGGCAATTCTTTTGGCATAAGAAGTAAAAAAAAATATATTCTACTGATATTTAATACCTTTCGAAAGACTTCATTTAATATTAATGTTATGTACAGTATATGTTTGTATCTTGAAGTTCATTGTCATATGTCAAGCTATGCATTATGTGTCCAATACGCCTTTTCTCTATGTTGGCTGAATTTCCAGTGCAAAACTAAAGAAAGATACAACAGAAAATTATTTTCACATTATTGTCTACAGAAATTAGTAGAACATACTGGTTTTCATTTTATGACTTTAATTTAAAACTAATAAAAGAAGAAAGGAACAAAATTAAGTATTATACATTATTATAATTAAGTATTATAGGGCAAGTCAGATGCTTTTCATTGTGCTCTTTTTAAGGTTTAAAAGCATAACCCACAAACACATTTGAAATACACCAGTCAGCCATAACATCAACACCACATAACATTAATGCAGTAAAATTGCAGCAAAACACACACACACACACACACACACACACACACACACACACACACACACACACACACACACACACACACACACACACACACACACACACACACACACACACTCACACACACACACACACACACACAATACAATATATATATCCAATGCTGGCCACAAAAGAAAGGTACCAGAATACTCAGTACACCAGGCACCACCGGGACCAGCAGGCAAAGAGCCCAAGATTGCTGATCCAGTCTCCAAATTCTCCTCATCCAAATCTGAATAGGCATCCATGGAATGCACCTGTCAAATAATTCAGGCCCCAGCTTGTGTCTAAAGCCGCACAAGGGAGACTTATACAATACTGGGCTTAATGTTTACCATAATGTTATTGCTGATCAGGGTCTACAGTGGAACCTTGAATTGCATATATAATATATAATTAATATGAATATGAATATAAAAATAATTAATACAAAATAGAAAGTAAAAATAAAACAACTTAACCTGCACTTTCTCTTTGAAAAGACAGAGCAGTGTTTCCATTAGTGTGCATGTGTGTGTTTGTGTGTGCAGGTGTGTGAAGACTTATAGAGTAGCCCCCTCCCTCCTCTCAAATAAAAGTGGAGGGAGGGTGCTACTGTGTAGGATGACTTTTACAGACACACACACCCACACACACTAATGGAAACACTTCTCTGTCTGGAAACTGAATCTTTAACAAGGAACCTCTCTAATGACACTTTATTTTGCTTTATGCACACACACATGGTTACAATGTTATAATAAACAGTAAATGAACACACGGATGTTGACTATACAAGTGATGCGCACACATTGAGACTGAGTGCTGGAGACGATTACCCATAATCCTATAGTGTGCGTGAGAGAAGAACTATTGACTCAGTTGTGATCACATGAGCATACATACTATTCGTATGTCAAGATCGCTCGTTTATTAAATTAAAATGTGTTACAATTTTGTGCTCGTCTTGCAAAATGCACACAGACCAAGTTATTCGCAATCCAAGGTTTCACTGTATATGAAAAGTTGGCTTTGGCAGACTGGTACAGAACATACGGATTTTGCCAGAACTAAAAGCCCTTATTTTTTAAGAAGCGAAAAGGAATAATTGATCATATCAAGATGTCAAATGGCCAAGATTGTCTTAAATGAACAAATTAAATATATGTTAATGGATGTAATTAAAATTTCTAAAATAAATATGAAAGGTCAATGTAGGTAAATATTTTCTGTATAAGAGGGATAATTAAATAATACTTTGTTATTGAAAACCAATCAACTTCAACTCATTTTATCACACAACCTCATTGTTGATTATTTTTCTATAATTGAATACCCACAAATGTTTTTTTTTTCCTTTCCTTCATCCTGATATTGGGATACATTTTAAGTATCTCGCACATATAGCCTACTTAATTGGCACTGGAGGTACACACCAACAGTTTAATATGTATATGGGGTGCAATTTGCAAAGTTGAAAATGTAAAGGAGTGGCACAATTGTGCTTTATTGAAAGAATGGCATAGATGGACCCAATATATAAAATCAAAAGTTTTCTATCAGTCTCTCAAGATGAAAGGGTTTGGATTATTTTTCAGATCAAAGGCACGTCCTTTCATTTAAAAAGCATAGTTTTTGCTTCATAAATGGGACCTTTCACTTCTCAGACACAGTTGTAATGCTGCAAAGAAAATATTACATGTGTTTTTCTTTCCTAACAATTCAGCCACATTGCTATTGTTCTGCTTTATGGCAAAGCTGGAGATTTACTACTGATATAGAGTGGGGAAAGAGTGTGAGATGTCAATATAGAGTGATGAAATCCATCTCTTGAACACGCCAAGATAAACATCAGCATGCCGTCTAATCTCGGATTCGGCATCCAGGCACGAAATAGCTCCACTGCTCAATATTCTTTTCAGAAAATTGAGTGTAGCAGAGAAAAGTGGTGTGTCGTGGCGTGGCTTGTCAGTCTCAAAGTGTATCACTCCAACGAGAGACATCTATTTCTGTTTCTCCCTAAATCTCAACGTGATCAATGATGACAGTTGCAAAATCTGAGAGGAAAATCAGCAAAACCTTGTCAGCTTGCCTCTTGAACTCACCGGGACAATACCACCCATACTACCACTGAGAGGAAAGAAAATACATATCAATTTCTTTTTCATCATGAAACAGCATTTTTTATTTATTTAAGAATTTCTTTTTATGGCTGGGCTCATAATTACGCAGGAGAGATGGATAGCTTTCAGTGTTACTTGTATAATGGTGCTTTTTTCAGTGATGGTAATAGGATCCTTTTCATGTGTATGGCCATGTATGCATACACATGTCAGTGGTCTGGTATAAGTGGAATGCTACAGTATGCTTTAGTATTGTTTAATGTAAGAATAATTTAGAGAAGTAAAATGCGGCTAATCACAAAGTAGTTTTCACACATACATTATTTACACTTCATGTAGACAAACAGATAAACAGAGAAACAGAGACACCACATTATATTATAACCCAAGGACTATGAGTAAAAATCCATGTGCATGAGGTTTATTTAAAAAAAACAAGATAGACAGTGTCATACCAGTGAACACATCTACTGTATACAGTAGATGCAATAGAAAGTCAGAGAGATAATAAACAGGCCAAGGTTAAAAAAAAAAAAAACCCTGTCAGAGAAAACAATAAATTCAGAAACGATAAGGCTCCAAACTCATACTGATGATGGGAAAGCTATAAGACTTTGCAGGACTATTCAAGGTCCTAAAGTTTAAGCAAGTAAATGTAGTAGAAAAGGTGTTCAAAATGTGCTGTATAGAAAGCTGACCTCTGGTTACCTGGTGGAGCAGTTTCTGTGGTCTGGGTTAGTTGTCTGGTTGAAAATGTGGGTTCTGATGTTGATGCCATTCTGCAAGCTTCTTCTGAAATGGGATCTCCTTTGCAGATTAACATATGCTGCTTCCCAGACGCATTGTGTACATTTGCTCAAGTCTTCCATAGGAGACACAGGTCATTTTTGAGCATAATCAACTCAGTGATAATATTTGCCCCAGCAATGTTTAGTTATTCTAGCTGTATGACCTTACAAATGGTGAATCTCTTTGTTTAATATATATCTCTCAGGCCCTTGGTCTGGGGTGATATTAGAAATGGGGAAAATCCCAGAATCCGCTGCATTTCTTTCAATATTTTTGGTTCAGGCAAGGAAGCCACCTTGCAATGATCCATCTTAACCCCTTTTCATTCATAAAATACCCTAAGAACGTCACTCATGTCTGATGGAAATCACATTTTTCAAGTTTGATGTAAACACTTTGATCATGAAGGCCTTTCAGAAAATCACATACCTGGAGGCGGTATTCTGTCTCTGCCCGGTTATGACACAAGAGTGTAAACGAACCCATTACCTTATACTCGTAGAGTCCAGTGTTGGGCACAAGATGATTACTGCATTTATCAGTAAAGATAAAAGGTTAAAGACTAAAGAATTTTAGTACAACAATGAATAAATAACAAGCTTAATCAAACATGAAGAGTTATGGATTAAAAAAAGGTATTTTTAATAACAGGAGTTATAATAAACTATATAAAATATATCAATCTTTAATTTAAATTTAAAGACATTTACAGGACATTTTTTGACAAAAGTTAAAGCTTGGAAAAATATAAACCATCAAATTATCTGTGTCTAATCCTTTTCTCACTAACCCATAACTCTATGATGATACTTTGACCAAAATAAAATCACATTAATTATTTGAATGTCTTTATTATCATCAAGAAAACTGAATGTCTAAATAATTTTAGATTTGACTTGATGGGGCTGTTCAGCGTCTTTAACACAATCTCTGAAACGGTTTTTAATGCTGTATGACAGATAGATTGTTAGCTACAGACAAAAGGACATTAAAAAGCAGAAACAGATGTTTTTGTTCTTTTTTTTCAGCACAGAGTTTGGTGTCATTCTATGGGTCAGTGGTGGCTCAGTGTGTTAAGGCTCTGAGTTACGACTCGGAAGATCAGTGGTTCGAGCCCCAGCTCCGCCAGGTTGCTGCTGTTGGGCCCTTGAGCAAGGCCCTTAACCCTGTCTGCTCCAGGGGCGCCGTAAAAATGGCTGACCCTGCGCTCTGACCCCGGCCTACTAACAAGAAGCTGGGATATGCGGAGAATAAAGAATTTCACTGTGCAGTAATGTATGTGTGACCAATAAAAGGCTGACTTAACTAACTTAATTTTTGTTTGCTTCAATCACTCAGCTTATATTGACATACAAATGAATGACAAACTAAAAGAAAATGCAACATAAACGAGTAAGATGTTTGGTTGGTCATTCTCCTTTGGGAGCTGTTTTTAAATGTTTTGTCCTGGATCTGAGTAATAGGCACAGCAGTGATATGTGAAAGTAAGTGTACATGCGTAAACCACTGATATCTAATATCTACTGAGCTTCTATCATATCAACAGTTTATAATTTTCTTGATGCAGTTATCATTGGAAACACTTTTTTTCCCCCCACCTTGTTCATAATCAAGGATTGATTTTAGGGTCATTTTCCGTACTTTTTATGGTGTTATTTTTTCCCCGTGTTCTTGTGTGTATTTAAGATCATCATTGGCAGTCATCCTCTTTTCTCTGAGGACATCAATCAGCCTCGGGTTGCGGTGAGAGTATCTTCAGCTGCCTAAGATGACACGTTTCCTCTCACTTTGATTGCTATCATTTCAAACAGACACAGTAAAAGCCATGCATTTTCTAGTGCTGTCATCATATCTGATCTTTTGATCTTTTGATTTTTGCTTCAACTGCATATGAGTCCTGATGCCAGCCTGTCCTTGCCATGCTATATACCATGTATAATACTTATAAACATAAAGTGAAGAGTATTCAGTTTATTTTCCACTTAAGTCTGAATGCTGGATGTATAGTACACATTTGGGGTTTAATCTTTGCATTTAATATGCGACCCAAAGTATGCATAATGTAATGTATAAGTGATGACAATTTGAGAGCATGCTTGGTTTTCTTAGGAATAATCTAGTTATTAGATATGGAGCATGTGCCATACAAGCACATCAGCTGAAGCTAAAGCTGATGTAATAAAACAGTACACTGCAATGTTGTTTAATTCACAAATTGCATTGGTCAAAACGTGATTAATAACCCTTTCATGCTTGGTGTCCACATTTGTGGACAGTTAATTTAACTCCATTTAGGTTATATTATAATCATATAATGGTCATATTATAATGAATTCTGCAGACTACTTGGTGGCAGTATCAGTAGATTCACAGGAATATGTAGTTCCTGCAGTTACTATATTGTCTTGATGGCATATTTCAGGACTAGAAAGCCAAGATGTATTTTACTCAAAGTGTGATAGAGTATTCTGGATTATCTTCTGATAAATTGTTTTAACACATAGAAGCTTAGCCTTAAACACACTGAAAGTCATTTAGGATATACTGCAAAAACCTTATAAAGTGGTTTGACTTTTCTGTCATCAATACAAGATCTTGATCAACAATCTATGCAACTCTGGACAAAAAAAAAAAAAAAAAGTTGTGATAATGCATAAGGATGTCGAAATACATGCCGTACTCAAAGCTACTGGCTGTCCAATTAACTATTACTATTAGTATTACTGTTAGTATTACTATTATTATTTTTTTGTCCAGGCAGTGAATTATAATTAAAATGGCGATATGCTAATATTCACTGAATACACTAATTTATCGTTATACATTGAATTATATATACCAATGATCATACAGAGCATCACATTAGATTCCACATCTTACATACACATGTATACACAGACAAATTGTATTTAGCATGTGTCATGTTGTGTATGTATGAACAAATATTTATTTTCAGAGGTTTAAAAACATAGGGTTTAAATTATGCGTCACAGCTGGTACCACTGGCTATTTTGTGTGTTTTGAGATTTACCAGGGGACCAGTGGTGGAAGAGGTGACATAGGGGAATTAAGTATGGCAGTAGTTTGTTTCATTTTTTTTTCTAAAATATGCCTTTTAAGAAGTCAGTTTATACTGTATATGGAACAGAACATAGCCTAAAATGATACCATACCATTTTTAATATTATACAGCACAATTTTCACATGCACACAGTCTGTGTCATTTAATGTACAGTAACTATAAATAAGTCAAATGTATGATAAATTGTTCATAAATATACAAAAGTTTCAGTCATAGGCAGTGGTATAAGAAATGCATATTGATTTAAAAAAATAAATCAACTTTGCGCTAGTAATAGATCACAGCAAGTGATAGTTTCCACAAATAATATTTTCATAAATATTTAGTTTTTTATATATATATAAAAAAAAATATTTAGTAATATTTTCAGACCAGCATACCCCATTCTGCTTTATTCCTTATACTCAGTCAATTCCCCCTGACCCATTAAATTTGAGAATTATAAAATTTGCTATTTATGGGGTATTTATGAGGTCCACAAAGATGTGAACACTTTATAATTACGATGTTATATAACCACAAGTGAAGAGTCTTGTCCTGATGTTAGTTACTGTATGGTGTTCTAACTTACCCAACCTTACTGAGAAGAGACCTGGAATTGTCAGGTTACTGGAGTGTGCATGAGATTTTGTGTATTTTTGTCTCAGTTTGTCTGAGAGAAAGCCAATGACCACATCAGTAAGTAGAGCTGAGGAGTCAATATGACAGGCCCCTGAGGGGAAAATAGCCTTTTCAAATCAATATGAAGTCATGTGAATGGAGCAGTATTGCCTGGTTTAAACACTGTAAAATACATTCAAATATTGGTGTTCTTGACATAATTTAGTTAATGGGTGTTTATCAAACATTTTTCCTATTTATTGTTCTGCATTGTTCAAAATTACTTTTGCACCCCTGATGCACCTGACCATTATTCCATTGGGATGAGTTGCATTGATGACTGCACACCAGGTCTTTTTATCCTACATCAGTTTCAGACTCCACTAATGCTCTTATGGTTCAAAGAGCAAATCCCCAAAGCCATACTACAAAATCTCTAGTGCTATGTCTTGCCAAAAATGTAAGTTATTTTAACATTTATTTTGTTTTAGCAGTTAATACTTATTTTAACAGTTTTAAATACGAATTACAAAAAGCTCATATAGCTGTGATTGTCAGGTGTCCACATGCCTCCACACGTCCACATATTGCAATGAATGTGACGACTTTCCTAGTAAAAATAGCAGCACTGAGTAGTTCACTGAAAGTCTAAAGCCAGTAATTAGGTAATGCCTGAGGCAGGGTTTAATGGTCATTCAAATGTATCAATTAAGATCAATATTCAATACAATTTTGCCAGAATTTTTATAACAGCCTGGGTTACAATGTGTTCTCCATGACTGATTATATACCAAAGACCCTCTGACAACATATCTGCAATATTTGCAGCTGTCCGATCAACTTCATGCCATCTTGTGCTGTTCTCATACTGTATTGGTGTGTTTTAAGATCAGCATCAAAGCAGCATCCAAAAAGGTTGACCTCTTCCTGCTAATTCTTCATTCTTCCTAGAATTTAAATGTTTTTCCCTGAATTAAAGAAAAATAATTTACATGTACATAGTACTTGAATGGAAAACTTAAATAATTGTGTATCTTGTTTATTTTGTGCAATCATGTTTGCCCATGTTGCCAATAATTCTGTTAATTGGCAGGAAGTAGCATGGTGACCTGTAAGGTACACCTGGCTGTTCTGACACCATCATTATGTGTGTGATTGACTTTACGTTTATAGCGGAATTAACCTACAATGACACAAGTACAGCCCTCATGATGAAGACAAGCATTCACACAGCAATCAATCCTTAGTAGACAGCAGGGGTAAACAGAAAAAGGACAGGTTCGGAGGCTGCGGGAGTTATGGCAGCTTTTCAAGATAATGAATAAGCTCAGTGAAGCTTTAAGGTTGGAAATGATGGAAGGGACAGGGCGGAATCGCAACTCCTTTTTGCCCTTCATTCAGCTGACACTATACACTACACATCAACAAGTTAACTTTTATTTTATTTTATTTTTTATCACCCAGAGGTTAACTATGAGATAGGGGGAGGCCATTATTTTGTTGTGTCAAAATACAAGAAAGCAAAAGAGGTTATACTCACTGATTCATTGTGTTATTATACCTACTCTTTGGTATTTACAATTTGAAAAGTCTTCTCAAACATCAGTACCTGACCTCACTAATGCTCTTGTTGTTCAATTGTCAGAAATTCCCCCTATTTCAAAATCTAGTAAAATACATTATACATCTTACTAACTATGCAATGGAAAAAAAATATGTAGACTGAATTTTGAGGTTGGATCTTTATTATACCATGTTTTATTTACTTTTATTTGCACAATAATTTTTCATTTTTGATAGCTGCTTAAATGCCTATGTCACGTTTTCTGGGTGCGAGGCATATATGCAGAGGATCCAGGTTTTAAAGGAAACGATGTATTTTATTTAAACATAAACAGGGAACTTAAACAAACAAATATACTTTAATAATGAAACCAAAAACCAAAACACGAAGCATACAGAACGGACATTACTCACGGTGAAATCAACAGACGCAAGACAAGAAACTAAATGAAACCAAACTATTTATAATAAAACTAATAACCAACTCGGTTCAGGTGAGCGCCCCCTGGTCACCTGACCGAGTTGCCACATGGGAACTGAAGTCTAAACAAAGGAACTACAAACAAAATCACAGGGCGCTTTGGCGCCCTCTAGGGGTTATCCCTGACATAACCCCCCCCCTCAAAGGGCGCAACTCCGGGGCGCCACAGGAGGTCCAGGGCATCCCCCCCAGGGTCCAATGTCCGCCCCTCTCACGAAGAGGCTGGCACCTATGTCCTGTGGGCCAGGTGGCTTCATGCCCCCGTTGAAGTAGGGCGGCGGAGACGGAGGAAGCTCGCCGTCCTCGTTGACGTAGGGCGGCGAAGGCAGTGGATGCTCGCCGTCCTCGGTGACGCAGGGTGGCAGAGGATGAGGAAGCTCGCTGACCTCGGCGGCGCATGACGGCGGCGGCGGAGGAAGAGGAAGCTCGCTGACCTCGGTGGCGCATGACGGCGGCGGCGGAGGAAGAGGAAGCTCGCTGTCCTCAGCGGCGCATGACGGCGGCGGCGGAGGAGGAGGAAGCTCGCTGTCCTCGGCGGCGAAGGAAGATGAAGCTCGCTGTTCTCGGCGGCGCATGAAAGCGGCGGCGGAGGAAGAGGAAGCTCGCTGACCTCGGCGGCGCATGAAAGCGGCGGTGGAGGAAGAGGAAGCAGCTCGCGATCCTCGGCGGCGCATGAAGGCGGCGGCGGAGGAAGATGAAGCTCGCTGACCTCGGCTCGCATGAAGGCGGCGGCGGAGGAAGATGTTGCTCGCTGTCCTCGAAGACACTGTGCTGCGTCGGAAGCTCGCCGTCCTCGAAGGCACAGTGCAGCGACGGAAGCTCGCCGTCCTCGAAGGCACAGTGCAGCGACGGAAGCTCGCCGTCCTCGAAGGCACAGTGCAGCGACGGAAGCTCGCCGTCCTCGAAGGCACAGTGCAGCGACGGAAGCTCGCCGTCCTCGAAGGCACAGTGCAGCGACGGAAGCTCGCCGTCCTCGAAGGCACAGTGCAGCGACGGAAGCTCGCCGTCCTCGAAGGCACAGTGCAGCGACGGAAGCTCGCCGTCCTCGAAGGCACAGTGCAGCGTCGGAAGCTCGCCGTCCACGAAGGCACAGTGCAGCATCGGAAGCTCGCCCTCCTCTTCGCCGCAGTGCAGCGCCGGCCGCTTGCTGTGCTCGGCGGCGCGGTGCAGCTGTGCTACCAGCCCTTGGAGCGTGGCCACCTGCTCCCGCAGGTCACGAATGCACTCTTCATTACTTTTAGCGCACCGCCGAAAGCTGCTCCAATCAAGCTGGGAGGTTGCTCCCTGCTGCACGTCCCACTCACTCTCCGTTCTCTTGCCGCTACAAAGCTTGGTTCTCCGGCTACCTTCCGCGCCGGCTCCCCAAACTCCAAACATCGTTGCCCCCCCCCAAAAGAATCTCCCCGGGGAAGGGCTCCTCTGCTATGCCTCTTTTGGGGTCTTGCGTTCTGTCACGTTATCTGGGTGCGAGGCATATATGCAGAGGATCCAGGTTTTAAAGGAAACGATGTATTTTATTTAAACATAAACAGGGAACTTAAACAAACAAATATACTTTAATAATGAAACCAAAAACCAAAACACGAAGCATATGGAACGGACATTACTCACGGTGAAATCAACAGACGCAAGACAAGAAACTAAATGAAACCAAACTATTTATAATAAAACTAATAACCAACTCGGTTCAGGTGAGCGCCCCCTGGTCACCTGACCGAGTTGCCACATGGGAACTGAAGTCTAAACAAAGGAACTACAAACAAAATCACAGGGCGCTTTGGCGCCCTCTAGGGGTTATCCCTTACAGCCTATAGGAATAGAATGTGATATATTATATTATACACATAAAGATATTCCTATAATTACATTTAATTCTCTTTTAGTAAAAAAAAAAAAAGAAGTGTGTTTTCAGTCACACTTGCAATTGGATCAAATAGGTTAATTAAACAATAATTAATTTTTAAATTGGAAAATACATGTGTTTCAGTGATGCAGATCCAAGACTCGTGTTTAGTATATATTTAACTCTCCTGTGTGTTTTGAGTCTCTTCGAGTCTGTGAAAATTAGTTCATGAAAAAATGATAGTCTGCCACCTCATTGCGCAGGGGAGTTACAATCCACATCTGATCCACAGAAACAAAAATATATACATCTTTTTGGCTCCCCTCTGTACCAGTTTGAGACTGGGGTTAGCAAACAGTACTCTGGTATCTAGTTAATTAGCAAGCTAATTGTCCACTACCAAACTTGTGTGACAATAGCTCACTTATGAACATATTTTTTTACCCATGAATCAGTTACCAGCATGCATATAACGAATAAATATATTAAACAACAGCAACTAGCAAGGCTGAAGGTGTTTATGTTTATCAAACACACAGCATGGTGTGTAATCACTGCCTTTGTGTTGATTTCCCCCAAATGATTTATATATTCAAGCAATTTGTCTTTTGGCCACAGTGATTTCTGTTCACATCTTGTTTTCTAACATGATTCACTCATCATCTCACTCACTCATCATCTATACCACTTTATCGTATATAGAGGCTTGCGGGGGCCTGGAGCCTATCCCAGGAGGCCTAGGTCACGAGGCGGGGTACACCCTGGACAGGGTGCCAATCCAGCTCAGGGTACACACACATACTCTCACTCACACACTCATTCACACATTATGGGCAAATTGGGACCTTGAATTAACCTAATCCGCATGTCTTTGGACTGTGGGAGTACACATGAGTCTATGTCACGTGAGTTACTTGAATTCACTTGTCCAACTGCATTTAAGGTCAATTGCACAGGGAAATAAAGTGCATAGTAAACCAGGACCTAAATGACATTGTTCACTTGTTGTCATTTCGTCTTTGGGTTGGAACTTGTTCAGGGAGCCCTTATAACAGTCCCAAGGTCCCTTCTCTAATAAATTCTTTAGCTCACCCATGGCGGCGGTTGTCCAGCTGAGTATGGCCGGGTCACCTTGCACTAACTGCCACCTTGCACTAACAAGCCACAGGCTTGTTTCTAGAATTGAGATATTTCATGGTAAAGTAAAACAGCAACACTACTGAAACCTTGCTTAAATCATATTTTGGTCACATAATGTTGATGTGCTGTGTGAATTTGGACTGTAATAGAGCTTAGGCTTAGCTTCTCTCAGAATTTTCCAGGAATCTTATCGAGAACAACTTACAGAAGTGCCTTCTAGACTGCCCTTTTCAGACTGGTGATACAGTAGGTAATGCAATGAACACCTGAGTAGCTCTGAGATTTAGTCATGTCAGAATTCTTCATTTGAGTAATTACTTTTACAGACAAATAATGCTATATTTTACCTTATATAAAACCAGAAGAAAAAACTCACTCAGTCATTGTCTTTACCGCTTTATTCTGTTTACAGGACCACAGGGGGTCTGGAGCCTATCCCAGGAGATATAGGGCACGAGGTGGGTTACACCCTGGACAAGGTTCCAACCCAACACATGGCACACAAACTCATTCACATACTCATTCACACACTATGGGCAATTTTGGGAACACCAATTAGCCCAATCTGCATGTCTTTGGACCGTGAACAGACACTAAGTACCTGGAGGAAACTCACCAAGCACGAGAAGAACATGCAAAATCCATGCACACAGGGATGAGAATCGAACCTGGCCGGGAATCAGACCCGGATCCGAGAGGTGCAAGGTGACAGTGCTGACCACTAAGCCACCGTGTTGCCTAGAAGAAATAACCCCAGGTAAAATTGCGTATAGTATATACTGTCTGAACTGATATGATGGTGAGGACTTCATTATATCCAATGGGAGAAGAAGTTTTGTGTTTTTTCTTTATTATAAATACACTTCAGGAAAACACTTGCTTTCTATTGTCTTCTTCCAAAACAAAAAGGATCAAATACGAGGATCAAATACATTACAATTGTTACAGTGGTGCGGTATGGAGAGCCGCACCACGTGATGTTTTTTAATTATAAGAGCCCTTATGCTGGGCGTTAGAGTGGGTCAATGAAATAGGAGTTAGTGAGAGTGCTTGTGATACACACGGGAAGACCTTCCCATTTGGAGATAGCGTGGGATTATTAATTAAGGAACTTAAAAGGAAACCAATGAAAACTGTAAACACAAAATAAACAGAGCTCCGCCGTCTACGCGAGAACGGACGGGGCTCTGGAAAATAAAACAAAACTTGTCCTCTCGGGGCGTTCACCCTTACCGAGGACCTTTGGGAGAGAGAGTTTGTGCTTCGTGCACTAACAAACTGTACTGAGCGCGCACGCTGAACTGCTGCGTGCCGCTCTCTCTATCTCTCTCTCTCTCGCCGGCGTCTTAAATAGACAGAGGCTGGGGCTTTGCCTCTGGCCCTAAACAGCTGTCTGTCTGTCTGTCTGTCTTTTAATTTCTTTCTTTCTTTCTTTTCTTTTCTTTGGCCCTGATACCTTCACCGGTGCTACCAAAATGATCGCACGAAGTGCGCTGGTATCAGGACCCTTAAATAAACACGCCGTCAGGTGCGGCTCGTTCAGGCTGATTGCCTGACGGCGGCGTTGCCTAGCAACCGTGTGTATAAATGGCCGTGCTTTTGCCTGTTCAGAACTCCGCGTGGTAACAGCTTGCGGATCTGCCCGTTCTGAACAGTTTAAGCACGGCTCTGCCCCTCACGCGTTACAACAATGAAACATTTCATTTAAAGAACACCTGTCAGTGATGTGACGTCAAAGGATTTTTGGTTAGCTCAGCCACAGGTGCAGTCTGCTCACATGCTGTGATGGTCATGAGACTAATATAACCAAGCATAACTTGCAGCGCTCAACACTCACTTATAATAAAGATCAAAACAAAGAGTGTGCTTAACAATAAGGTGAAGACATTATGCATGGAGGTTTTACGATAAGAAGGAATCTATCAAGCATCTATCAACCCTATTAGTTTGTTTGTATTATAGTGCTGCAATAAAACAAGCAAAACAACTTTTTCTCTATTATATTAAAGTCTATTTTTGGACATTGTGGGCAAATATCAGTCTTCAAAAATGTGGGACTTTTGAGGAAGAAATTCATGAACTAGCTCACAGCATGTGTAGTAACAAATCAGTATATAGAACAACAGCAACTAGCAAGGCTGAGGGTGTTTATAGAATATACAGCAGTGTGTAACACTACCTCTTCATTGGATGATTTTCACATGTGACATTTCACCCAAATGATTTATATATTATCATGCAATTTTCTTAGACGATTTGTTTTTCACAAGTGACTTTTGGCCACAGTTGATTTCTGTCCATATCTTGTTTTCTAAGATGATTCACTCATCGCCTATACCGCGTTGTATACAGCCTATCACAGGAGACTTTGGGCACAAGGCAGGTACACCATGGACAGACACTCACAACACACTCATTTACACGCTATGAGCAATCTTTGGATGGTAGCACCCAGAGGAAACCCACCAAGCACTGGGAGAACATGCAAACTCCATGCACAAAGACCCAAGGCGGAAATCACACCCGGAACCTTTAGATGCAAGGCGACAGTGCTAACCACTAAGCCACTCTGCTGCCGAACCTACTTTAAAATCTAATTCATAATTTAGTTTTTCTTGTTACATTAAGAACGTCTCGGGTTAGTTGACTGTAACCCTGTTCCCTGATAAAGCGGGAACGAGATTGTTAAGTTCTGTTTTCTTAGGAAGCCAACACAATAAATCAGACCAACACGGGCTCAGTTATCCATCATCTCTTTTCTTTTTACTTCTCTCAAACTCTCCCCTCCGTCCTTCTATTATCTTTATGTTTATCTTTATCCCCACAGTCCTCCTAGTGGACAGGAGTATGAACAATGAAATGGAAGAGAACACAACATCTTCCCCTTTTCAGAAAGAATACAGCTGCATATAACTAACCAGCACTTAACATTAATGAAGAATAAGGAGATATTATGAGCTAATGAACAAAGAAATTAATTCAACATTCCTGTGATATTCATGCAAATATCCACACAGCTAAATACTCCACATTCTCTACATGTGTAAAACATAGTCCTTAGTCCAGGCAGGTTTTTGTCTAATTCTAACAGACCTATTCAGTGGGCTTGGTGGGGGTTCATGCTGTACCTCAGTAAGAGGAATACTTCCATTTGATTCTGTCACCTCAGCCAAGCGTGAGGCATTCCACACCTTACCATCATCGAGCAGGTAAGAATGATCACCTTTCTTCTGGACAACAGATTTTGGTTTTGTGAACTTTTGTTCACCCTTTCTGACCATCCAAGGTTTCTTAACTCGGACTAGATCGCCAGGTTGAAATCTAGAAGGTTTTGCATTTCTCTTGGCGTCCGTGTACATTTTTACTTTGTCTTGTTTTCTTTTCACATGTTCTCGAATCATATTTTTGTCTGTTCCGTTACCGAAAAGGATGTATGAGAACCAAGTGCAACTTGGTTCTCATACATCGACCATGGAGTAGCTCAGATGGTGTAACACCTGTGGTAGCCTGAGGAGTACTTCGATAGTCCATTAAGAATGTCTGAGTGAAGGACTTCCATGGTTTTGCTTGAATTGAAGCAGTTTGTAAACAGTCCTTTAGTACTCTGTTGAATCTCTCCACCTCTCCGTTTGCACGAGGATTGTAAACTGCAGATCTGTAATGACGTACCTTCCTCTCCTTCAGAAACTCAGAAAACTCGGCAGAGGTAAACTGAGGGCCATTATCTGAGACCAACTCCTTCGGATTTCCTTCGCGGGCAAACACTGTCGTTAAGAAGTGCTTAACAGCAGATGTGTCAACCTTGGAGGTAAATGCGACTTCGGGCCATTTGCTGAAGTAATCCACGAGAGTTATGGCATATCTACAGTCTGATGGCGCAGTTTCGAATGGTCCGACAATATCAATGGAAACTTTGTCCCAGGCGGCAGAAGGTAATTCAACAGGGTTTAGAGGAGGATCATGGGTAACAGCAGACTTATCATTTTGTTGGCAAGTATGACAGTTACGTATCAAAGCTTCTGTCTGGCTGTCCATCTTGGGCCACCAGTACAGCTGTCTGAGTCTTTGCTTCGTACGAACTATTCCCTGGTGCGATTCATGAGCTAATTCAATTAGTCTTTTTTGTATGGACTCTGGTACCAAAAGACGGTGTGTTCCTCTAATGATACATCCATCCACAACAGAAAGCTCATGCCGGATAGGAAAGTATGCTTGTATATCCAGGTCAACATCTTTCTTATGTTTAGGCCAACATGTCTCTTGATATGTACGCAGTTTAGCGAACACTGGACAATCACTGCATGCAGACTGAAAATCTTCTTTGGAGATTGCGCTGGGAACAAATGAAATCATAGCAACTGACTCAACGGTTTCTGCAAAGTCCTGTTCAGTGTTTACAAGAGGCAGTCTTGATAGGCCGTCAGCGACACTGTTCATTGGACCTGGTCTGTATTGAACCTCGTAGTCAAACTCCATAAGGCGTGCAGACCATCTGGCAACGCGTAATCCCGCTCGACTATTCCCTTTACTCGTCTACAGAGTGGTAAGTGCTTGATGGTCAGTGCGCAGCAAGAATTTTCTTCCCCAAAGCCATGTGCGCCATTTCTCAGCAGCCCAGACACATGACAGTGCTTCCTTCTCAATGATGGAATATTTCCGTTCAGCATCTGACAAGGAGCGTGAAGCAAAAGCAATTGTTTTTTCTGTCCCTGTGTCATCCAGCTGAGTCAAAACAGCACCAACCCCGTAGTCTGAGGCGTCGCAGGAGAGTATTGTGGCGTAATTGGGGTTGAATAGGGCAAGAGCCACACTGCTCACTATGGCCTGTTTGACACGGTCAAAGCTTACTTGTGCTGCAGTATTCCAGCAGAATTCACAGTCTTTACGAAGTAAGGCTCTCATTGGCTCCACCAGAGTAGCATAAGCAGGCACAAACTTACTGTACCAGGCACTCAGACCCAGAAACGACCGTAATGTAGCTGCATCAGTTGGAGGAGGTGCATTTGTAATAGCAGTAGTATGGCCATCGTCTGGGTGCAGACCATCCGCTGAAAGTTTGTATCCCAGGAAGCTGAGTGTTGTCAGGTTTAACTTACACTTGTCTGCATTCAGTTTCAGACCGGCTTCCTTGATCCTCTGGAACACCGCTTTGAGATTTGCATTGTGGCTGGCTTCAGACGACCCGTGAACAATCACATCGTCTAAGTAACACTGAACACCATCCAGGCCCTCCAAGATTTTAGTCATCATTCGCTGAAAAGCAGATGGTGCCGAACACAGTCCATACGGTACTCTGCAGAACTGATATAGACCTTCATGTGTGATGAAAGCAGTGAGTCCTCTGCTCTCCTCGTGTAACTGTACTTGGTAGTATGCATCCTTAAGGTCAAGAGAAGAAAACATCACTGATCCATGCAATTCAGACAGTAGCTCCTCTATCAGCGGTAGAGGATAACAATCTTGTACCACAGCTTTGTAAGTCCACGCACATACGAATGGTGTTGTTCCTTCTTTTGGTGACCACAATAGGGGAAACCCACTCAGATGAATCAATCTTCTCGATGATACCATTCTTCTCTAGCATCCCAAGTTCATCCGACACTGCTGCTCGCACAGATAAAGGTAGGTGGCAGAGTTTTTGCTGTACTGGCTTAACACTCGGGCGTATTTTCACTTTATGTATGAAGTTTTTTGCACATCCATATCCAGCAACGGTTGGTATGGAGACAGGGCTGTCTGAGGACGTGAATGAAATGCTGGACGGCTGAAGCAATGCACACTGAGTAGCAGGTTCAATCAGCCGACCACCCTTAATTTCAATGTCCAGCGTTTTACATAAATCACGTCCAATGAGCGGAGATCCTGATTTGACTATGTTAAACTCCCCAGCTACAGTCTTTCCGTAGAAGGTCACGTTCAGTTTCAGGTAACCACTCACAGGTATGTTTTCCCGTGAATAAGTCATAAGCCGTACTTTTGGTGGGGATAGAAGACATGAACTAAAATACTCTTTGAATATTTGTTGCGGCAGGAGCGATGCACCAGATCCTGTATCCACCATCATTTTAATAGTGCAGGTCTGTGTAGGAAAAGTGGGCGTAGCAATAGTAAAAGTACCAACTGGAGCCCCGTCATCAGTAAGGCTGCCATTTACACAGAGGACAGTCATTTCGGGTAAGCATACTTCGTTAACTGACCTTGATGCCGTCTTGCACACTTTTGAGAAATGCCCGACTTTCCCGCATGTTCTACATTTGCAGTCTTTGGCAGGGCAGGATTTATCATTTGCCAGGTGGTTAGCAGAGCCACAGCGGTAACACTGTTGCTGTCCCTTTGCACGTTTATCCTCTTTTGGTTTAATCCTTGTTTTATTTTTGTGCATTCTTGCCTTTTGAATTGCTGCTACTTGCTTCGATTCCCCTTCAGCAATGACTTTAGCATCAGCTACTGCTGCTTCGATTTGTCTTGCAATAGACAGTGTCTTTTGAAGGGTTAAATCCGGCTCTAATAACAGTCTTTCGCGAATTCTGGGCATGCATGTTTTTTCTACAATCTGGTCGCGAATCATTTCCTGCTCAATATCGCCAAATGCGCATGTTTTAACTAATTCACGAAGTGCTGCAACGTAATGGTCAGTGGACTCGCCCACAGCTTGAGCGCGTTGTCTGAAGCGGTATCTCTCTGAAACCACATTCAGCTTAGGAGAGAAGAATTGTTTCAGCGCTTGTAGAGATCCGTCGTAAGTATCAGCAGTAAGAGGCAGTGTATTGTAGATTCGTTGCCCCTTTGTTCCTAAACAGTGTATCAGCAGAGCTCTTTTTCTCTCGACAGAAAAGTCCTCTCCACCGATAGCAAGTAAGTAATTCTTAAACAACTTTTCCCACGCATCAAAGGGAAGTTTCGGTTCACCTGGGCAGTCCAGGAATGCTGCAGGGGGTTGTAAAGACAGCAGGGCCATCCTAACATCCTCGTCGCCACTTGTTAAGTTCTGTTTTCTTAGGAAGCCAACACAATAAATCAGACCAACACGGGCTCAGTTATCCATCATCTCTTTTCTTTTTACTTCTCTCAAACTCTCCCCTCCGTCCTTCTATTATCTTTATGTTTATCTTTATCCCCACAGTCCCCCTAGTGGACAGGAGTATGAACAATGAAATGGAAGAGAACACAACAGAGATGCTGCGTGAAAACGCTATGGGAACATCTCTTTGTTGCCCGGTTGTGAAGCCTGTGCATGCCAGACCCGCCGAATACCTTCGGCTTATAACCTGTGCCAGGCATGACGTCACCGAATAAGGTGCACCTGCAGGTTATAAATAGGAGTGAACCGGAAACATCCTCAGGTCAATTTTGTCTGAAGGACGTCCAGGCACGCCAGCAGTGCGGCATCGGAACGCAGCATCTCGTTCCCGCTTTATCAGGGAACAGGGTTACAGTCAAGTAACCCGAGACGTTCCCTTTCAAAAGCTACACTCAATGCTGCGTGAAAACGCTATGGGAACGAGAATACCAACGCCGCCGCACTGCAAGTGTCTGGACCCCCAGGTTGTGTAGCGTGTGCGCACAAGCCGAGGAGGTCTCAGACCTAGCTCTGGGATGCTGACTGAGGGATCCGTGAACCCAGAGTAGCATTGACATCCAGACTATAAAATCTAACAAACGTGTGTGGAGAGGACCAGCCCGCCGCATCACACACCTGCTGCAGGGGGACGCCTCTTGCCAAGGCAATCGATGAGGCAATCCCCCTGGTTGAGTGAGCCCTGATTCCTAGAGGCGAAGTGTGACCACGCGCCTCATAGGCTAGGGCAATGGCATCTCTCACCCAGTGTGACAGAGTCTTTCTAGTGGCAGCCGCCCCCCGGTTGCGACCCCCATGGCAAATAAAGAGCTGCTTTGACTTACGCCACTGGCAAGTGCGGTGGACGTAGATCCGAAGAGCACGTACTGGACACAGTAAGTGAAGTCTTTCCTGCTCCGGAGCTGTGAAAGGCGGAGGACAGAAGGCTTCGAGAACAACTGGGTGCATGGTCGAGAATGGAACCTTGGGAAGATAGTTCGGGTGAGGATGCAGAATAGCTTTGACTAGCCCAGGGGCAAAGTCTAGGCAGGATGGGGAGACTGACAGAGCCTGCAGATCCCCAATCCTCTTCAAAGAAGCAATAGCCATCAGAAAAACCATCTTAAGAGACAGAAGCTTGACAGGCGCTGACTCTAGTGGTTCGAACGGGGTGTCAGCCAGGCCTTCGAGTACGATAGTTAAGTCCCATGAAGGGACCGTAGCTCTAGTGGGAGGCTTCAACCGTTTAGCTCCACGAATAAAACGAGCAACTAAATGGTGCTTGCCCACAGAAACCCCGTTGTTCAGAGCGTGACAGGCCGAAATAGCGGCTACGTACGTTCTGAGCGTACTAGGGCATAAGCCCGAGGACAACTTTTCTTGCAGAAACTCCAGCACTGAAACAATCTGGCAGTGAACTGGGTCTATGTGTCTTGCCATGCACCAATTTTCAAACACACTCCATTTGAGGGCATAAGTTCTTCTAGTGGAGGGAGCCCTGGCACTTAAAATGGTTTCAATTACGCTGGCTGAAAGCCCAGCCTGTCTCAGTTGGTCCCGTTCAGGGGCCAAACGTGAAGGTTCCAGAGCTCGGGCCGGGGATGAAGTATTGTCCCCTGCGCCTGAGACAGAAGATCCCTCCTTACTGGAATCACCCAGGGTGAGCCGTCGAGGAGAGATATTAGATCCGAGAACCACACTCTGGTCGGCCAATGGGGCGCTATCAATAAGAGGCGCAACCCTTGTTGACGGACCCTCGCCAGGACTCCCGGGAGCAGAAACTATAGGTGGAAACGCATAAAGGCGTAACCTGGGCCACGTGTGGGCCATTGCGTCCAGACCCAGGGGAGCTGGAGGAGTCAGAGAGTAGTAAAGGGGGCCTTGTGCTGCCTCTTATGAGACAAAGAGGTCCACCTCTGCTACGTAAAATCTTTCCCAGATTGACTGACTACTTCGGGGTGGATTTTCCATTCCCCATGTTTTACAGCTTGTCTGGATAGCAAGTCTGCTCCTACATTCATATGCCCTGGAATGTAAATCGCCCTGAGGGACAGGAACTTGTCCTGTGCCCAAAGCAGAACCTGGTGCGCTAGCTTGTTCAAGCGGCGCGAGCACAGTCCACCCTGGCGATTTATGTACGAGACTACCGCAGTGCTGTCCACCCGCACTAGGACATGGTAGCCTCTCAACTGCTGGAGGAAGTGTTTCAGGGCCAGAAACAGAGCCATCATGTCGAGGCAATTGATGTGCCACGCGAGAAGATGACCTCTCCAGCTCCCTTGTGCTGGACGGCCATCCAAGACCGCACCCCAGCCCGTGAGGGAAGCGTCTGTCGTTAGCATCTTGTGACGACAAGACGGACCTGTAACTGCTGGGCCAGCAGATGTGCTCGATCCGGTTTCACGGAAGTGGAGACCACGCCGTTGAAACGTGGTGGACGATGTGCAAACTGAATCCTGTAGCCTGAGCCTACAGTCCTTTATACCCAAGGAGATACACCTGGCAGTAGTCTCCACGCTGCCAGCTTCTCCGAAAGGGGCACGAGCTTTGACACTTCGGCTAGATGGGGGGGGGGGGGGGGGGGGTGTTAGGTGTTGGGAGATGAAGTGTGGCAGGAGATGCCTGAACACCCAACTTTTTTTTTTTTTTTTTTCTTTGGAGACCGGCGCTCCCCGAACACCAGTGGTGGCGGGGATTGAACACCCCCACAGCCCCAGGCGCACGAACTCAGGGCTTCTTCTTTGAAGAGAGGAAGCTCCTCAGATCCGGTCTTTTCGAAGCAGATTTTTGAGAAGAGCGGCGAGCCCCACCCCAGCCTTTACGGGGGGGTGCGCGGCTGGTCACGCTCTCCTTCTGCACCTCACGCCTGATAGGGGCCAGACCTGGCCGGGGCCGGGTGGCCGACGGTCCCGGTTCTTGAGCACGGTGGGGAAGGAACCTCCCAAAGGCCTGTTCATATAGCTTTGCCTCCCGAAACCTAGTGGCGGCGGAATTAACAGCGTCGCCAAAAAGGCCGGAAGGCGAGATGGGGGCATCGAGAAGGGCAACACGATCCTTATCCTTGATGCCCGTGAGGTTCAGCCACAGATGCCTCTTCGTGGACACCATGGCAGCCATGGAACGGCCCACAGCACGGGCCGTCCGCTTGGTTGCACGGAGAGACAGGTCTGTGGCTCGGCGCAGCTCTGCAAACGCCCTGTCATCAATAGCCCCGCCGCTGCTCAGGTCCTTCAGCAGGTCAGCCTGGTAACCTGCCAAACCGCCATGGTGTGCAGTGAAGCACCAGCCTGTCCTGCTGCCTGAAAAGCTTTACCCACCAAAGCAGATGTCAATCTGCACGGCTTGGAGGGGAGAATAGGCTTTTTCAGGGAGGATGATGTCCCAGAAGAGAGATAGCCCGCAAGCGTCTCTTCTATCTGGGCATCATCATATAACTGCGTGCTTTCGCACCAACGATATTCGAATAAGTCGAAGTCGATGGTACAAAAACACGCGATGAATACGGCTTGCTCCATGAAAGAGTTAATTCATCATGGATGTCACCAAAGAAGGGGAGAGAGAGACGTTGAGGCTCCTCCCCCCGGCCACCCGACAGACACCTGTCGTTCAATCTCGAACGCTTGGGGGAATCTCGCTGCTGCGGCCAGTCAATATGCAATCGCTCGACCGCACGCGTTATAACCTCTAATAATTCCTCAAAAGCTCTGTCAGCACTGGAGGAGCGTTGTGAGGAGGCTACTTCCATGGAAGCGAGAGAGGAAGATTCTTCTGCTCCTTCACAAGAAGCGCCGGAGCGCGCTTGCGAAGCGGAAGCTAAAACTTCCTGATCCGGAGAGAGCGCGAGAGAAAGGGGAAATTCCGTCTCGTGCGCGTCTGGCAGATCAGCACGCGAGCCCCAGGAATGCGCCGCGGCTCGCGGTTTCTCTTTAAAGAAAGCGAGCCGCGCGCGAAGCACCTTAATAGGGAGAAGATCACAGTACTCACAGTCTCCCTGAAGCCCGAGGCGAGCGTGTTCTTCCCCAAGCACTCGAGACAAAACTCGTGAAGATCGCCCTCCGAAAGAGATCTATCACACGGAGGCACGCATCTCTTAAGCAACTCCGCCATATCGGTGAGTTAATGCTGTTATTTTTATTTCGCTTTCGTTACGGCTTGTACATGCACACGCAAACACAAAGCGGTCCTGAAGACAAAAAGATCTGAGGATGTTTCCGGTTCACTCCTATTTATAACCTGCAGGTGCACGTCGGTGACGTCATGCCTGGCACAGGTTATAAGCCGAAGGTATTCGGCGGGTCTGGCATGCACAGGCTTCACAACCGGGCAACAAAGAGATGTTCCCATAGCGTTTTCACGCAGCATTGAGTGTAGCTTTTGAAAGGGAACACGGCTAAGGTAAAATTACTGTCATGCTTAGTAGAGCATTACTGCATCATGAATAAACTAGCACATTAGCACAATGGCTTTCGCTTTTCACAGTTGCTGCGAACCTCCAGGGTCCGGATTTGTGTTGTGCACAAAATGTGCCATGTGATTATGTCCAGCTGTCTTGGTGTCAAAAGTAAGAAAAATATTCTAATTATTCATTTTGTCTTCACATCATTCCCTATTTAGACAATTCTAAATAGCAGAGAGATGACCATTCGAATGCTATGGTCCAACGCAAGCAGATGTCTCCGGGTGGTTTGGAGATGCCAGGAATACCATCTACAGGGTATGTGACAGATTCCAAACTATTGTGTCCAATGCCGAGTGTTTTAGGTCTGGAAAGCCAAGAGTTTCCCTTCCACCCAGATTCCATTTGCCTGTCTGTCTGTATGTCTGACCAGCTGATTTTGTCACAGCATCATGCAAAATTGGCTGGACAGAATTTAATGGAACTTTGCCAGTCCTTAAGTATTTGTCAGAAGTTGAACCTGCGTCATTAATGGAATCAAAAGGTTGAGTAGAAGTGACGTTATGAGCAGTTATGTGCCAGACTATAAATCATAAGTTTTGACAGCACATGCATCAAACTGTGGGTGTGTAATGGGCTAAGAATATGCTGTTATGAGGTTACTTAAAACATTGTCATCCCCACAGCTACATGTATTTTTGTTATTGTTTTTTTTTTGTTATTTTTTCCCCCTTCTATTCTTACAAAAGATGGGAATTTTTTCAAGTTAAAACTAGTATATTTTAGTGACATTACACCACCACGCCCATAGATGGCGCACCAGGCACCCGTGAAATATACGAGAGAGTAAACTTTCCTCTGGTTGGCAGGCTCAGTAATAAACTGGCTGCCATTGTGGAAAGACATAACAAAAAAAGTGTTTTAGGGTTCTGCTGTGTTTGCAGTTCAGTTGCCATTTTGGATTTCTCGGTGTGTACATGAGCTATATGGGACAAGGGGAGAGATATTTTGGATTAGATTTTCAAGTGCAAATAAGCCTTAAGTATTTCTCTTGTGAAATCTGGTCTTTTATGACTTGATAATGATAAACTCTGCTATCTTGATAATTGGTATTTTATCTATTTGACACTTTGGCAATGTTGTGGTAAACCACTAGAATATTGTAAATCTTTTAAGGTGTATAAGAAGATATATGTGTGTCTTATAAAGTGTGCATTGTGTTGGTTGTGTTAAGGTGTATTGAACACAATTGTTGTATTGATCTCCTGGTGTATGGTTATTTTACAGGATGCACTTGGGAATATTGTTGAGTTTTGAAATTTTATTGTTAGAATTTATATAATTCTTAAGAGAAACTGTCAGTAATAAACTGTCTGCCATTGTGGAAAGACAACACGTGTGCTCGTGTTTTTCACAAAAGAATCAAAAAGGTTTATTCAACGATTCACAGTGCACATCGTCTGTGTCTCATTTGCTGCCGGAACAGATATCCCCTAGGTCTGAGGCCAGTAACAGGTGCTTCTTAAATCGACCACTGGACAGAATTCAATGACACTTTTGCAATACATACATACTATCTGCCTGAAGTTTAACCTGCACCATGAGTGAAATCAAAATGGTTAGTAAAAGTGATGGTATTAACAGTTATGTCTACTTTAAAATCAGCTAATAATAAGCTACTTGCTCAAACACCTGCACCAATAGATGTTCATTAGAAAAGCTAAACTGAATATTTTTTTACTGGGATTAGTTAATATTTTTACAGTTGAAATAAGAGTGCTGAAGTGGCATAACAGAATTTGATCCTTTTCACTTTTTCGATTTCTCATCTGTGATTCACTCTCCGATTATTGAAAAAGGAGTGTATTTGGCTGAGGATGAAAGAATTACATATTAGTGTTAACAAGGTGTAAGATACTCAACCTTTTTAACAGTAATAGCTTTAACCTTTCTATTTAATGATTAACTATAACTTTAACTATTTGTACAGACTCTTTTCCCATCAAGTACTTCAGATAGTAACTTATAAGATACAAATTGTTTCACTGTGTCATTATTGATTTAATAAATATGAAGCCAAAAAGAAAAACATGTTGGTAATACTAAGTAGACCCACCTTTAGCAGCAATAACTTGAATTAATCATTTCCTTTATGATTTCATATTTCAGTCGCTCACATCATTCTTTAGGAATTTTGGTTCATTCTTCTTTACAACATTGCTTCAGATGTGAATAATCCTCCCCACTGTAGTACGATGAACTCCAAATAGTTTGGACATGGTTTTATATCACACCTGACTCCAGATTGACATGCAGCAACAATTGCTTCTCTAAGACCCTTGCTTTCCCTCTTGGCATTGTGTTAACACACCTGACTGCTCCAGACCAGCAAACAGCCAAAATGCTTTTATAAAATTCTGCACATCTGATGATGATCAATTAATAAAGAGTGGATGTTTATCAGCACCTGACTACAACTTACTCTCTTTAATCCTGTGGAAGCAGTAAGAGAGTATTTTGTATCCCAATATGTTTTTTCTGAAGTTGCATTTGCCTAATAGATCAAATGATTTTTATTATATTTTTATGCAAAAACATAGTATTAATGGAGCGGGTACCAACCTTTACACATTATTGTATAACATGTATATTATGCAACATACTATTCATTCAATTTCTGGTATTGCATTTTTACTGCTGGGTTGCTATATGCTTTATACAGTATGCTATAAATAAAAAAATGTTTCAAAGATAATAATCAAATTTAAATATTGAATTTACCTATTTATAATGTTTAATGATGTTTAAAAAAAAATCTGATAACTTTTTGTGTGCCAATTTCCAATCCATGCCTGGTTTAAACTGTGGATTTGTTATTGTGGACATCTCACCCAATTACAAATCCACTGAGCAGTTGTGTGAGCTGCTCAGATGACATTCCAGGATTGAAAGATTAATAGTGAGCAGGATTGAATGGCCTCCAAGAATAAAAAAAGCCCTGAAACCTCTGATGTTGGAAAGGAGAAACCTGAATCTGGGTAGTGATTTTATGAATATTTAATAAGAATATTTGGCTGTCTATCATTACCCCAAGGTGTATTGCCAGATGGTCTGATCTGAGAGTGTTCATTTGAATTTTTGCCATATTACTTGCTTCGCATTACAGTGAGTTTCATTTTTTTTTTTTTTTTTACATAACACCTGGAAAGAGCCAAAAATGTTAAACAAACTGGCAGGTTTTATAGGTCAAACTTTGGACACACCCTTTTCAAAGCTCAGGTCTTTCATCTTTTGCCCTGTACCACAGTGTCAGTTTGTCGTTATTGACTGACAGTTGCTTCATTTAAAACTCACCTCTCCTGTATCATTAGCCAATCAATGCTGCTAATTGCCTAGCACCTCTAGACAGCCGGAATTATTTATTGAACCTGTGCATATGATATTGATTGCAATGACACTCAACTCTCTGATTATAGCTGCATCTGAAAGCTGTAGCCTGGATATGAGGCTCTACAATGGCCTTAGTATTCAGTTATGCAAAATGAGATGTTTCAATAGGGCAATTAGCAAGTCCCCTTCCCTGTATTTATAAGCATCTTCATGCTGTAATATAATATTGCCATGAAGTATATTTTGCAATAGATAAGCATACAGTTTACCAGCTTCTCATTAAGTAATCAAATAGATTGTGGAAGGATTTTTTTTAATACATGTGTCTTATTCTAAGTGTGTTTACTTGATGCAGTAACTGGAAAGACAAGTAACTGACAACAGAGCAAGACAATTTTGTTTTTCCTTTTACAGTCTTTCCTTTTATAAAAACATTGGAATATGACTAAGATTATTTTTAGCCTTATCATATTGGCATATTATTTAGCAAATTTTTCAGATGAAAACACTTGCAATATATAAATTTACAACAAGACAATTTTTATCATAAATTATGATGCCTCAGTTTTTAAATAAAATTTTAAATCTAACCGAGTCGTGTGGTGGTGTGGACAGAAAAGTGTCTGTCTTGGTGAGACATATTAGGTACCCATGCTGAACTTTTTGGATACACATTTCAGCTGTGGTTTCACCTGCCGTGTGTTCATCATTGAGCCCCCCCTTAGCAATAAAGTTATCTGAAGAGGGAATGGAATTTTTGAAAATAGCCTATAATATGAAAGGGAATTAAAGAGAAGGTCATGCCAGGTAATGAAGTTGTATTTGTAGTTCATATGCATGTTCATAGAAAATTGAACTGCTATTATTTCAGTCCAAAAACTCATTACAACTCTATCTTCCCTCAGGTCACCTTGTATCACACGTCTGCCAGTGTGTTATTATAAAATCCCAGATGCTCATCATCTCTAGAAATATGTTTTGACGAGAAATTTAAACCTGTGAGCCAAAATAAAATTTGTTTTTGACAGATGGTGGGGTCTAGGTGCAGAATCAGCTTAATAAGTAATAGACAATATTACTGTAATGCTGATTATGGTTAAATCTCAAAAGAGAAGCTATCTCCCTTTATTGCGCTAATCAGTATGGATCCTTAGACACTGAGTTTAATTTCATTGCTTAGGTTATGTTGTACAAAAAGACGATTAGAATGGTTGCAGACTAGGAGTATAATAAGCCACCTAATGGATGAATCTATGGATATGAATTTTTTTCCCCCTGACTTTTCTTTGCATATAAATAGACCCAAAGTTAAATATTGTTTGCTGTGACTGTTGTCAAATTTGCTGTGCACCTTTGAAAGGTGTAATTGTAGCAAAATTTTGTTTTTGTGTCCAAAACAAAATTAAAAAGCACCATGCTGGTGACATGGAGACAATATTTGTATAAGTTGTAGCCAAACTGTAATACAGTCACTATATATATATATATATATATATATATATAAATGCAACGAGGACTTGCACTTGCGAGTCAACAAATAATAGGACAAGTGCAAGTAAATAAATATGTATTAATACAACCATGCAAACAATACAATAATGAATTTCAAAGTCTTAGTGAGAGAACAGGCAATCAACAAATCATAAGCCAAGAAAACCAAAAACATCATGAATATAATATTCAGCATCCTTTTATTCTCTCTCTCTCTCTCTCTCTCTCTCTCCCTGTGTGTGCACACATGTGTGTGTTAAGAGGTCTATTTCCATGGCCCCTGGATGCTTAGCCTGAGGCAAGTGTTACTTGTGTGTGTTTGTGTGAGTGATTATATCCAGATGTGTTCAATCAGTAATCAGGTAAATGTAAAAGAGTTTGAAATAGTGGAGAGTTGTAGTGTTTTGTAGGCTGTGCTGTATTTCGGAAAGTGAAGATTGACACCGATATATTGTTAAATCATACAGTATAACATATTTTAAGAGGTCTATTTCTATGCTCCTGGATGCTCAGCCTGAAGCAATTGTTACTGTGTGTTTTAAAATTAGCAAGAAATTAATAGAATTAGACCACAATGAAATGAATATTAATATTATACTATTGAAGAAAAATTGTATACATTTTTTACCATCATTTTGTGTACAAGAAACATAAGGTACACATATAGCATGTTTGGGAATCTGGTTGTATTCACTGTGCCTGGTTACATCTCCTACATCCCAGTTTTCAAACAGGGTTTACATGTATGTAATCTATTATAACCTTATGGGACCATGGGTAAATGTTTTTTAATTTGAACATTTCTTGAATTGACATTAGGTTATACCTGTACATTAGTGCTGCACGATTAATCATATCGCAATCGCAATCGCGATGTCCGCCTATGCGATTACATTACAGCAAATGTTGCGATTATATTAAATAAATAAATGCATTAGTGGATGTGACAAGACATTCATTCTAAGAGCTGTATGGCCATTTTTTATGCCAAAAATAACCAGTCAGTCTCGTGTAGCGCGTGTGCTTGCGGTCACGTGACTTTCCGCAGCGCAGTGTGGAGATGAGAGAAAATGGATACAGAACAGACCGACACTGAACTTGTGCCCAGAAAAAATGCTACCTCGTTTATTTGGCTATATTGTGGTTTCAGGATATCGGACACTGAGCAGAAAGAGGTACTGTGCAAAATTTGCAAAACTAAAGTTGCTACATCACGTGGCAACACGACAAATTTATATCAGCACCTGAAGCAACACAGAGAAAAGTATGATGAATGCATGGCGGTAAAAGCTAGTAAAGAGACCGAACAAAACAAAGCAAAACTCAGTGTGAGCAGAACAAAACAGCACATTATTACAGATGTTTGCAAGTCTCACGCCATATGAAAAATACAAGGAAATCACTGACTCCATCACGCACTGCTTGGCAAAAGACATGATGCCCATATACACTGTTAGCAAAGAGGGATTTCAGAAAATGATTCGCACACTGGACAAGAGATACCGGTTGCCCTCACGAAACTACTTCTCTCAAGTCGCAATACCTGAAATTTACAATAAGTGCCGTAGCGAGGTTCAATTTGAAATAACTGCAGTGAAATTCTTTTCAGCCACTACGGACCTTTGGTCAAGCAGGACGACCGAGCCATATATTAGCTTAACCGTGCACTTTGTCGGCGATGAGTTTGAACTGAATAGCCGTTGCCTGCAAACATCGTATTTCCCCGTCGATCACACGGGAGAGAACATAGCCGCGGGTTTGAGAGAGGCACTGGCTGCATGGGACCTCTGTGAGGATGTTTTGGTCGCTGTCACAACAGACAACGGCACAAACATCGTCAAAGCAGTGGCGCTTAATCACTGGACTAGGTTCCAGTGCTTCGGGCATAGACTTCATTTGGCCATCGGTAAGTTTTAATTAATTTGATCTTTTCATATTTAAAGCTACTTAACTGTACGTTAAAGAGGACAGCTATTAACAGATTTATTTAAGAATGAACGGAAATACAATGTAAAAATCGGTGTGTCACAAAGAACACTAGAAATGTCCCATTTAAATTATTTTCATGATTATTAGCACATGACTCTAAAAATTAATATGTTTGAAGGACACTTTCCTTTCCTTTAATATTTTCTTCATCGTTAGATTAAAAATGGTCAGTGATTTGATAAGAATATTAATAACTGGATGTTTGGATCTGTGAATATTAAATGTTTTGCATTGTCACTTTAGTAAGCTTTTCTTTTAATCATTTACAGAAAATGCTCTGAAAGATCATGCACACTGCATTACCAGGGCTACTGGGATTTGCAGAAAGATTGTGGGTCACTTCTCTCATAGTTGGAAGAAGAGAGTGGCCTTGAAGGAAGCGCAAAGAGAACTCAACCTTCCAGAGCATGCCATGGTGACAGACTGCTCAACACGATGGGGTTCCACTCAGAAGATGATAGCAAGAGTCCTAGAGCAGCAAAATGCCTTGTCCAAGGTTCTATCTGCAGACCGCAAATTGCGACACCTACTGCCCTCATGGCAGGATCTGTAGATCCTGGAATCTGTGAACAAGGCACTCGGCCCACTCCAGGACTTCACAGATGCCCTGTTGGGTGAACGTTATGTGAGCATATCTTGTGTAAAACCTACTCTGCATCTTCTGAACACCTCAGTCCCACCTGAAGAGGAAGAGGACACTAACCTGACCAAATCACTGAAATCAAACATTCTGGCCTACCTCAACAAGAAATATGAAGACAGTGTCACACAGGAACTGCTCAACATGTCCTCTTTCCTAGACCCAAGGTTTCGAACACAACACATCTCTGAGCAGGAGACCCAGACCTTAAAGGAACAAGTAATCTGTGAGTAATATCACGGTGTTTTTTAACTGGTAAGAATAGCTTGTAACAGATTTATTTAAAATGCAAAGTTTTTAATTTCAGGACATTCACCAGCAGCAGCCTGTTGCCCAAAGCACTGCAGCAATGGAGAATAACCCCGAACTGGATGCAGAAAATCCACCTGCTGCTAAAGCCAAGAAAAAGAGCCTGGCCAGTTTCTTTAAGAAAACAACAAGCACAACATCAGCAGCATCATTTGATCCCATGGTGCAGTTTAGAGAAGCAGTAGCTGCTGAACTCAATGCTTACATTTACATGCCATGTGTAGACCATGAAGAAGATCCACTAAAATGGTGGAACAGTCACAAAATAAACTTCCCTAGGTTATGCAAACTAGCACAGAAATATCTGTGCATACAAGCAACAAGCTCTGCATCAGAGAGAGCTTTTAGCATGAGCGGTGATGTTGTAACAGATCATCGCTCCTGTCTGAAACCAGACAAGGTTGACATGCTTGTTTTTTTTGCAAAAAAACTCTCAATTGCTAAATAGAAAGTTTTAGAAAGAGAAATTTTAAATGACCATCTGGTACATTTAAAAAAACAACAGTTACAGAGGTTTAAGTTTTATTGAGAAATCACTCTTCTATATCCAGTTTTCTTTTTAAAAGAAATATACAAAGTATATGTTACATCCTGCTTTTAAATGTTCCTGTTTTGGGACAAGTTGTAAAAATATATATTTTTTAAATGGGTTTGTTTTATTTATCTGTACTTATGACTATTTTATTTAACTTTTATTTTAAAGTTAATTTAATGTAATTTAATTCAGTAATGTAAAGATGTTACTGTTATTTAATTTTGTGCAATTTAGTTTTAATATTTTGAAAATATTGTTCATTTATAGTTATTGCTAGATTGCACTGTATACTGTATCTCAGTTGAGAAATACAAATGTACAGATGTAGTTGCTGTGGGCATATATGGTAGGCATGAACGCAGAGGGGTGTGCAAACAGAAATAGTCTTTATTAACAAAACTCAAAGACAGACACAACCAAACAAAGGAACCAAAACAACAAACTCAAACTAGGGCTTAGGGCTACACACAACAGGAGCTGATACAGGAGCTAGGAGCTGATATAGGGGAACTGACAGAAGGAACTGTGCGCTAACGCAGTTAATCAGGGATAAGGAAACATGGAGCTGGAACTAGCTAAAGACACATAGGGGAACTAGAGACGAGACAGGACTAGACTGGAGACTGGACTGGAGACAGGGCTAGACAGGAGACAGGACTGGAGACTAGATACAGGACCAGGGATACAGACTAGATAGGTTAGTGGTTAGTTAGGTTAGTAACTACATGGAATACTGGGATGCTGGATGCTGACCTAACCAGGTTAGTATCTAATGGAGTTAGTGGCTAACCGGGTTAGTACTGACCTAATAGGGGGGAACTGAACACAAAAGGAAAGGCACACATGAGGCTATTCCAAACTAGCGGCTAACCTACTAGCAACCAGAACAACTAGCAGTCAATCCCACTAGAGGCTAGCCTACTGGAGGCTAACCCTACTAGGGGCTAACCCTACTAGCAGTCAAGGCCTACCAGCGGCTAACCCTGCTAGCGGCTAAGCACTCATGTGGCTACACAAATCTAAACAGAAAGGGAAGCTACACACAAAGGATTAAACCAGAAGACCAACACTAGGGACACACAGAATAGTACTTACACTGTACACAGGAGGAGACACTGCCTAACTAAACATGAAACAGGACAGCTCCATGAATCCACAAACACAAGGAACATCAAGAAAACAAACAATAGAGCCCTCTAGAAAAACAATGGTAAAACAATATAACTAAAATATAAACTCAAAGAAACAAACAAACAAAAAGGAATGCCCACACGACGGTATATACAAACAAACAAACAATGCTCGACCCAGTTTCCCAGAACAAACTGCTATTTATAGAAACTTTAATGAGCCACCTCAGTTCAGGTGAGCACTCATCACCTGACTGAGGTGCCTTCTGGGAAACTGAGTCGACCAACAAAAACTACTAACAGACAAAAAGAAACAGTGACCTCTAGTGGAGGTTCCTAACAATGGGAAGTGGACTTATAACATTTTGCAAAATCATACAAAATTTAAATTAAACTGATCAAAATAATTTGACAAAATATTTTGCCATCTGTCCTTTTAAACACTCTTGTAATTTAATAAACCCATGCACAACATATATTCATTAATTTTTTTTTCCATTTTCCATTTCTGTTTCATTTCCTTGAATGTGGTACATTGTATACAACAAGAATCAGCCTATGAATGATCACTATTAGTACAGATAATGCAACCAGGAAAATGTCCTTTGTTACAGAACTCCTTTACTTTGGCACAGGTGAAATTATTATTTACATTACCATACATTTTTATCTCATTATACATCTAAGCAATTAAGGGTTAAGAGCCTTGCTCAAGGGCCCAAAAGTGGCACCTAGGTGGTTTGAACCTGGGACCTCCTGAACCTTTTTCCAATGCCTTAACCACTGAGCTATCCCTGACCCTATCCACCACCCATTCATCAAGAGCCTCCACTGCAACCCCTCAACCCATTTTATTCAAGTGTTTTCAGGAGATTCATAGCGAATCTAGGAGTGTCAGTGAGTTGGACATCTGGACATCACCCAACCCAAATGCCAGGTGGAAAAAGTGAATCAGAAACTTGGCAGCTTCCTGAGGTGGACCTTCTGTGCTGACAATCAGGAGAACTAGATGCCAACCACTGCTGCATCTATGGAGTGTCAACGTTTTTTTCATGAGACACCACAAATTTGGTAGTCAGGTTAGGCTCCAAAAACATGGGACAAGTCCACCTTAATGTAATTTCACCTTAAACTCCATTAATGAGGTCAATCATAGGTATTTGACCAAACAAGTTTGTTTAGGAAATGGCGAAGAAAAATGTCTTTTTTTAAAAATTGGAAGTCCCAAACTACTGCTGTACTGCACATTTTTTTTTTCTTATACTGTCAAACCACTACCTGAATCGGCCCAAACTATAGCTTCACAGCATCCTAAAAACTATTCTCAACACAACACTCCACTGGCGAGATCTCAGCAGGAGACCATAACCATATAAATGAGGTCAATAAATCTCCAGTGCCTTTGTCTTTCCATGTTCAACAACAATAGCTATCAATAATGTCATTGTCACAGAGTTATGTTAGTGTTTCTTATTACAACGCTCACTATATTTCCCTAATCAGGTAGGACTGACTAAGCAATGGAAAACGGACAAAATTATGACATTACTCCCCACTTAAGAGTTATGCTGGACTACTGCGGTCTGGGAACAAGATGATGTGTCTTTGTCTTCCTGTGATTATTTAATCAATCTTTTTAATGTGTACTTGATAACTTTCCAGATGGCAAGGACATGCCAAGTCGTGTGCATTTCAGTGGGGTCTGATATTGCAAATACTCATCGACTTGGCATGTCGCAATGATCAAGCCACACTTAATTCACTCATGGCCATGAAGCTTGATCATCTGGCAAAGAACTGGCAAATACCCACAGCTTTCACAGCATGACCAGTTGAATCTAATACACTTAAACCATTGCAGATAGGGAGAATGAAGTTAACCCCGGGAAATGGAGAATACAGGAAATCATATAATTACTCAGTGTGCTCTCTGTACCATGGGAAGGTTGGCCAAACTGTCTGCAAAGGACACTAAATTCCACCATGACACCCCCCGTGGGTCAACCACGACACAGTTATGAACTCATAAGTTGTTCTGGATGTTTAACTCAACGATCCCACTCAACCTATTCTATGACATTCTTGTAGCAGTGCCATTGATTAGGGATGCATGGGAGCTAGTACCATTATGGAATGCCTGCAGCCTTTGGTTCTCCAAGTCATGTTTTTAACAAAAAACTCCAAACACCCCCTTATTCTTGGATTTCAATGGATGAAGCTGAGTACAGGGAGCCCTTTTAACCTTTACATTTCCTTTAAATATTATGAATTGAAATAAGGCCAAAGCCAGTGGTCTGTGTTTCTTTTGGGTACCTTTCCTTCACACAATCATATAGAAGAGATGTGTGCATGCACACAGTTAAGGTTGTGGCTTCTTTTGCAGCACTGCAATAAATTACATTTTAGCAAGTCAACATATCTTGGATCCAGTCAGATTTATCTATTTCTTTTGATAGGTTTCCAATATTACCTTCTTTTAGATATACAGTATAGTAACATTTTTAAGTTTCAATTTTCTGATTCTATTAGCTGACCATTTTGCTTCTTTATGGAAATGAATGCTTAAAATTATCAAATTGATCTTACCAGGAAATGAAAGCTTAAAATAGTAATAATAGATACAGGAAGAACTGCGCCAAGAGGATATGCATCCACAACTAGACTTTTCTTTGTGAACAAGAAAGGGGCAGAATACATTCTTGTACTGACTTTTAGGACCTCATCCAATACATGGTCAAATACCAATAATAACTTCCCCTGGTACTCTCAGTTCTTGCAAAGCCAATATTTTTTTTTACCAAGTTGGACCTCCAAGGCACATTCATTCTCATTTACATCAGTAAACAAAGCCAATGGAAGACAGCTTTTAGCATCATGCCTGGTTACTTTGAATAATGAGACATAGCACATAAACTCTATGTCACCCAGCACCCCACCAATCCTCAGAAATATTGTGGCTAAATGTAGCCTATATAAAACATCCAGTAAACAATAGTAGTTATTCGTAGCCCCTATTATTAATGACAATAATTATACCCTACTAATAATGTAACCTTTTAGGCTCACTTAAACTTTGGCCCATTTTTAATACAGAATATCAAAGTCTCAAAGTCAAGGATGATCAACTTTTTATTTATTGATTGATTGATTTATTATTTATTATAATTTAATAATAATAAATTATTATTTATTATAGTTTTATAACAAACCGAGTAACTTGTTTTGGAAGGTTCACTAGAGCACTACATGAGATGGCTTCCATTCCCTTCCTACATAACCCTCAGCACTTTACTAGCTGATGTATAATGTTCAGTAAAGAGCAAGTGCAGGGTTTTTTTCCCCCTTTGGTTGACCCTGAGACATAAGTTTTGAATATGGAAATTGACTGCTTTTAAAGGAGTTGATTAAATGACTTTGCACACCACATTATATGCCTATTAGGTATTTAATATTTGACTAATGAATGGCTCTTATTAAATGCCCCTAATGGTTTCTCCAGGCAAGGAATAAATGTGATACGGCAGCCGTGAATTTATTTTCTCCTACCAAATAACTGCAGGCATCCATGCATGTTTTTCCTATATACTGAAGACATTTATATTTGAGATCAACAAATGTATTTGAGACAATGGATCATTATTCCAGCGTTGTACATCTAGATTTAGGACTTAGAACATGACATCTGTGGTGAGCAAAAGTATTGGAGCAGACAGTCTTAAATCAAGTAGCTGTAAATAACACAGAAATGTGGCTGAATATCCATTGCTTGCATTACATGCATAAAGCCAGAAAAATAAGGTTACATCATATTGATACATACATCAACTCTAACTACGTCTTAAACAACCATGTCAGAGGACATATCCTGTGGTCACTGCAAAGATGTTAGTTTCAGAAGGGTCTACACTCTAAAAACGGCTGGGTTAAAAAACAACCCAACCATAACCCACTATTGGACAGAACGCGCGCTGGGTTGTTTTGACCCAAGTGCTGGGTTGTACCATTTAACCCAGATTTCTGGGTTGTTCATCTGACCCAACCAATGGGTTAAATTGACACTCTTGCTGGGTTAAATGTTAAAGTGTTGGGTTATTTTATTTGACCCAACCAGTGGGTTAAATTGGTAAAGTGCAGGGTTATTTTATTTGACCCAACCAGTGGGTAAAATTATCACTCTTGCTGGGTTGTCACATTCCATTTCAAAAAAAGACATAAAAAGACATAAAATGTAAACAACTTCACATAATGTAAATAGATTGTCACAGAATAAGAAAATGTGAATAACTTAATTTTTACCAAAATGTCAGACAAAACCATATAATCTTAAGCTGACCATTTGTTAAATATAAAATAAATGTACTGTAACATACTGTAAACACTATGTAAAACAAAAACAAGAGACCCCTGTAAGTCTGATTTGAATTGCATTTTTTGCATTTAATACAATGTTTAAAAACTTTTTATATAGAAGTTTTCAATATAAATCTTATAATCAAAACTTTTATGACACGCGATGAGTACTCGTGTCCATCAATCTGATCTACAGTATGCTGGAGAAACTCCCAGGTGAGAAGGCACTTCATAACATCAATGACAAAAAAAAACAGCCTTCACCAAAGAGTTTGTATCAATAGCATAACCTCAAACAATGGAAAAGTTCTGCCAGGTCCCTCTTGTCTCATCCCCAAGGAACAAAACATGGAACAATGCTCCAGTCATCTCCATATTTTGCAGATATCATCCTCATCATGTTGGTCAACCTGTCGATTATACAGCATCACTTAGTGTTGCAATATAACTAACATTTACGTTGAGCATTTTTGTTAAGGACGTACAGCTACATATGCATTTAATGCAAAACATTTTTTCTCTCTTGTCAATACACAAAAATACATAATGTGAACATGAATTTAGTGTATATTTTGGAATAATTTACCTTACTATTTAACATGTGAGGGATAACAGGATACGGCACTCCATCTGGATTTAATACAAAACATTCACCCCTTTTCAAATTCTCAACAAACACTAGATGAATATGATATTTTATGGTGAATTTACAACTTATAATAAATATTTTATAAGGATAAAGAAAAAGCTTGTTTTAAGGCTACGACTTAACCATGACGCTTTCTCATTTTTTGAATAACAAAACAGAATGGGAAAACAATATTAATCCCACACAATATTAATATCAACAAAATTTATTTTAAACAATAAAATATGGTTGTTACTACCACAAGTTACTAAAAAAAAGTCCAAATTTACATTAACTTACCATAAAATACTGAGTGCTCTGAGCATAATCCAGTCAGAAGTGAAGAATCGTCTCGGGTTACTTGGCTGTAACCCTGTTCCCTGATAAAGCGGGAACGAGATGCTGCATGAAAACGCTATGGGAACATCTCTTTGTTGCCCGGTTGTGAAGCCTGTGCATGTCAAACCCGCCGAATACCTTCGGCTTATAACCTGTGCAGGCATGACGTCACCGAATAAGGTGCACCTGCAGGTTATAAATAGGAGTGAACCGGAAACATCCTCAGGTCAATTTTGTCTGAAGGACGTCCAGGCACGCCAGCAGTGCGGCATCGGAACGCAGCATCTCGTTCCCGCTTTATCAGGGAACAGGGTTACAGCCAAGTAACCCGAGACGTTCCCTTTCAAAAGCTAAACTCAATGCTGCGTGAAAACGCTATGGGAACGAGAATACCAACGCCGCCGCACTGCAAGTGTCTGGACCCCCAGGTTGTGTAGCGTGTGCGCACAAGCCGAGGAGGTCTCAGACCTAGCTCTGGGATGCTGACTCAAGGATCCGCGAACCTGGAGTAGCATTGACATCCAGGCTATAAAATCTAACAAACGTGTGTGGAGAGGACCAGCCCGCCGCATCACACACCTGCTGCAGGGGGACGCCTCTTGCCAAGGCAATCGATGAGGCAATCCCCCTGGTTGAGTGAGCCCTGATTCCCAGAGGCGAAGTGTGACCACGCGCCTCATAGGCTAGGGCAATGGCATCTCTCACCCAGTGTGACAGAGTTTGTCTAGTGGCAGCCGCCCCCAGGTTGCGACCCCCATGGCAAATAAAGAGCTACTCTGACTTACGCCACTGGCTAGTGCGGTGGACGTAGATCCGAAGAGCATGTACTGGACACAGTAAGTGAAGTCTTTCCTGCTCCGGAGCTGTGAAAGGCGGAGGACAGAAGGCTTCGAGAACAACTGGGTGCATGGTCGAGAATGGAACCTTGGGAAGATAGTTCGGGTCAGAATAGCTTTGACTAGCCCAGGGGCAAAGTCTAGGCAGGATGGGGAGACTGACAGAGCCTGCAGATCCCCAATCCTCTTCAAAGAAGTAATAGCCATAAGAAAAACCATCTTAAGAGACAGAAGCTTGACAGGCGCTGACTCAAGTGGTTCAAACGTGGTGTCGGCCAGGCCTTCGAGTACGATAGTTAAGTCCCATGAAGGGACCGTCGCTCTAGTGGGCAGCTTCAACCGCTTAGCTCCACGAATATAACAGGCAACTAAATGGTGCTTGCCCACAGAAACCCCGTCATTCAGAGCGTGACAGGCCGAAATAGCGGCTACGTACGTTCTGAGCGTACTAGGGCATAAGCCCGAGAACAACTTTTCTGAAACAATCTGGCAGTGAACTGGGTCTATGTGTCTTGCCATGCACCAATTTTCAAATCCACTCCATTTGAGGGCATAAGTTCTTCTAGTAGAGGGAGCCCTGGCACTTAAAATAGTTTCAATTACGCTGGCTGAAAGCCCAGCATGTCTCAGTTGGTCCCGTTCAGGGGCCAAACGTGAAGGTTTCAGAGCTCGGGCCGGGGATGAAATATTGTCCCCTGTGCCTGAGACAGAAGATCCCTCCTCACTGGAATCACCCAGGGTGAGCCGTCGAGGAGAGATATTAGATCCGAGAACCACACTCTGGTCGGCCAATGGGGCGCTATCAATAAGAGGCGTAACCCTTGTTGACGGACCCTCGCCAGGACTCCCGGGAGCAGAACTATAGGTGGAAACGCATAAAGGCGTAACCTGGGCCACGTGTGGGCCATTGCGTCCAGACCCAGGGGAGCTGGAGGAGTCAGAGAGTAGTAAAGGGGGCATTGTGCTGTCTCTTGTGAGGCAAAGAGGTCCACCTCTGTTACGTAAAATCTTTCCCAGATTTGACTGACTATTTCGGGGTGGAGCTTCCATTCCCCCTGTTCTACAGCTTGTCTGGATAGCAAGTCTGCTCCTACATTCATGTGCCCTGGAATGTAAATCGCCCTGAGGGACAGGAACTTGTCCTGTGCCCAAAGCAGAACCTTGTGCGCTAGCTTGTTCAAGCGGCGCGAGCGCAGTCCACCCTGGTGATTTATGTACGAGACTACCGCTGTCCACCCGCACTAGGACATGGTAGCCTCTCAACTGCTGGAGGAAGTGTTTCAGGGCCAGAAACAGAGCCATCATTTCGAGGCAATTGATGTGCCACGCGAGAAGATGACCTCTCCAGCTCCCTTGTGCTGGGCGGCCATCCAAGACCGCACCCCAGCCCGTGAGGGAAGCGTCTGTCGTTAGCATCTTGCGACGACAAGACGGACCTAGAGTGGGACCCAAAGTCAGAAACCGGGGTCTGAACCACATAGAAAGGGTACGAAGCCCCCGGCGCGTAACCCTTATTAGCCTCTGGGGGTTGGCCCTTGAATGAAACCCCCTGGCTCTTAGCCACAGCTGAAACGCTCTCATGTGCAGAAGGCCCAAAGGTATCACCGTGGACGCAGCTGCCATGAGGCCTAAAGATTTCTGAAAGTGATGAACAGTGACCTTCTGGCCTAGCTTGATTTCCTTCAGGGTGTTGAGAATGGATTCGACACAAGCAGGAGACAACTGTGCCCACATCGTGACCGAATCCCATGTGACACCCAAATATGTTGTCCTCTGAACAGGAAGGAGAACGCATTTTGTGGCGTTGAGTCTCAATCCTAAAGAATGAAGATGGGCTAGGACGACATCCCAATGTCAAAGTGCTAGCTCCTGAGACTGGGCCAGAATCAGCCAGTTGTCTATGTAATTCAAAATACGGATGCCCTGGAGTCGTAAAGGAGCCAGAGCTGCATCCATGCATTTTGTATATGTGCGGGGTGACAGAGCTAGGCCAAATGGAAGGACCCGATACTGGTAAGCTTCGCCCCCAAAGGCGAACCTCAGGAACTTCCTGTGCTGTGGCAATATTTCTATATGGAAATATGCGTCCTTGAGATCGATTGTCACAAACCAATCCTCTAGTTGAATTTGAGAAACAATCATTTTGACAGTCAACATTTTGAATCTGGATTTCCTGAGATAGCGGTTCAAGCCGCGAAGATCCAAGATCGGACGCAACCCCCCCCCTCTCTTGGGCACCAAAAAGTACCAACTGTAGTAGCCCGACTCTCTGTCTGGAAGGGGAACATGTTCTATGGCCCCTTTGCCCAGCAGAGTCTTTAACTCCTGGGCCAGCAGATGTGCTCGGTCCGGTTTCACGGAAGTGGAGACCACGCCGTTGAAACACGGAGGACGATGTGCAAACTGAATCCTGTAGCCTGTGCCTACAGTCTTTTCTACCCAAGGAGATATGCCTGGCAGTAGTTTCCACGCTGCCAGCTTCTCCGAAAGGGGCATGAGCTTTGACACTTCGGCTGGATGGGGGGGTGTTAGGTGTTGGGTATCCTGAAGTATGGCAGGAGATACCCAAACACCCAACTCTTCGTTGGAGACCGGCGCTCCCCGAAACACCAGTGGTGGCGGGGATTGAACACCGGCCTCCAGGGAGTGCCAGGGAGGAGGCCCTGCTTTGTGATGAAAATCCAGGCGCCCCTCCCTGGGGGGGCACCCCCACGGCCCCAGGCGCACGAACCTCAGGGCTTCTTCTTCGAAGAGAGGAAGCTCCTCAGATCTGGTCTTTTTGAGTCTTTATGAGGGGGTGTGCGGCTGGTCACGCTCTCCTTCTGGACCTCACGCCTTATAGGGGCCAGACCTGGCCGGGGCCGGGTGGCCGACGGTCCCGGTTCTTGAGCACGGCGGGGAAGGAACCTCCCAAAGGCCTGTTCATATAGCTTCGCCTCCTGAAACCTAGTGGCGACGGAATTAACATCGTCGCCAAAAAGGCCGGAAGGTGAGACGGGGGCATCAAGGAGGACAGCACGATCCTTTTCCTTGATGCCCGAGAGGTTCAGCCACAGATGCCTCTCCGTGGATACCATGGCAGCCATAGAACGGCCCACAGCACGGGCCGTCTGCTTGGTTGCACGGAGAGACAGGTCTGTGGCTCGGCGCAGCTCTGCAAACGCCTTGTCATAAATAACCCCGCCGGTGCTCATGTCCTTCAGCAGGTCAGCCTGGTAAGCCTGCAAAACCACCATGGTGTGCAGTGAAGCGCCAGCCTGTCCTGCTGCCTGAAAAGCTTTACCCACCAAAGCAGATGTCAATCTGCACGGCTTGGAGGGGAGAGTAGGCTTTTTCAGGGAGGATGATGTCCCAGGAGAGAGATAGCCCGCAAGCGTCTCTTCTATCTGGGGCATCATCATATAACCGTGTGCTTTCGCATCAACGATATTCGAATAAGTTGAAGTTGATGGCACAAAAACACGCGATGAATACGGCTTGCTCCATGAAAGAGTTAATTCATCATGGAGGTCACCAAAGAAGGGGAGAGAGAGACGTTGAGGCTCCTCCCCCCGGCCACCCGACAGAAACCTGTCGTCTAATCTCGAACGCTTAGGGGAATCTCGCTGCTGCGGCCAGTCGATATGCAATCGCTCGACCGCACGCGTTACAACCTCTAATAATTCCTCATAAGCTCTGTGAGCACTGGAGGAGCGTTGTGAGGCTACTTCCATGGAAGCGAGAGAGGAAGATTCTTCCGCTCCTTCACAAGAAGCGCCGGAGCGCGCTTGCGAAGCGGAAGCTAAAACTTCCTGATCCGGAGAGAGCGCGAGAGAAAGGGGAAATTCCGTCTCGTGCGCGTCTGCCAGATCAGCACGCGAGCCCCAGGAATGCGCCGCGGCTCGCGGTTTCTCTTTAAAGAAAGCGAGCCGCGTGCGAAGCACCTTAATAGGGAGAAGATCACATTACTCACATTCTCCCTGAAGCTCGAGGCGAGCGTGTTCTTCCCCCAAGCACTCGAGACAAAACTCGTGAAGATCGCCCTCAGAAAGAGATCTATCACACGGAGGCACGCATCTCTTAAGCAACTCCGCCATATCAGTGAGTTAATGCTGTTATTTTTATTTCTGCTTTTGTTACGGCTTGCATGCACACGCAAACACAAAGTGGTCCTGAAGACAAAAAGATCTGAGGATGTTTCCGGTTCACTCCTATTTATAACCTGCAGGTGCACCTTATTCGGTGACGTCATGCCTGCACAGGTTATAAGCCGAAGGTATTCGGCGGGTTTGACATGCACAGGCTTCACAACCGGGCAACAAAGAGATGTTCCCATAGCGTTTTCACGCAGCATTGAGTGTAGCTTTTGAAAGGGAACCAGAAAGTTCTCCAAAGAATAAACCAACTGCTGGGTCAAAATAACACAACCAGTTTTTTTTTTAACAGACAGAAACAGAAGACTGTCATTAAACATGTCCCAATAGCTTCTTCTGACACCTATTAAATATTGTAAAATATGCCAAGGGACTTTCCACACACAGCCTTAGCGAAGATTACTAGTAATTTACCTAAAATTACATTTAGTATGTTTTTTTATTTGTGTGTGCTACAAACGCACTTTTATCATAAAATACACTATAGCCAACTATTGTTACAGACTATAAAAACATGACATGACCTCCTCTCGCCCCCATATCAAAGTGCGACTAAAAAGGCGGAAAAGCAAATAAACATGAAAATAAGCTTGCTCCTACCACAACTACAACATTTAAAATTTAGGTCAAAATTTAAACCATTAAACACTGCCAGCATTAAGTGGCGTGCTCCCCGCTTCAGAAGTGAAAAATCCAGAAAGTTCCTCATGCTGTGTCTCAATTCCAAAAACGCAAAGAGGGGACTTGACTTGGAAGTGCACACTCGAGGGTTTGAGGACGCCGGGTATAGTGCAAATAGAACGCAGCGTACAGGATGCGTCGCACAGCCGCGATATATTATACCATAACCGTGTTATACCAAAGATCACCTGTTAGGAATACACAAAATGAAAAAAAAATAAATAATCCTCTGTTTTAACCACTTTAGAGACACCACAGCCAGCGGTCGTTTTCAGAAGTTTCTGCCAAGATGAGGCTGTGTTTTGCGGCTACATAACCGCGGAGGACCGTAGGACTGCCTGGAGCTCAAATCTCCGAAATTGTTGGGGCACTTTTTTTTAAATAGATGCTATCTTTAATAACCGATTGATGTTTTGAGCTGTACATACATACATTCTCGCTTAAACTACTCTTAAAACTACACTTAGTGACACAATAACAGTGATATTTCAAACATTTTTCAGGCTGCCGTTTGGAGAAATAAAGAATAAACCAGTTGTTGGGTCAAAATAACCCAACCAGGTATTCATTTGTAAATGACCCACTACATCTCATTTGACTCAGCATTACCCAACCCAACAATGTGTTTAAAGTCCCAGAAATAATCCAGAATTTTGACCCAGCATGAACAACCCAACAATGTGTTTACAGAAACAACCCAGCATTTTTTAGAGTGTAATAATTGGCCTGCATCAAAAAACAACTAAGGAGATTGCTGAAGCTTTGAAAATTTGAAAGCTTCTGAAAATTTGCTAGGCAGCATAAGGAATGGACTGTGGAGAATTGGAAAATGGTCATGTGGTCTGATGAGTTTAGATTTATGCTGTTTCAGAGTGATCAGGGTAAGAAGAAACGCAAATATAGTGATGTACCATCATCCCTACACTGTAAAAAAAAAACGGTAAATTTTTGCGGTAATAATACCGTAAACCAAAAACATTGCTACCGTATTTTTACAGTAAACTTCTGGCAACCACAGCTGCTGTAAAATTTACGGTTTGTTTTTTTACAGTGCAATAACGGTGCTACCATATTTTTACAGTAAAATTCTGGTAACCACAGCTGCCAGATTTTACCGTAAAATTTACCGTTTTTTTTTTTTTTTTACAGTGTTGTGCCTACCGTAAAAGCCTGCGGCGGCAGTGTTACAAACTGGGGTTGCTTTAGTTGGTCAGCCATTGGTTCAGCATTGTTATGTGCCCAAAAATTTGGTCACCTGAATACTTGAATATACAGAATGACCAGGGTTTTTCCCACCAATGGATTTTTTCTTCCCTAATGGCACAGGCATATTCCAAGATGTCAGGATCCATCGGGCTTAAATTGTAAAAGAGTGGTTCAAGGAGTGTGAGATGTCACTTTTACATATGGTTTGGCCACCACAGGAAGATGCACAAGAATCAAAGTTTCATAGAAACACTTAAAATTAAAAGTATAAAATATAAAACTTCTATTCCATAGCGCGTGCACACACACACACAGACACACACACACACACACACACACACACACACACACACACACACACACACACACACACACACACACACACACACACACACAAATCCCATGGATCCCAAATTTATCCACTCTTTGTCTTTTTGACTTACAAAGAGTGTAACAGTGGCCTTTTGTGTCTGATGAGATAAATATTTATAAGCCCTAGGCCTGAGCATGATTGAGCTGTCTCTTTGTGGACAGAGAGGCTTCATTAAGCATCCAGATAAATCACTGAGGTCCAGCAGGGGAGTGAGAGCTTCTCCCATAGTGTGGGTTCTTTTAAGAGGCTATCAGCGGGCGGCTGTGCAAAAATCCACCCCTCCCCCCTTTTTTCTCCTTCATATGAAAGATGAACTGATTGCCAGCAAATGTTTAAGATTTTTATACTGCAGTCTTCTTTGCTCCTCTTCAGCATCAAGAGCCCTTCCCCTCATCACTTGCTCTTCTCTGCTTCCCCACTGAGTGTGCAAGCCAAGTAGATGATAGTGTAGTGGCTCCCAAACGTGCTGGATTGGAAGTGGTTTTATAGATATCTTTGAAAACAGAGATTGATCTGCTAAATTCTGATGCTTAGTTAAGGTGCTAGATAATTAGAGCAGGCGCGATTTGTCCATGTTGTGAATATCCTTAGTTCCGCAATCAGCACCTTTCCAAAATTACTGTGATATCGTAACATTGCTGACTTCATTTTTTAAGGTCCTGAACTAGACCTGACAGATGAAGCAGCCCCTGATCAAAACACGACCTCCAGATGCTTGTTTGGAGCACTATTCATTCATCACTTATTGCGATTCCCTTCTCACCCTGACACACTTATCCCTCTGGGCTAGTGTAAATCTCGACTCATCAAGACCACATGACCATTTTCCATTCCTGCAAAATCCAATTTTTATGCTCACTAGCAAATTAAAACCTTTTCCCCCTGATTAGTCTCACTAACAAGTGGCTTTCTCACGGCCACACAGCTGTTCTGTCCCAATCCTGTGAGGTCTCATAGCACTGTACATGTGGAAATGCTGTTAATTTAATTATTATAATAAACATAATTGTGCTTTACATTTTTGTAAAGCACAATTACGCATTACGCATCTCTTTAATCTGGCATACACATAATTTATTTCTTTACCTCATACTCCAGTACATCTATCCTGAATGGCAACCATGCTAATTATTTTCACCTGCTCTTTATTTTTCCACCCATCCTGAGGCATCTGGAGATTGTGCCAGCTACAGTAGACAGAGGCCGACCCTGCGAGGTTCCTGAGGCATTCAGAGAAGGACCTGCTCCAGCTGGATTCTTCTTTATGGTGGTTTGGAGCTACACATGCTGCTCCTGAGCTCCCAGTGATCCAGACTCCCATCTGCCCTCGGCACCTGCTGATTCATCCCTGAGCTGAACTGGACTTTGTGTTAATTTAAATAACTTCTGTTATATCGAACTTTCAGCTGCATAACACACATGATGTTATACAATTTCTGTTATCTGTTATCAACAAGATGAGGATGGGTTCCCTGTTGAGTCTGGTTCCTCTCAAGGTTTCTTCCTATTGCCATCTCAGGGAGTTTTTCCTTGCCACTGTCGCCGTCACCCTTGGCTTGCTCATCAGGGACAATCTCATTATCTAGACACATTTTTCTTACACATATATACATTTCCATAAGTCTTCTTTTCATTTTCTTTTCATTTCTGTGAAGCTGCTTTGAGACAATGACCATTGTTAAAAGTGCTATAGAAATAAAATTGAATTAAATTGAATTGAATTGAATTGATCTTTTAACAATGCAACTTCACCAAGCGTTTAAAGGTCCCATTATTTGCTATTTATAAAACACAGGAAATATATTTTCAAATTATAAACAATTTTGTTCTAAAGATTGACACTGAGAAATGAATAAAATAATTTAAGAAATTGTACTCATTTAAGGGGGAGCTTGTACTTGGTTTAAGTGAAACTTAACTTAAGTGGTTTAAGTTACATAATAAATATAAAGAATTTTGCTAAAGCAAATTCAATATTCAAAATGCTTTTGGAAATAACTAACAATTTTTTATGGTAATAAGTCATAGATAAAGGACTTAAAGGACATAAAGTAGTTGATCAGCATTATTGCCAACATTGTGTTTAATATTTCTTTATTTGTTCAATTTTTAATGCCATACTACCAAAAAAAATACAACGTGAAATTAGTGTGAACAACAAATTCTGGACTCAAAATCCAAAAATCTAATAAAGCTACAGTTGTGGCAGAAACTTGGCTTAGCTAGTTAGCATGCTATAAGATGATGAGTAAGATGGCTTTAGTGGCACATTAAAGCTTTTAAAGCTGTTAAGCCGTGTCTACAGATGAAGAAATTAGAGAACTGGACAGAATTAAGAAATGAAGAGATGTGCTTCCTTCAATCATATTCACAAAGAGAGCTGGTGGGGCTGCAGGGTTTCACGCAACCAACCAGGACCCACACCTGATTCCACTTGTTTAATCAATTCAACTTGGTCTCCAATTAACTATCAAGTGTGCCTCCTGTTTGGCTGATATGAAAGCCTACAGCCGAACCAACCCTTGTTGCTGGTAAGAGTAGAGGTAGAGGACCCCTGCTTTAAAGGATAGCTGTGGAAGAGTATTGTGGGTGAACCAGCAAGTAAAATGCAGTATAAATAGGCCATTAAATCAAGGCATTGTTGCCTCGCATCTACAGGGTTTGGGGTTCAAATCATGCATCTGCACAGTGTATGTGTGTGTAGCTTGCATGTTCGCCCAGTGCTGTGGGGTTTCCTTTGAGTAACCCAATTTCTTCTACCACCATACAAGTCACAGAGAAACTAGTCAGTAGGTTTAAAGTTATTTTTTGGGACACTGCATTGCGAAAACAGCATTGGTATAAGAATTTGCTCACTGTAATGTATTGCACTGAAAATCATTCATTACTGCCTTTAAGTATTTAGACGCAAGCTAAAAGAAAGTTTGGAGGACTTTTATTAACACAGATAGCAATAAAAGTCCTCCAAACTTACATGAAATAACTTGCTAGCTAACACATAGCTTTGATTCCTACAGTACATACTTGTGTATGTACTGTAGGAATCAAAGCTATGTGTTAGCTAGCAAGTTATTTCATGTACAGTACACTTTTTTTTCTTACGTGAGCCTAAATCTACTGTTCTTACCTTAAAATCAGAAAGTATTAGTAGCCTAGACTGAAGGGAGTTAAAAAAATCTGTCCTTAACTTCAAGGAAATCAAAACACATTTTTTCAATGCAACTGAACTGCAGGAAAGAAAACACTCCACATGGGGAAAGGAAAAAATAAACATATGTTGCTGCTGAATGTAATTATTATTATTATTAGTAGTAGTAGTAGTAAAGGTAGTAGAAATTAATTAAATAATTTATTTTATTAAACTTTAAGACTTCAGGATAGACCCTCTATACTCTTCCACCCTTACATCTAACTGAGGGTTTTGACTTTTGTCTTGGGACCCCATCCCAAGTGCCAACACATATCCAAACATGTTAATGAAAATCACTTAAACAAACAAACTAAAAACCTGCCTCAGGATTTAAACATAAAGGTTTTGCACCATTAAATATTGATATTTGTTATAAATACAAGCTTTCCATTAAAGCTCATTCTGCTTTCTATTTTCAGAATTACTGTCAAGAGCGCAACTGATGTGTATGCTTACCTTATGGCATAGGAAATTTGTCAGTGAAGGGTAAGTGCAACATACAAGTAAAGAGAACATTATTACAGCAAGTGTAATGTGTCTATGCCAGGATTGTGAAATAGGATATTAATCAGTCTAAAATTTTGTTTTATTTTAAGTAAGTTTTATTCTAATAAGAAGAGAGTGCAGTGCAGAGACACAGTTCGAATGGTACCCCAGCGCATTGCAGCGCTCTCTACATAAAAATTCATATTCATTCACACATGGGACAATCAATGAAGTCTGTTCACCCACTGGCATCTTTTTGGGAGATGGAAATATAGGCAAAACATAGACAAATGTTAAACATTACTTTGAATCAGTGACATAAATTTGATTTCTGACCACTAGGAACCATTTCAACAACAACTGTATCCTATAATAATACACATTCTAAACAGTCATTGTTTTTTGGTTAACCTAGTCTCCATATTGCTCATCCTCTTCATGTGTGAATCCTGTTGATTTGAACAAATTGGTTCTTGTGTGCCATAGTTAAGAGAGGATTCTTCATGACAGCCAAGGCCTGAGGATCATCCTGTGTGCAGAGGTGATAGCTGGATGACCTTGGTGTGTCCAGTGTTCAGTGAAAGCCGATCTGACAAAGGACATCCCAAGGCTTTTAGCTACGTGCTCTTTTGGAGAATTGCAAGAAAGATACCAGGCTCTGCTGAGACATGCTACTCTCACACCAAAAAGAAAGATGTGAAACATATTTCTAACTCAAGAATTAAAATTTATCAAGACAGTTATTTAGTGCTTTACTATAATTCTCATACTTTCAGATCAGGACTCGAAAAGGCCTTTTGACCTGGCTATAATTGCTTTCTAAGATTCCTTCTGGAATTCACTTTGAAATCAGCTGCTGGGAAATTGTTCATAGTGCAATTGCTTTATTTAAACTGATTTCAATCCTCTGACGTTGCTTTCGTCCATGAAGAATGAATTAGGTGATTAATTAGAGAGAAGCGGCTTTTCTCTTATTAGCCTTTAATAGCTGTTTTTTGGCCAATGACCAAAATATAATAATAATAAAAGAAGAGGAAGAAGTAAACAGGTAAGTAGGTAGGTAGGTTAACCAACCAACAAATAGAACCGTAAATTATGTAATTATGTTGAAATTAACACTTCTAATGCAGTTGGACAAAAGACGATATTCATAGTATATTTAATTTTGTCTGTTAAATGCCATGACTCAGGGCACCATCACCGCCCCAGTCCATCATCTCACATCCTGCACACTAGGTGTGAACTTTACTTTAATGTCCAAATTGGGGCTTTGAGACATTGAGGTTTCATACACACACACAAAACATATAATAAAATAAAAATCACTGACTGATGCCTGAGCCAGTTGAAGGAGACTCAAGATGCTTCTTCACACTGGTGGTGGTGATGAGAGGGGTGACGCACGTCAATCAGGGACAGGAAATTGAAAAAGCTCAAGCACCAATCACACCGAGTCATTGAGAACAAATGCAACAGACCTACATTTATCTGAATATATTTAAGGCTCATGAATATTTTATGTTGAAGCGTCATTCACTCAAATGAGCTGAAATAAGATATCTAGTTGAAATTTTGTTATCCTGCAGCGTTGCCATTTTTTGTCATTAATTTTCTTCATCTTCATCTTCTATACCACTTATCTTGCACAGGGTCGCGGGGGTCCAGGAGACTTTGGGCACAAGACAAAGTACACGGTGGACACGGTGCCAATCCATCGTAGGGCACACACTATGGGCAATTTGGGAATGCCAATTCGCCTAACCTGCATGTCTTTGGACTATGGGAGCCACTATGCCACCGTGCCACCCAAATTAAATTTTAATCAAGGCTAAAAATACAAAATGCTTTTTAAAAAATTTTTTATCACATACAGTCCACAGCTCTGTTGATTCTCAGGATTGCGAGCCAACTGGGCTGCAGCCGACCCCTGCCCCCTTCTCTGGTGGAAAAAGAAAGTCCTCCACAGTCACCTTGAATTTAAACAGCTGAAGTGCTTATACCAACAAGTGATTTGCACTTTGGCATCTTTCATGAGATGGGGACACTGGAAGGGGGCATGTTCCCCAATAGGTTGTACAGTGCAAGGATTGCTCTCTTGATGTCCAGGCACTCTTTCACAATGGTGCTGCACTTAAGCTTTCTCACTGAGAGCTGGCAACTGATGTATAGCACCATACAGTACTCTGCCTAAGACAAAATGGCCCCAGCTCTCTGTTTGACACATTGGTCTGCAAAAGAGAGAAAGAAAGGGAGAAAAAAGTGAGATGAGTGCAACAATGGACCCAGAGACAAAACTGCTTTCACCTTGTTTAAAGCCTATTCACTGGCTCCGTCCACTAGACCAAATCTGGTGCCCTCTTTATAGTAAGGTCAGTCAGCCGGCTGGTGAAAAATTGGGTACAAACCTTCTATAATCCCCAGGAATGCCCCCATCTGTTTTTCACACAGGTCTCGAGCAATCACAGACTTTTGCCTGTAGGCTCTCAGCAAACAAGATTATCTTAGTTCTTTCAGTCCACTGATAATATCTTCCTCTAAATTGGTCACTGTGTGGTGATTTTCAAAAGTTTGTTTTCCTGATGGAAACTGGATGGAAAGTGAAGGGATGTGGCTGGAGGGCCAATCAGAATGCAGCCCTGAACATTCTGAACCTTAGGCTTAAGAAAATGTTAATTTAACATTTTTTTCTGCTATATTATAAAAAGTGTCTACTTTTTGATCAGTCAGATCTTCACTCCTTCAATTAATATAGCTTTTCAGCTCACATTAAATATGCTAGTTGTACAGGTGCATCCCAATAAATTAGAATATAATTAAAAAGTAAAAAAAAAAAATCAAAGGTATTTCAGTAATTCAATTCAAAAAGTGAAACTCATATTATATTGATTTATTATACACAGACTTACAGTCTTATGCAAAAGTTTAGGCACCCCTTGATAAATAACAGATTTTGGTGATTTTTTAATTGAAAAGTTTCTCTTGGATTTTTTTAAACACAGTTTCTCTTGAAAATTGAAAAAATGCAATATTTTCAGAAAACATTAATGCATAGTTGCCTTTTATATCATATATGTCTTTTTTATGTTTTAATGAAATCAGCATCTCCATGAAGCTGGTCAACAGAGGGAAGAATGACGTGCTCTAAAACGTTTTGGTAGATGGCTGTGCTGACACTTGGACCAACACCTGCAGATAATAGGGCCCCCGAAACCACCACTGTCTGTGCAAACTTCACATTAGATCTTAAGCAACATGGATTCTGTGCCTCGCATTTCTTTCTCCAGACTCTGGGAACTTGATTTCCAAATGAACTCCAAAATGTCCTGATGTATGTCTGTGTCTAAAATGTCTGTGTATGGTGGCTCTTGAAGGACTGACTCCAGCTCCTTGTCAACTCCTCCCTCAAATTCCATGTACTTCGATTCACAATCCTTACAAGGTTATCCTTGTTGCATGTGCATCTTTTTCTCTCACATTTTTTCCTTGGTTAATCAACAGGGGGCCGATCAGAAGCCTAGGAACAATGTCATCACAGGTTGCGCTTTGTAGAAGTCCGACCGGGTCTCGTCCCAAACTGCCATCGCTGCCTGCTGTATCTGTGTAGTCAGAGTTTTGTACAGTATGTAGCAGCAATGAGCTTAGTAGTACTGTACATTTAGGCACCTCTGTGCATTAACATAATGTGTGAGTAACTGCGTGTGTGTGTGTACACGCATGTAAAAAGTCCACTAGTTTACTGTACGTACATCCGCTATCGCACAAATCAAGTAGACTAGCATCACAACAACCCGAAATCTCAGTTTCCCCTGTCCACATAACACCACTGAAAACGGAGTTTTGGAAAATCTTCACTTTCGCCGGAGTTTTCCAAAAGCTCAGTTTTCAATGACCAAAACGGCGTTTGCGTGTGGACGAAAGGCGAAAACCGGAGAGAAAAATTTCCGTTTTTAAAAATACCCGGCTACGTGTGGACATGGCCTGAGAGACCATTTAAAGGATCAGGAAACCTTTGCAGGTGTTTTTGAGTTAATTAGCTGATTAGAGTGTGACAGCAGCAGGTTTACTGAACTCACTAGTGAGTACATCCTGCCTGGGTTATGCTTGTGTTCACAGTGATTCATTCCTTTTTATCATTGTTCACAGTGAAAAAGCATTCTATTCTATTCTATTCTATTCTCACTCACTCACTCACTCACCATCTATACAACTTTATCCTTTATACAGGGGTGGGAAGGGGTGCTGGAGCCTATCTCAAGACACTTAGAACAAGACGGGTTACACACTGGACAGGGTGCCAATCCATTGCAGGGCACACATATACACACACACACACTCACACACTACGGTAAATTGGGAATGCAAATTTGCCTAAGTGCAAAGACTACATGTCTTTGAACTGTGGGAGGAACTACCCAACAAGCACAGGAAAAATTTGCAAACTCCATGCACTCAGACCAGAGGCGGGATTCGATTCTAGAACCTGGAGGTTTTTAGAACCTTGCAAATTTAAGTGTTTTTTTTCCTGATTAGTCTTATTAAAAAGTGATTTTCTGAGGAAATTATTTTACTGTCATTATTAAACATAGTGTATACTAATGTTTTTACCATGCATCTTTAGTTAGCGTTTAAGTTATCTCCATTCATGATTTTTTTAATTTGAAGATTCAGCACAGCAATTAAAGGTTTTAATAATGTGTTGGACAATTCTTTTTCCATTTCCAATTATTTTAATCTCCTTAATTGTTAGAATGATTCACGCAGTGCAAATGCTTATGGAGCTAGAACGTAGTTAACAGTTTAAACACTTTAGTCGCTGAAATGTTTCTTTTTTTTTTTTTGCAATTCCTCACAACTATTTATTTTATTTAACACAAAACATAATTACAGATCCCAAATATATGAAGTGGATTTTTTTAATATGTTTTTTTTTTCAGCCAGGTACCATGCTTGTTAAAAAGCAAGCTGGCAACAGCAGATGCTTTTCCTCAAGGAAATGCAAAGTGTGATTGTGCAGTAGAGGATGTTTTGCCTTTCTATCTTGTCCAAAGTGTCTTACAAAAGTGTAACGCGATTGCTGAGAACCCAGATCTTCCGCTTAGAAGATGACAACAGCTAGATCATGTATTACCATTGAATTGGAGATCTGCACCTCTCTGCAGGTATTTTGGCCCACTCCTCATGAGCAAGCTGCTCCAGTTGATTCCGGTTTGAAGGGCGACTTTTCCAGACAGCATGTTTCAGCTCCTTCCAAAGATGCTCAATAGGATTGAGGTCAGGGCTCATAGAAGGCCACTTTAGAATAGTCCAATGTTTTCCTCTTAGCCATTCTTGGGTGTTTTTAGCTGTGTGTTTTGAGTCATTGTCCTGTTGCAAGACCCATGACCTGTGACTGAGACCCGGTTTTCTGACCCTGGCCAGCACATTTCTCTCTAGAATCCCTTGATAGTCTTGAGATTTCATTGTACCCTGCACAGATTCAAGACACCCTGTGCCAGATGCAGCAAAGCAGCCCCAGAACATAACAGAGCCTCCTCCATGTTTCACAGTAGGGACAGTGTTCTTTTCTTGATATGCTTAATTTTTCCATCTGTGAACATAGAGCTGATTTGCCTTGGCCAAAAAGTTCCATTTTTGTCTCATCTGTCCATAGGACATTCTCCCAGAATGTTACATACTATGACAATGTTAAGGCTAAGAAAATCACAATTCCATATTTTCAATACAAACCTTCTATTGAGCTCATAAACCAATATACTATGATCATTTTTTAATTTGATTTTAAAAGTGGATACATAATACTGGAGAGAAAATATTGCAATTTAAAAGTAAAAAAATAAAATAAAAATGTGCCCGCCTACCTATAAACAGGTTTGCTGATTTTATTTATTATTGTATGACAGAATATTATCTATATATAAATGTGGATGAAAGAATGTTCCAGAGCTAAGAGTCATTGGTCTGTTGAATTGCATTCTTTCTAATGGCATACATGTGCATGGACATTTTCAGGAAAGAAGATTAGTCCATAATTTTTTCTGTCTCTGTATTTTTTGGAATTCTTTTAAACTTGGCATGATGCTGCAAATAATTACCTCTTATTTTGCTTTTGATACTGAATGGCTTTAAAGCCAAGGTCCTTAATGTGCCCTTGTAATAACAGACTCAGCTTTACTAGTAATGGGTATTTTTGAGTAAGAGCTTCTTAAGTAACAGCCATTAGCAGTGCAGTTTGCACTGAAATGCATTGCACACATTAATTCTTACATTTAAGATCCTGCATGATATTCATCTCATAATTGGCAGAAATATATGTTCATGTTATATGACCATCTTATATAAATAAAGCACAGAAACAAGGTTCAGTTTGGGAAAAAGATTTTCTCAATACTTATTTGTTGTCTATACCGCTTTATTCTGAATACAGGGTCAAGGGGCCTGAAGCCTATCCTGGGAGACTTAGGACACGAGACGGGCTACCCCCTGGACAGATTGCCAATCCATCACATATACTAAGAAATTATAAATAAATAATTAAATAAACAATTAAAATTTCAGGGCTAGAACATAGTGATCCTTTTCCCCTTTCCGTATATACCAGTGTGACCAATCACCAGACAGGAATGTGTCGAAGGAAATGCACTGTTTCCTGGAAGCTGAGTTCCCACCCATCCAGAGAGCTTTAGACTTGACTGTTACTGAATTTTCAGAAGGTCTCCACATTTCTGAGGTGGTTATAGCATGAACATTCAAGTAAGTTAAACTGTTCTACTGTACTGTTTTTAAACTACAGATTGAAAGTTTACATTTATGCTTTTAATATTATGTATATTATGGCATTATTTTGACAGAAGCAATGTACAGTATGGGTAGGGAAAGATATTATTTAATAGTGTATAAGAGTAATTGTAAACAACATTTACATAAAAAAGCAGTGAGAGGTTAAAAAAGAGTCAAAAGAGTGAACAAACTTACTACAGCTATAGTTTCTGTAACTAAATGGTGTGTAGTTAAAACAAATAAATAACTAAACAAAAATACACCATGACACACAGCTCTGTAATGTGTGGAATCCAATGAGATTAGCACCTGTATAGGAAAAAGGGACCGACTTAAACAGTTGGCTTAAATGCAGTGTGTGGAATCTTTAACTAGAAGATTTCAAATCATGATAAGTGCAGTATTATTAAGTGCAGTATAAAAGTCAGGTGCACTTGCACTTACTTAAATTTACTTGAAAGTAGGACAGGAATATGCAGAAAACTAGCAGACATGCATGCGACAGATATTATACCACAGTGTATACAGTAGTTATTTTACGACATTTATAAACTTGCCTTGAATTTTATATTGGACATGCATGCCACAGACATTATACCACAGAGTATAAAATATAAAGTATAAAGTATGTCTATCTATGGATTTTAATTAACCCACCATGTGCTGCAGACATGCTAGCTAGGCTAATTCATTGCTGCATTCATGACACCACAGTTAATTTATGTAATTAATCATGTTTTAAATATTGATTTTCTTTGCACAATATACTGTATGATTTCCTAATTATTCTGTTCTGATATTTTTTTGAGGAACTGGGCAATATTTTGAGTTCTGGAGTCTACAACTGAAGCCGATGCTCGGCTATACCTTCAACATAAACATTAATCTGCAATGATGCGTCCTCTGTAGTTTATGTTTACTGAAAACAGTCATGCCAACTGAATCAGTCACTGAAACGACAGCTCTGCAGTTTCCGACACAGCCTGTGGAGAGTTCTGATGGACTGAAACGTCAACACCTTGAAGACATACTATTTGGCAAGGGTCCACAATATGACAGCTCTAAGGCCTCAGCTGTTTCCCAGGCTTGCTTGGAAGTAAATGTTGCCTTGATGCTTATGGTTTTTGCTGGATTTCTCATCTTGGTTCTGCTTTACTGCGTTCTTCTCCTGCGACATAAACTGCGTTTAGCTCAGGCAGGAAATTCTTTAGAGTACTTTAGCTTCTACCACATGGCAAACTACAGCCTGAAACATCTACATGAATCCTCAAGTTTGCCTTCATTGAACATCCATCCGCCTGTGGAGGGACCTTCTTTTTCTACACCTCCAGCTGTGGTTCCAATTCACACGGTCTGCCCTCCACGCCTCCCTCCACCACTTACACTTTCATCTCAACCACCCTCGATTGTGCCTCTGCCGCCCCCCATCATCTACACTACTCCACCCAGCCCTAAGTCTGACGCAGGGGTATATTCCCGCATAGGTACTGTGCTGTCCTACAGGCACTCGAACGTGAGTCAGACGCAGGTGGTTCTCTTTGAACACTCATCCCTGTGACCCATTGGGGAAGAACTCTGTCCTCTGTCTCATCCATCAAGCTTTTGATAAGAGACTGCCTTTCAAAGTCTAGTGATTTAGGTAGCTCTTATGTCATAGATTTACTTGTTTGTTTGTTTGTTTGTTTGTTTGTTTGTTTGTTTGTTTGTTTAGAAACGTGCATCCTTAGATGTAGCCTGTGGTACTACTACATTTCCTCCATCTCAGCATGGACATAACTATGTGTTGCAGCTTTTTTGACCATTGATAGTAATATTTCAGATTTATTTAGATTTGCACTGAACGATGAAGCATGTCATAGACACGTGAAGCTTATAGCCTCCACTGCACAAACGATATGCCTTAATATCATCATATACTCACCGTAAACAGTGCATAAAAGACATAACTGTTCATTAGAAAACAAACACAAAGTTAATTATTTTCCTGTATCAGCACATCCAATAATATTTTATTCCTATTATAACACAGCAATTTACCAATTGCTTTTGTAATTATGAACTTATGCTATAGCAGCCTAATGCAGTTGTTCATTTACCAACCTATCATTTTCCCACCTTTGCACACTGCTTTGGCAAAAAAAATGTTGTACACTCTAAAATTTCTTTCCGTCTCGTCTATCTTTGATTATGTTACACAATGTGACTTCCAATTTACCATTCCTCAGGCTCCCTGAAACTCTCTTTTACAATTTGAGTCCTGGACTATGCCTGTGCCATTAGGAAAGAGAAACTTTATTGATGTGATACTCTGGTCATTCAAGACATTAAGGTAATCAGCTGGCTTCATTCTATTGCCACATAACAGTGCTGAGTAAAGCAAGTGAAGCAACATCAGATAACAACACTCCAAGGGCGTGTACAGTGGGCCCTATGCATCATGTATACATCACTTCACACACTGCCCTTCTTAACCTGACATGCTCATCGCTTTCAAAAAGAGTGGATCTGAACTTATCCTATCACATGACCTTTTTCCATTTTCCAAAGTCCATTCCTTATGCTCACTAGCAAATTAACCAAATGTTTTTTTTTCATGGCCACACACCTGTTACAGTAGGTCCCAATCTTGTGAGTTCTCATCACATTATACATATGGAAATGCCCTTGCATTTTAACATTTGCATATTTAACAACTTCACTAAGCATTTATGTAATGTCCATTAATTTTTCCCCCTCTCAACCACATTTCTTTAATTATTTGGCAAATTGATGGTTCAGCAATATCCTTTCAGGTTTTAATAATATGTCTGTCAGTTCTTTACCTGAGTGCTTTTCTTTGCTTGATGCAAGCCAATAATTAGATTTTTGTCGAACAGCAACTTTTTTTTGACCAGGTAATGTAATTAATAAGAATTTCTCATCCCACAAACTTTTCAAACTTTTTAAGGAGCTGACAATGCATACTCTTTCTATAAATGTTAAATAGAAATCTCTTTATAGAAAGCTTTTCCTTCTAGTCTTCGCTACTGATATACAATCCCATATGCTGTCTGTTCTATATATATGTATATATACAATATATTTCTGGATTACCAGGACCAGCAACTAATGTATTTTTTTTTTTACAGCTTTATTCCTGACTAGCCTTCGCTCCAGCATGATCCACTTATTTCCTTTGTAACTCTGGCTTCATAGGGTGGGATTTCCTGGAGAGCTTTTCCACTGCATTCTTTTTCCACTTCCTCTGTTGTGTCTTAAAGGGGAAGTTCAGCTAAAATTCCACACAATAATATGTTTTTAGATCTAATGCCAACTTCCTATGTGAATTTAATTTTGGAGTATAATGTGAAAGAGAACAAAAAATCTACAAATGAGTTTATGACCAGTTTGTCCACAAAAGTTGATGAACGTCGTTTAAATGCTTTTTACTTCCATGTTTTTGGCCAAATGTGACATACTGTAAGTGACCACATGACATAGCAATACATGATGCATCCATAAAGAGTCAATCACATTGCTTCTTTCTGCCATATGATCCGTGAAGGAAAACTACTGCTGGGTAAAATAGTGGCTGTGGGTCAAATGACCTAAATGCATATGATGGATTTTTTTTTTTTTTTTAATGCTCAAGCCAAGAATTAGAAGATTTAGAGTCTGTTCACTGTAATAGATGTAGAACAGACAAATCAGCATGCAGTTGATACTTTTCTTTAGTGTTTTAATTAATTAGTTGACAGGATCATCACCCTACTCCTCTTCCAGTTTCAATTTTACTTTGGTAGCTGACTGCTGCCTTATCATACCCTGTGTTGAATTAAATGGGAATTGGAAATAAAAACAAAAAGTAAAGTCATCTGTAAAGTCTCTTTACTTTGTACTATATTGAAAACTCTGCAATAACCTTTAATTATTTGTAAATTTACCCTGTGAATTTAATTGTTAGTTGTAAATATGTCCTCATTTCAAATCTGGTTGCTGCAATATCCTTCAAAAAAGGTGACTGTTAACCAGTGTGGAACATCACAATTTATGTTAATAACACTTGTTAAGGGCGGCACAGTGGTGATAACAGATAACAATTTCTGTTATCTGTTATCACCCAAATGAGGATGGGTTTCCTGTTGAGTCTGGTTCCTCTCAAGGTTTCTTCCTATTGCCATCTCAGGGAGTTTTTCCTTGCCACTGTCGCCGTCACCCTTGGCTTGCTCATAATTCACCTCATATGATCTCATTATCTAGACACATTTTTCTTACACATACACACTTCCATAAATTTTCTTTTCATTTTCTTTTCATTTCTGTGAAGCTGCTTTGAGACAATGACCATTGTTAAAAGCGCTATGGAAATAAAATTGAAATTGAAAATTGAAATCGTTGTGGTTAGCACTGTTGCCTTGCACCTCCAGGGTCTGTGTTCAATTCCTGTCTCTGTGTGCATGGAGTTGGTGCTTGGTGGGTTTCCTCTGAGTATGTTGGTTTTCTCCCACAGTCCAAACAGGGTGTACCTCGCCTTGTGCACTCCTATCAATCAGTCTCCTTAGATTGGCTCCAGGCCCCCTGCAACCCTGAATACAGCATAAAGCAATATACAGTAAATGATGTATAGATGAGTGAGAACACTTAAATTTTAAGCATTTAGTCACTGAAGACCCAAGTTGGTCAAGTTTAACTGGGGGGAGGTTCCCCCATTCTTCCATTATGGAGGTCTTCAGCTGCGTAGTTGTATGAGGTTTTCATTGTCATATTTTGCACTTTATAATACACCACATGTTCTCAGTGGAAGAAGGCAGGCCAGTCTTGTACCCATACTAGACTAATGTTTAACAACCATGCACATGTAATCCAAGCAGAACACAGTTTGGCATTGTCCTGCTAAAAAATACTGGAATGTTTCTGAAAAGGATGGCATTTGGATGGCAGAACCTGCTCCAAAAAGAACATATTTTTCTGTATTAGTGGTGCCCTCACAGATACACCACATACCATGACTGATTCTGGCTTTGACCAAGAGAATATGACAGCTGTTATTTACAAGAACTATTTGCAATGTGAACTCGTCTGGACCACAGTGTGACACTGTGGTTTCAGCCCAGAAAAGTCTTTGACTGGACAGTATAGATGTATGCCATCGTTAAGCCTTAAATTGCAATTGTAAATGCAGCGACAAATGATGTTCATTGGCAGAGGTTTACCAAAGTGTTGCCATGCCCACATCATGATATCCATTACGGAACCAAGATGGATTTTAAGACAGTAATGTCTGGGGGCAGATGAAATCACATATTTATAACTAGCTTACACATTGAAATTTGACAGGATTCCTTGAATTTCTTGATTATAGTGTGTACTAACATTACATATAACATAACAGATATGGTGATATGGTTGATATTTTGTCAATGTCTGCATCATTTTGTTTATGCCTGTGATACTGCATTTGTGTTGTTTGATGAGATTGTTTAAAAAAAAAAATGTTTCCTTTCATGGCCAGTGAGCGAAGGCTGTTTAATCCTCAAGGCTTTCTACAATAATAACACACCTATTGTTCTTCCTTCTTTTTTGTTTAAAAAAATCCCCACCATGCACAGGCTTTTCAGTTTGGGACAGGGGACAGCAAGCCTTCATCTAACAAAACCTTTCAGTAAATCATCAAATACTGGCCTGGGTTTAGTTGTATATTTGATGTAAAGCCAGGAGAAAATGTACACAGCTGTTTGATTAGATCGGGTCCTGACAGATCTGAGAGCTCATCGCCTACTCCCAAAGCACAATGCTTGATAATAGAGCAATCTGTCTGCCTCAAATAAGGCAGGTTTCCTCCAAATGAGAAACGTTCCAACTGACAAGTTTTCTCCTCAATGATACAGAAACTAATTTTGCCTGGATAGACCGTGGCTTTTTCCACTATCAAGAATGTGAACTTTGGACTTGTGTTTCTTTTTGTCAACTAAGAACAATCCCAAAGGACACAGTAACAAAGAGCACACCTGTAAACCATAAAGCCAAACATCAGAGTGCATCAAATCAGCTTTTGAGCACTTTGTGCTGTATCACATACACAGGCACACGCTGGGTTTTTGTCTTTCACACATGAGCAAACACAACTAAAGCGTACTGGCGGGCCAGGAAGTTAAGAGTGAAATATCCAATGGTTTATGTTATGCTTTTAGACATTCATTTTCCATGTACTTTAAAAACATTTAGTGTACAGATTAACTAATTCAGATTAACTAATGTTAACCTGAAAGTATGTGTGTATGTAGTATGAATACCACCTCATATCCACTTTTATTTTGTACACACAGAATAAGTAAATGCCTTTTTGCATCCCACTGTTTTATAATAAATTAATTTTGAGCACTCATTTCATTTGGTATTACTGTATACAGTATGATTCCCATCATGCCATGTCATATGATCTACACACATTAACAAAATTGTTGGTACCCTTCGGTCAATGAAAGAAAAACTCACAATGGTCACATAAATAACTTTAATCTGACAAAAGTAATAATCAAAAAAATTCTATGAATGCTAACCAATGAAAGTCAGACATTGCTTTTCAACCATGCTTCAACAGAATTATTTAAAAAAATAAACTCATGGAACAGGCCTGGACAAAAATGATGGTACCCCTAGAAATTACTGAAAATAATGTGACCAAAGGGACATGTTAATTCAAGGTGTGTCCACTAATTAGCATCATAGGTGTCTACAATCTTGTAATCAGTCAGTGAGCCTATATATAAAGCTCCAGGTAGTCACTGTGTTGTTTGGTGACATGGTATGTACCACACTCAACATGGACCAGAGAAAGCGAAGGAAAGAGTTGTCTCAGGAGATTCGAAAGAAAATTATAGACAAACATGTTAAAGGTAAAGGCTATAAGACCATTTCCAAGCAGCTAGATGTTCCTGTGACTACAGTTGCACATATTATTCAGAAATTTAAGATCCATGGGACTGTAGCCAACCTCCCTGGACGTGGCCGCAGGAAGAAAATTGATGACAAATCAAAGAGACGGATAATCCAAATGGTAACAAAAGAGCCCAGAAAGACTTCTAAAGAGATCCAAGGTGAACTTCATGCTCAAGGAACATGTCCAAAGTGGACTACATGGGAGACGACCAAGGAGGACACCATTGTTAAAAACAAATAATAAAAAAGCCAGACTGGAATACGCCAAACTACATGTTGACAAGCCACAAAGCTTCTGGGAAAATGTCCTATGGACAGATCAGACAAAAATGGAACTTTTTGCCAAGGCACATCAGCTCTATGTTCACAGACGGAAAAATGAAGCATATGAAGAAAAGAACACTGTCCCTACTGTGAAACATGGAGGAGGCTCTGTTATGTTCTGGGGCTGCTTTGCTGCATCTGGCACAGGGTGTCTTGAATCTGTGCAGGGTACAATGAAATCTCAAGACTATCAAGGGATTCTAGAGAGAAATGTGCTGGCCAGTGTCAGAAAGCTGGGTCTCAGTCGCAGGTCATGGGTCTTGCAACAGGACAATGACCCAAAACACACAGCTAAAAACACCCAAGAATGGCTAAGAGGAAAACATTGGACTATTCTAAAGTGGTCTTCTATGAGCCCTGACCTCAATCCTATTGAGCATCTTTGGAAGGAACTGAAACATGCTGTCTGGAAAAGGCACCCTTCAAACGGGAAACAACTGGAGCAACTTGCTCATGAGGAGTGGGCCAAAATACCTGCAGAGAGTCTCATTGACAGTCACAGGAATTGTTTGATTGCAGTGATTGCCTCAAAAGGTTGTGCAACAAACTATTAAGTTAGGGGTACCATCATTTTTGTCCAGACCTGTTCCATGAACTTCAATGAGTTCATTTTTTTTATAATTCCGTTGAAGCATGGTTGAAAAGCAATGTCTGACTTTCATTGGTTAACATTCATAGAATTCTTATTTATTATTACTTTTGTCAGATTAAAGTTATTTCTGTTATTTCTTTTATTGACCGAAGGGTACCAACAATTTTGTCCACGTGTGTAAGCAATCAAAAATGAAGGAATTACACAGTCAGCTTGATTCAGGGTGTGTCTGGTGGCAAAACTTACTTAAGTCCTACTGTAGGTCCCCTGGCAAGGATTAAACTCATGACCTTCAGACTGTGAGACTGACAATACCTACTGCACTAACAAAACTAAAAGCAAGGTCAAGATGGGCATATATGAATCAATTGGCGGACCCTATAGCGTAATAGCTAATTGTGTGCATAAATAACTTAAATATTTACAGGAAATGTCTTAGAAGATTTTAACTTGCTTCAGTGTGTGTATGGCGGCAAAACGTAGGATCAAACTCAACCTTCAAATTACGAGACTGGTGCACTACCTACTGCACTAACAAATCTAACCGCCAGGGCAAGGTGGGCACATAAAAAAAAACTTTAGCTAAATTTGGGACATTATTTTCTTTCTACAAAAATTTAAATACTGTCATGAATAGGGAGTTGCAGATGTGAAGTGAGAACATAAGAAGACATTTAATTAATTAATTAAATAAATAAATAAAACAAACAAACAGTAACTGGCCAGAAACAAGAACAGGAAACAAAACTGATTATGTAATGAACAAAACTTGTGATAGACAACACAGTACAGAAAACAGGGAGCTTACATAAAACTAATGATTAGGAAACAAACTCAATAAACCTGTGATATGAAACAGGACTGTGAATGAGGAAACTTCAACCAAAAAAGAAATCCTACACATCTAAATGTGGACCCAATAGGTCAAACCTGAAAAGAGTGTTTGCCATTAGGGACAACAGTAACTTTAGTGTGCTTCTCTCCCTGGACCCCATGCAAGATCTCATGTCTCTCTCTCTCCAATTAACTCCTGCTTTCTTTCTGGTTGCCATCAAATCATGAGAAGACTGCCCACAAAGCCCCGTCACCTTGGGCATAGAACCTTCCCAAAAAAAATTTCTGAGGACCCATCCGCTACATCCAGGTGTCAGTTTTGCATTATAGAATTAATAGACAGTTGCAGCCACAGGGTGAGTGCACCTGTAGATATGTTAATGGATCTAAAATAACAATAAAACAATAAAAAGGAACAATTATTGGGTGGGTGCAATAACAAGAAATTAAAATCAATCCCTTCAGACAATAAACAAAACAGATGCAAGACAAAACAAAAATGAAAACATGAAGCTTAAGTAATGCAACTAATTAGGAAAATAGGCAAGCAAATATCACAGCAGACTGGACTGTGAATGAGGGAGCCACAACCACATTGTTAAAATTAGAGTTGCAATACACATAAGTCCCACATCCAAGAATTAAGAACTGGCTTTGTTTTTCCATGGGCTAGAGAGTCACGTCATTGCGTCACTGTATACGGCTCTGCATGTCTTGCCGTTAGTGGCACTTTTACTGTAGATGCAATGATATTGACAATGTTAGCAGCAATGCTAGCGGCAATGCTGATGGCAATAACAGTTGCAATGATAGTAGCAAAAAAAAATGCTAGTGGCAAAATTTATAACTGCAAGCACAACAACTACAATGGCCAACTTTAAAGAGACTTTGCGAGCAGTCCTCCTGCTTTTATCATTAATAAAAAGCATTTGAGTTGCTTATTGCATATTGAGCTCATTTTTTAAAAGATGGTGGTTAGAAACTTTTAGTTGGTCCTGATAATCCGGCCCCCAGCCCCTGATGTAAGCATTTATTTGTTCTGGCCCAACAAAGTGTTGGTGCTGCTATTGAACAGTTTTTTTTTTCTGTTCGAGTTTAACTGGTTTAAAATTGGGCACTGGCTCCAAACTAGCTCTGGAACTGTATTGGTGAAAAAAGGGCCCTATACAGTATCTCCAATAGGGTACACCTGCAGTAGTGCACCACTAGGGAGCATCGCCTACAAACACCACTTCCAAACTGAATTTTAAAAAAGGCTCATGAACAGTATTCAAAATATTATAAAGAGTTTAAAAAAATGAGAAACAAAAGGACGTAAAGCAAATAAATTAACATTCCAGATATGTAAGTTCAATTAAATTCAGTTCATTTTATTTATATAGCACTTTTAACAAGGATCATTGTCTCAAAGCAGCTTCACAAAATTAAAAGAAGTTTTATGGAAGTGTGTCTGAGTGAAAAAAAAAATGTGTATAGATAATAATGAAATTGTCCCAGATGTGCAAGCCAATGGTGATGGCGACAGTGGCAAGGAAAAATTCACTGAGATGGCAGTAGGAAGAAACTCTGAGAGGAACTAGACTCAACAGGGACCCCTCCTAATTTGGGTGAAACAGATAACAGGAATCATTTAACGATATCATGTGTGTTGTGCAGCTGGAAGTTCAATATGACAGAAGTTATTTAAGTTAACACAGAATCCAGTTCAGCACCAGGATGAGTCAGCAGGTGCAGAAGTGGGAGCTCAGGAGCAGCATGTGTAGCTCCAAACAATCATGAAGCAGAATCCAGCTGGAGCTGGTCCTTCTCTGGATGCCTCAAGATCCTTGCAGGGTTGGCCTTTGTCTACTGAAGCTGGCACAATCTCCTATCTCTAGAAAAATAAAAAGCAGGTGGAAAGAATTAGTGTAGTTGCCATTCAGGACAGATGTAAGGTTATGCGATGAGTTATGTGTGTGCCAGATTAAAGAGTCTTGAGTCTACTTTTAACCTGGGAAACTGTGTCTGAGCCCCGAACACAGTCAGGAATGCTATTCCAAAGCTTAGGAGCTAAATATGAAAATGCTCTACCCATTTTGTAGATTTTGATATTCTGGAAACTACCAGAAGTCCAGAGTTTTGTGATCTTAAGGAGCATGGTGGATTGTAACGTATAAGAGGACTAGCTAGATATGCAGGAGCTAAACCATTTAGAGCCTTGTACGTAAGTAATGCTAGTTCGTAATTAGTTCTAAACTGAACAGGTAGCCAGTGCAGGGATAATAATATTGGGGTTATATGATCATATTTTATTGATCTGGTGAGAACCCTGGCAGCTGCATTTTGGACTAACTGTAGCTTGTTTATTGAGGATGCAGGACAACCACCTTGTCACATTTCTAAGGTGGAAGAAGGCTGTTTTTGTAATATAAGAAATAAGATTTTCAAAGGACAAATTTCTGTCTAATATTACGCCCAGGTCTCTGTCGAGCTAGTAGTAATAGGACATCCTTCTAAACACAAGCTGAATTGTGAGAGCTGGAATTGTGAATTGTGAAAGTGGAAGAAACACAGACTTGTTGAATCTGCATTGGTATGGAGAGTGCCACTAGCAGGCAACAATTGTACTAGCAGACAGAAAAGCATATTACCATGATGATGACAGTCACAACCACAACAACAGCGGAGCCTCTGGAAAAGGGAAAAAGATTATGCATTAATTATTTTAATTTTGATTTTAAATGTTTTTTATTTTTATGATGTGAAACAATACTCATGTATTGCACTGGTATTGTGACTATCAGGGACTATCTAATCATTTTGATTCATACACTGTTTTCTCATACAAATTTCTTTTGATATGATTTTCAGAAATTTTCTTTTGATTGTGTAAAGCTGCTTGGCGACAATGACAAATGTTAAAAGCGCTATGCCAATAAAACTGAATTGAACTGAATTAATGTGTTAATTTCCCCAGATCTAATTAATTGTACAAGAAATATTTTAATTAGTCCCGTTTTCGCAGTGACATATTTCTGCCACTGAGGGGAAGTAATGCCTCCCCACACACTCTTCCTATGAGATACTGTTATGGTAAATAGGCTAATTACATACTATACATACTAAATACTATTCCAGAAAACAAGCTTAAATAAAAACTAGCATTTTACTAAACATGTTAACAAGAACCTAACGCCATAGTAAACATATCTATGTTATAAATCTAAATGCTATTGTAATCTATAACTAACATTACACAAGATTTATTTCTGTCCAAGCAATCTGATTGGACGAGAGGCATTCCACTAATGGTGATAATAATGGTGATAATAGACAGTAACAGCACTGGGACGTTTAACTATATTTATCACTCCACGCCACAGGTGTTGTACTCACTGTTACTCACACTAACTGTGGGTCTCAGCATTTGTGAAAGTAGGTCTGTACAGTATGCTTTACTGGAAACAGGGGAGAGGAACTACCTGCAAAAACCCTAATTCAAAAGCAGTCACAGTTATGATATGATATGGTTATGTCATCTTAAATATGTTGTCTCACTAATAATTGCTTCTAAGTCATTTTGAATTGCCTACATGTTGTTTTACTTATGCCTTAACCGAACTACAAAGCTAACTAGATTCTAAACAAGGTTGCGTCCCAAATGTATCTCTAACCCCTAATTAATGGCACCAGTTAGTGTGTGGAACAAGTGATTGTACACCCTAGTACACTAGTCTTCTATTTTAAGCCATTTGGGATTTAACTCCAGAATCCGGGAGTGGACTAAGTTGATATTCCAAAGCAGAACTAGTGGAAATATAAAGAGATACTTATATAAGTTATTATATTATATTATAACTTCTAATATTTGGACAGTACATTACCTCTTTTGTCTTACCTTTTGGCTAGATAAAGAATTTAACACTACTTTCACCCTTGTTAATTACATTGACTATCTGTTTCTAACTGCCGATTGCCAGATCTGCCAGTTAACAATAACTAGGTAAATAAACAAACAAATCATAATATGTTGATAATAAATTATATTTGTGTCTGTGCCCTCATGTTCATAGCTGTGCTGATATTCATCATAACAGCATGACCTTGAATGTGATAATGCTTAAATATGGTACACGGGATAACCCGTGAATTAGCATGAGTTAACATGAGCTAAAAATTATTAATGATTATGAATCAAATCATAAGAAACTACAGTAGAATTATGTTTAATATTGAAAATAAGAGCATATCCAAAAGCACAATGTTAAGAGAACTCAGACTTATGAAAGCCACTTATCAGTGAGGCTAATCTAGCAAAAAATGGCTAGGGAGGCCATCATGCCTAGTGTATACCACAAATGTCTGTGAGGGCAGTGTTATAATTTGAGGTTTCCTCTGATTGTCTAGGTTCAGCAAACTTATGTTCCCAAAAAATGATGTCAACTGACTGCCTGAATAAACTGATTTTTTTCTTCTCCCTCTCTGATGGCTCAGGCATAATATAAGATGCCAATGTCAGTATTTATCAGGCTCAAAATGTGAAAAAGTGGATCAGTTAGCATGAGACATTATTTTCACACATGGATTGGCCACCACAGAGGCCAGATCTTAACCCCTATGACTTTAGACAGTGGTCTGACTCTCCCATCATCAATACAAGATGATGTGCCTCTGGCCTAAAATAAATGTTGTGACATTGCTTATTGAAGCTTATTGAAACAATGACAAGGAAAATGCATGCCATCATCAAAGCAAAAGGCTTTCCAAAGAAATATTAGTGTGTGTGACTTTTTATTTTTTATTTTTGGCTGGGCCCAATAAAATATTAAAATAACAGTAAATACAGTATTATTATTACTAAAAATGGTAAACATAGATCCTTTGCTGTATTCAGTCTTACCTCTTAAATTCAGAATATTGGTATATGGGTTTAATGTTGTGAAAATTGTTGTTTATATTTTCTTAATTCTAGAACAATACAGGAAATTTAAAACAACAAGAAATAATACATATGGAATAATGTAATTAAGTAACAACAACAGTCAGTTATTTTAATCCATGATTGTTCTTGAATTCAGCATTTGTAAAAAACCCATCAAGCACCATGATGAAACTGGCTCTAATGAAGTCCATCCCAGGAAAGTAAGAGCAAAACTTACCTCTGCTGCAGAGGAGAAGTCCATGTAGAGTTACCACATTAAAATCACCAATTTACAGCACCTCATATTAAAGCCATTATGAAGGCTTTACAGAGTTGCAGACACATATCAATGTGAACTGTTAAAAGGAGATTATTGCACATTTTGGACGCCTTCAGCATTGTTTCACAATGTAAAAAGAAATAAAAGAGAGAGACCACGAAATTAAAAGGTGTGTCCAACCTTTTAATTGCTTTGTCAATAATAAGAAATGTGCTACTTCTTATTAATATTATGTACAGTATTATATGCACAGTATCTATGAAATCTTAAAATGAAAACCCAAATATCTTGATATCTGCAGCCAATCAATACCAATCAAATTAATTCAGCTAATCAAAATACATATTAATTAGCAGCTTTCATCTGAAGCAAAAAGAGTCTTAACAGTTGTTGTCCAGAATTATTTAAAATTTGTAGCACATGTAAGAATTGGAAGGAATGAGACAGTTGGTGCGGAAGCACTTGACAGGGAGATGTCAGTGTATCGCATTGTTTAACAAAGTGCAGGTTAAAAGCATGGCTGGAAAAAAATAGGCTTAAGACAGGTGACAATTGAAGTGGCTATGGAAAAGGAAAAATACAGCTATAGATTTGAAGGAAGGAACTAAGAAGGTAGAAGTTAAAATGAGCAGATGAAAATGGGGCATTGCGAGCAGAGATGTTACTAACACAAAAAACCCTATGAAGCTGTTTTACCAAAGGCAATAAGCAAGCAGCTTTCCAGAGTAATGCCGGTAATTGTCAAGTCTATTCAAAGGTCTATATGAAAAAAGAGAGAGAGAGAGAGATCAGTGCAGTAACATGTTTTGTAACAGATAGGCAGCAATATGCAACAGACACATCTAAGCTGACAAAAGTCAAACGCTGAAAAAGTTAAGCCATGAACACGGTGCCATGAACAATATCAAGGAGGCTTAACAAATTACAGTACTATTGTAGTACATACTAAGTTATTATTTTTTTATTACCAAACAGGCGAATCCTTAACTAACAATCATTTAAGCAGGCTAACCCACATAAGTGTTAAAGAAAACACCCTAACCAGAAACTAGCATAATGATAAAGAAGCTAACCCACATGAAATTCATTATAATAAACTAAAAATATATATACATAGGGTTAAATTAAGCAGATGCACTGTAAATGTTGTTATCTTTCAGCTGCTCCGATTAAGTGGTCACCACAGCGTACTATCCAACCCGCACACAACTCAGCACATGTTTTATGCCGGATGCCCTTCCCAGATGACGCAACCCTTCCATTTTCTTATCCTTGCTGGGGACAGAAACTGCTTTCAGTGGCTGGGGTTTGGGCATTGGGTGGGAATTGTACCTGGGCCTTCTGCATGGCATGCAAGAAACCAACCATCTTGAAAGCTTTAAACTTATGATTAATCTATCTCACTGCAGAATGATGAACTCCAATTTGTTTGGAAAAGATTTTATAACCCTTTTAGGATTGGTGTGCAGCAACAATTGCTTCTCTAAGATCATTACCTTTTGTCATTGTGTTAACACAAAACTGAATGCTCCAGAACAGGAAAACGTTAAAACTTTTGCTTTTATTGACATCTACACACCTGCTGATGATCAGTTAATCAAGGGGTGATGATTAACCTCGCAAATGTTTATTTTGTTTCATTTTGGCTTCATTTTTGTTAAATAAATAATTGCATGGTAAAAAAAAAAAAAAAAAAACGTTATATGTTGTTTTTCCCTCTTAAGTTTTATTAGCCAAATACTAAGACCCACTACTATTAGAGGATTTTTATTATGTTTTTGCACAAAAACATATAATTAAAAGACAGAGTACTAACTTTTGAACATGACTATATATTAAAGTACTGTGGTAAATGTTGTTTTACAGTATAGTACTGTATCTTCCCTGTAATATATTGTCCATCATTTAATTGATTTTACAATTTTATTATGGCAGATGGCATTTATTACAAATACGATTAAGATTAACTGTAAACTAAATTGCTCTCTATTTGCTTTTATTCAGCTCAGTTTCCATTTTAGGCCGGACACTGAGCATTTAAAGGACTTAACCATTGCAGTATAGGAGGACCAGGAATTTACAATGATAGCTACCCAGTAAAGACAAATTTCATCACTTTACTGAATTATATGTTTTACTAGACTATATATGTACACCAGAGAGGTACAAACCATCACATAAATCGATCCACTAATTTGCAAAATGTAATATCAGGAGAATTTTTTACCACTGTTAATATTAAAAATATTAGATATTTCACCATGTACCGGATTTTCTGCAATTATAATGCATATCAGTGCACTACTCCACTGGCAAATCATTTAGACTACAAGCCAGTAAAATAATAACACATTAATTTCTGTAAATGAAATAGTGAAAATTTATAGCAAATGTTTAGAGTGTACAAGTTTGAATTATTATAGTAAATTACTATTATAGTAAATCTGGTAAATCTTTCAATTTGTGTGTATACAGTATATGTGTAAGCTTAAATAAATATGTGTCCGCTCAAACAACACAGATCACATCATTCTGTTTAATGCTAGGGAGCATTGTAAGACATTTTATCTCCATCTCTAGGTCTGCAAGATAATCACACTTATTTCTGCTTGACATGGCAGCGCAAATCAACAATAATGCTTTGAAAGGTAGATGACGTGAAGTGAAGGAGTTTGCTTCCTTATAAGTCTTCATCTGCCTTCTGAGTGGGTGGGAAAGAAGCATGTTGGGTAATGGGCATCAGACAAAATGGAGACAAGCAACACATTTCAAATATTTGGGAATGATGTATGTAGAGGAAGCATTATGCATCCATTTTACAGTGGAGTTTCCAAAAATGCTGGTGCAAGTCACTTTGTATTGTAATAAATAAATAATTTCAGTGCTGTTGAGTTCTAAAATCTGATTGGTAAGACGGTGTTGATTGTCTACAACAGATGTTGAAATAATAGTTCTGGCTGTAAATCAACACAGGTTTATATTTAAGCCTTTGTTTTAATTATGTTAATGTTTCTATGGTAACAGCTCATTCAGTGACTTGTATCGTGGATGCAATTATGGATGGGTGAATTATTATGTACAGATGGATTATTTTATTTTAAAATGTTATTATAAAAAAATATACTTTTTAAAATGTATTTACTAAAATTATTGATATGGTGAAGTAAATGAACATTTATGGAAGAAGTCTCTTGAGTTTGTGCTTTGTACATTAAAGCTGTAATGTTTAGTTTTATAGGACAGAGGCATTTGTGCTTAGCACGTTTTTCAGTTTGACAAAGATGCAGTTTTTGTCTTTTGGGCTTCAACAAAGAAAAAAATGGAGGCTGGTGAAGGAATAACTGTCTGTAGCTACATATAATCTATATCAGAAGCTACTCCTACCTTTCATGAAATTCTACATTCTCATAGACTTTCCACAACATTAAATTTAACTATATAAAAATTTTAAAAAATATTTAACTTCTTGTTTATTTAGCATGCCCTGTTTAATTTGGTTAAATTTGGAGCACTATGAGTCTACTGCTCATTTTGTGTGTGGACCCCACGGCCTCTGTATTTGTCCAGTTGGTGATGCCCACGTGACACTCTGTCTATTGTCCTGGGCTTTTGATCAGATAATTGCCCCTCAAACCTGGAGTTTTCAACCTCTGAGTGTCACTATGGAGACCAGCATATCTGCCGGCTGTGTGGAGTGGCTTTTAGTGGTTTCAGGTTGACCGATAGAATGACTCGGGAATATGAGCTCTCACAATGAAATTTCACAATATGAATGAATGTATGTGACAAATTATCTGCTGGATGAGAAAAGATTGATTTTTGATCAAAATGCAGCATAGAATAGAATAGAATGGAATGGAATATGCACACAAAAGAATGCTCTATACACCCACTCTAATTCTACAGATGACATTTTGAACTTGTTTGTGTTTAATGTAGTCCTCTACAGTTTTAATTACTAAATGGAAAAATACAATTTATGATGTGAGAAGCATGTGATGGTGTATTTATTCAGGACACTGCACATGTAAAATCAAGTAACTCACTGTGAATAATATGTGACCAAGTCTATGAAAACCCAGATAATGTCATTTATTATTACTTTTTTAATTTAGATTCAATGTTTTCTGCATAAAACCATTCTACATAAAGACTGGATCACATAGAGTACGATATAGTCATGTAGAAAAAGTTATGGAAAAATAACTGTGGAAAAATAATAATTTGAAAAAAGTTTACATGAACAATGTTTAATATGTCTAATTTAATGATTAAGGGCCACTTGTGTAAATTAGTTTATGAAACTACAGATCCTTTTTTATCCAAGGGTCCTTGTGTAAAGTGTACATACAGTATGTTTGTGTTTGATATGTTTTTTTCTTAAGAGTTTGGAAATTTCTGTCTTATAATCACACTAGACTGATTCAACATTTTATATTACAAATCTATTTCATATGAGTTGAATCGTTACAGGAAAACTCAATGCTTAAATACAATAGATACTATACTATAGAATATCTGTGTGATGGATTGGCACCTTGTCCAGTGTGTACCCTACTTCATGCTCTAAGTTTTCTGGGATAGCCTCCAGGCCCCGCACGACCCAGTATACAGAGGAAAGTGGTGTAGATGACACAATGAGATGAAGTGAGATGAGGTGAGATGATGAATATTTTTTTTGTGTTTAGTGATTCTTATGCTATATAGGTGGTTGGTGGTGCATTGCCATTATCCCATAAGCAGCTATCTGCCAAGGTGATGTCACTGCAGGATATTGTAATTGCTAGCACAGTGTCACTGGTGTTTAGTCATAAAATAATTATTCATTCTCAAACCTAAGTTTAAAATAGTATTCAAAATTCATCACTCTCAAACATAAGTTACAACAATAAAGTTCCTCTGCTAGCTCCTTAAAAAAAGATTAAGAACTTCTTTTCCCCAGAGAACTTATTTTTTCACAGTTTCGACATTCAACATCAAATTAATAAGAATTCCTGTGCTGAATTAGTAAAGACACCAAACACTGGCCTCAAAGTTCCACAATGAAATGCAGGTGACTATTCAATACTTGTGCGGTGTTACGGCAGGAACTCACCTCACCTGGTTAACAATATATGAGATGAGTGATGGTGATATTAGCGTGGAAGTTACATTTTGGGAAACTGATTGTCTGAGTGGTGTATTTAGATGATGAGAGAACTGGACAGATAAAAGGACAGAATTTTATTATCAAATAAATCATGGACACCCCTTGAAATTCATGTTATTTAAAAAGATCAATGTGTAAGTAGTTCAAGGTGGATTTTCTCCCTTTAAACACTTCACTTAGGATGTATAGCTATAAAAACACTTTTTTTATCGCTATATATATAGCTTTTTTTTTTTTTACATAATAGAGCTATGAAGGACAAATCATTTGTACAATGTATATTGTATGCTGTGACCTGTACCTACTTCATTAAATATTTGCAGATCTGTCAGAATAATTTATCTACACTACCTTGTATTTGGAAGCCTGAACATGCAAATATAAATGAAATTGCTTCATCTGTTTTTTGCCCTCCGCTTGCTCTTTGCCATGAGGGATCAGGTGAAAATTACATGGAAATTAGATTTCAATGAATAAATTGAGCTTTATCAGTATATGAGCCCATTTTCTATCCTTTGTTCCCATTTTTCCTAATTATTAAAAATTAATTGTACGTTCTTTTTTTTTTTATTTGCCTATCTGGGGACACATTTTGAGCGATTGGAAAATATCTATATTTAACCCATTTTCATACAGATGGATTTATATGACAAGAGGAAGAAAAAGATTATTAATTATTATTAATAGTAGTAGGAGTACTGTGTAATTAATTATGATGCTTAATGACACATTGCAAAACTAACCAAAGTTATCGTATGAAAATATCACCGTATCTTCAACTAGTATGTATTATTTTGTAGCAAATATTTCTATTCATGATAAGCTATGCCTCTTTTGTATAACAGTGTCAATTGCATAAACGATCAATAATTTAAAGTAAAAAGGACAATTTGTATTTAATTGTTTTGTTGTTTTATTTCTAACCTAAGACACAAAGAAGCTCAGAGGACTCTGTTTGGAGACAATTTATTTCGCATCACTGAACACGTTCCTGCTTCCACTTGACATGAGCAGTATACGGGTTTCCTTTATACACAGTATTATACATCTTTTCTGAAAACAGAAACAAATTTATAATAAAATTGATAAACGATAATGAGCCAGTCCCACCACGGGATAAATGTCATCACTCTTTATCCATCTGAAGAAATGTTTACTAAAGATTTCCCCGTCAGTTCCCGAATAAACTATAGATTTAGTCTCAAAGTGATTCAGAACGCAAATCAATCCAGAGTTACTTTCGACAAAAGTGACATTTGATGATTTTTTGGAAGGCGCTCTGGAAGTCCTTGTTGAAGTACGCGTAGATGATGGGGTTAAGCAGCGAGTTGGAATAGCCGAGCCAGTTTATCACGTCTTGGAGCCACAAGGGCATTTCGCACGATGGGCAGAAAGGCATCACCAGCGCTTTGATGAAAAAAGGCAGCCAGCACAGGATGAACGTGCCCATGATGATGCCCAAAGTCTTCACGGTTTTGCGCTCCCGCGCTAGTGCCAGTTTCCTCTTCGCCTCCGTGTTTTTCTCGTGTCGGTTTTCGAACAGCGGTGCCGGGCTCGGTGTGTTAGGCAAAGGCAGATCGTGCTTTGAATTTCCGTGAACTTCCACGATTTCTACAGACTCGCCATCGTCCGTGTGTTTCACTGCGCCGTTAACGCACGACGCCGGCTTGGGCTCCACGCTGCTCCTCCAGCTTTTACCCGGCTCTCCATTAGCGCGCTTAAAAAGCGCAGGGGACACAGTCAAGCATGTGACTTTTTTCTTCTCTGTCCTGCGCACGGTCTTGCGGATCCGGAAACGTGCCGCTTTGAAGATGCGCCCGTACAACACGAGCATGAGGATGAGCGGGATGTAAAAGGCGCAGAAGGTGGAGTAAATGGTGTACCATGGGTCGTGGCTGATCGCGCACGCTTCGGGGTTGGCCATGCCTTCTGCTTTGCTTTTGGGCTGCGATTTCATAATCAGCATGGGCGGTACTGATATCAAGAAACCCACCAGCCACGTCGCCCCGATCAGAACCGCCGCACGTTTTAGCGTCCTCTTTTTCATATAGTCTATAGGCTCAGTGATCGCCCAGTAGCGGTCCAGCGCAATGGCGCACAGATGCAAAATCGAAGATGTGCAACACAGAACGTCCAACGAGATAAATATGTCGCATGCGACCTGTCCGAGTGTCCATTTGTCGAAAACTTGGTAGAGGCACGCCATAGGCAGGACAAGGACAGACACCATAAGGTCCGTCACGGCGAGAGATCCGATCAGATAGTTGGCCACGTTTTGGAGTGACCTCTCCAAAGCTATGGCCGCCACGACGCACGCGTTTCCAAACACCGAACACAGGATAAGCGCGCCGATCAACATAGATGTCGATATTTGATAACTCAGTGGCACCTTAGCTGTCAGCGACACTTTGTCATTTTGGTCCTCTAGATTGCTTTCGTTTTGGAACAACGAAGACGCGTTCTCTGTTTCGTCCATGTCACGGTTGATAAACGTGCGCCAATGTCGAAAAGAGTGTCGGTCACCTACCTACTGAACTCCTTCTGCAGGAGCGCACACGAACAGGACATGAGCATCGTCGTGACGGCTTGTGACGAGCGTACGATCTTTTATACCAGCACTGGATCATACGTCAGTTACCTACGCAGGTGGATCAGAGTTCGTGCATCCCCGAATACACTACCTATCATCATTAACAGAATACATCCTGTGAGCTTAAGGCAAACATGTCTCATGTACGATCCATGCGGTCCTGTCTGCTACTATACAAACTGATCACAATAATGAACTATTTTGTGAAAGCAAACTTCCCAGACGCATCTCCGTGACCAGCGACATTCAGAAACCTGGAACGTGCAACTGCTGCCACCTGGTGTAAGAACCACTTTCAAACTCTTTATACATCTTTTCATTCATTCATTCATTCATTCATTCATTCATCTGTTCATTTTCAATAAACACGTCACCCTGGCAGAGTCACGGAGGATATGGAGCCTATTCCAGGATCACTTAGCATGTGTTTTAGAACGTCACGTTTTAGAAAGAAAGAAAGAAAGAGTCATCATTATCATTATACAGTCATTAGCCAGTATACTTCATGTATATACCGTATCCATGCATAGCTTATATTATATTTTCCCATATAGATGGGGGTAAATATCTTAGAACATGGCACCTTTGCTGGCAAATCACCCAATTCTTAGGTGATGAATGAATGGGAACACAAACTAAATAATAAAAATAAATAATTTTTGGTTGCTCCATGTTTGCAATTACAGCATCAAGCCAGTTACTTACTGACATCACCAGCTTAGTGGTGTTGTTTGGTTTGGGAAGTATTTTCAGTCTTCCCTTGAGGAGGTGAAATGCATGTTCAGGTGGGTTAAGGTCTCATAACCTGACTTGGCTAAGCTAAAAGTTTAATCTTTTGACCTGATGAAGTCCTTTATTGTGTTGACAGTTTTGTTTGGGGTCTTTGTCTTGAGGCCTAATAAAGTTAGATTACATATGTAAATTGACAGGCATAATGTTTTCATAGAGCTCTAAATGAATTCTGCTGCTACAGTCATGATTTGCATCGTTAATAAAGAATAGTGAGATTGCTCCAGGAGCTGTACCTGACTGCTGATCTTGTATGTTTCGGTTCATGAGCAGATCCTTTTTTTTCTTTACACTTCAGCCTTTCAGACACTTTGCTAAAGGTTAACATTGTTTCCAGACCTTTTGTGGCTCATCACTGTGTTTCTTTCCAAATTCCAATCTGACCTTCTGATTCTTACTGCTGATGAGTGGGTTTACATCTTGTGGTATTTACTCTACATGCTCTTGAAGTTTGCTTTAAATGATGGATTGTGAATTCCTTCACCCCTTCCCTGTGAATGATGTTGGTGAGGTCAGTGACTGTTGTGTGTGTTTTTTTTCATCATAAAGTTTCTATCATCAACTGCTGCTGTTTTCTTTGGCCAATTTGTTCTTTGTTTCTGGTTGTCAGCACACCAGTAGTTTCTTTTTCTTATTGGTATATTACACTCTACAAAATGCTGGGTTGTTTCTGTAAACACATTGTTGGGTTGTTCATGCTGGGTCAAAAATTCTGGGTTATTTCGGGGACTTTAAACACATTGTTGGGTTGGGTAATGCTGGGTCAAATGAGATGTAGTGGGTCATTTACAAATGAATACCTGGTTGGGTTATTTTGACCCAACAACTGGTTTATTCTTTATTTCTCTAAACGGCAGCCTGCAAAATGTTTGAAATATCACTGTTATTGTGTCACTAAGTGTAGTTTTAAGAGTAGTTTAAGTGAGAATGCATGTATGTACAGCTCAAAACATCAATCGGTTATTAAAGATAGCATCTATTTAAAAAAGTGCCCCAACAATTTCGGAGATTTGAGCTCCAGGCAATCCTACGGTGCTCTGGGCTGATGTAGGCGCAAAACACAGCCTCATCTTGGCAGAAACTTCTGAAAACGACCGCTGGCTGTGTATTCCTAACAGGTATTATTTGGTATAATACGGGTATGGTATAATATATCGCAGCTGTGAGACGCATTCTGTACGCTGCGTTCTATTTGCACTATACCCGGAGTCCTCAAACCCTTGAGTGTGCACTTCCAAGTCAAGTCCGCTCTTTGCGTTTTTGGAATTGAGACACGGCATGAGGAACTTTCTGGGTTCTTCACTTCTGAAGCGGGGAGCACGCCACTTAATGCTGGCAGTATTTTATGGTAAGTTTATATAAATTTTTACCTAAATTTTAAATGTTGTAGTTGTGGTAGGAGCAAGCTTATTTGATATGGGGGTGAGGGGAGGTCATGTTTTAATATTCTGTGCCAACAGTCGGCTATAGTGTATTTTATGATAAAAGTGCGTTTGTAGCACACACAAATAAAAAACACTGTAATCTTAAATGTAATTTTAGTTAAATTACTAGTAATATTCGCTAAAGCTGTGTGTGTGGAAAGTCTCTCGGCATATTTTACAATATTTAATAGGTGTCAGAAGAAGCTATTGGGACATGTTTAATGACAGTCTTCTGTTTCTGTCTGTTAAAAAAAAAAACTGGTTGTGTTATTTTGACCCAGCAGTTGGTTTATTCTTTGGAGAACTTTCTGGATTCTTCACTTCTTACTGGATCATGCTCAGAGCACTCAGTATTTTATGGTAAGTTAATGTAAAGTTTTATTTTTTTTTTAGCAACTTGTGGTAGGCGCAAGCATATTTTATTGTTTAAAATAATTTTTTTTATATTAATATTGTGTGGGATTAATATTGCTTTCCCATTCTGTTTTGTTATTCAAAAAATGAGAAAGTGTCATGGATAAGTCGTAGCCTTTAAACAAGCTTTTTCTTTATCCTTATAAAATATTTATTATAAGTTGTAAATTCACCAATAAATATCATATTCATCTAATGTTTGTTGAGAATTTGTAAAGGGGTGAATGTTTTGTATTAAAATCCAGATGGAGCGCCGTATCCTGTTATCCCTCGCATGTTAAATAGTAAGGTAAATTATTCAAAAATATACACTAAATTCATGTTCACGTTATGTATTTTTGTGTATTGACAAGAGAAAAAATGTTTTGCATTAAATGCACATGTAGCTGTACGCCCTTAACAAAAATGCTCAGCGTAAATGTTAGTTATATTGCAACACTAAGTGATGCTGTATAATCCATAGGTGGACCAACATGATGAGGATGATATCTGCAAAATATGGAGATGATTGGAGCATTGTTCCATGTTTTGTTCCTTGGGGATGAGACAAGAGGGACCTGGCAGACCTTTTCCATTGTTGAGGCAATGCTATTGATACAGACTCTTTGGTGAAGGCTGTTTTTTTTTTGTCATTGATGTTAAGAAGTGTCTTCTCACCTGGGAGTTTCTCCAGCATATTGTAGATCAGATTGATGTACACGAGTACTCATCGCGTGTCATAAAAGTTTTGAGGACAACAGTTTTTTCAGCCAACGTTTAATCAATAATATTTTAAAAAGTTTTATCATTTTTGTTTTTAATGTCATTTTTGAAGGAAATTAAATAGTAATAGTTAAATAACAGATTAAAATATTAAGATGGGAAATGTTTGTGTCATGAGGGCATTATAAGATTTGTATTGAAAACTTCTATATAAAAAGTTTTTAAACATTGTATTAAATGCGAAAAAAATCCTATTCAAATCAGACTTACAGGGGTCTCTTGTTTTTGTTTTACAGAGTGTTTATGTTACAGTACATTTATTTTATATTTAACAAATGGTCAGCTTAAGATTATATGGTTTTGTCTGACATTTTGGTAAAAATTAAGTTATTCACATTTTCTTATTCTGTGACAATCTATTTACATTATGTGAAGTTGTGTACATTTTGTGTCTTTTTTGAAAATAAAAAATCAAATGGAATGTCTCAACCCAGCAGAGTGTGAATTTTACCCACTGGTTGGGTCAAATAAAATAACCCAGCACTTTACCAATTTAACCTACTGGTTGGGTCAAATGAAATAACCCAACACTTTAACATTTAACCTACTGGTTGGGTCAAATGAACAACCCAGAAATCTGGGTTAAATGGTACAACCCAGCACTTGGGTCAAAACAACCCAGCGCGCGTTCTGTCCAATAGTGACCCAGCAGCTGGGTTATGGTTGGGTTGTTTTTTAACCCAGCAGTTATTAGAGTGTATCTACGTCCAGGGAATGTGCCATGTCTCTGTTAGATGCTAAGTTTTAAAATAATCTTTTCATTTTTTTCCCCATACAAAGATATCTGGTCTTCAGGGCAGTTTATTCTTTGAACAAAAAATGCACAAGTGAAATCTATAGGGCTTGAATCAAGAGTAGACATAAAGACATATTTACTTTTTAAACAACCACTCCAATTGGGCACACCTGGGCAACAAGAAACTTGTTCAAATATTTGTGATCACTTGAAGACTTTCTGTGCTGTGGCAGAAATTGACATGATAAAGAATTACATTTAATCTATAACTGACAGTAAATGTACTATTAAAAAATACAGCAATGCTGCTGTGTCTAATTCACTGTTACCAGTAGAGTACCACTCAAAAAACCATGTCAGTGTCATTGCTTTCTTGTGAATGTGTATCACCACTCCAATAATATCTGTGCAGATTAGCTTTGTTTACAATCTCAGTTTTTTTGCTGTATGTCCTTCCTCAGATGTCTTAAAACCTGGCAGTAGAATTCGCTATATTCTACGGTGAAGAATGTTGCTACTTCTCAGGGTTTTATCAATACACACCAAGTTTTATCACAGGTAATGATTCTCGACATGAAGGATGGCTCGCCCACGGCGGGAGTTCTTGGCAGACTTTGATGTAATGTTCTTTCTGCTCCTGGGTCAGCAGCATGGGGACGAAATTTTGTCATATCAGTCTTTCTTGAGAACTGGGAAAAAACATATGGGAAAAAACTTTATTATTGATAAAAATCTTCCTCTACGTTATTACAAAAAAATCCATTCTTTCTTTTTATCTAAAAACAGTAAAAGAGTAATCATATTAATAAAATGTTCCTTAATGTTAAGAAATTTTTCATTAGTAATGCACTATTGTGGGAACAATTTACTAAACAAAAACAATACATAAACACCAAAAATTCCTACCCGAAGGAGGTGACATACATCTGGCGGTGTTGATATAGAAAAAGCCTGTAGAAAAAGTTATCATAATCATAACATTATATTCATATATAACATATAGCAATAAATCTAGTATTAAAATATTTATACGTTTATATATTTATAAGTTTCTCTTTTCCTGAAGTGTGTATACGTGTTCATGGAGTTTGCATGTTCTGCCTGTGCTTGGTGGGTTTCCTCCAGGTACTCCAGTTTCCTTCCACAGTCCAAAGACATGCAGATTAGGCTAATTGGTATTCCCAATTTGCCTATAGTGTGTGAATGAGTGTGTGTAGGTTTGTGCCCAGGGACTACCCTGCCCTGTGTCCTATGTCTCCTGGGACTCACACTTTTTGCAGAAGAAAAAGCAGTATATGATTTAAGACTTTTATGCAGAATCAAAATAGAACCACTGAATTTCATTTAAAAACACTGGAGGTGTGTTAAGCTGCGGGCCTTCCAACGCTTTTGTTGTTTCTCTGAGACAGTTTCCAAGCCCTTTTTTATGCCTCTTTTCTGTTTCATTCAAATCACTTATGTGTTGTATTTTGCCTTCTTTTACCATTATTCCATGTTTCTATCTCCTTTCTCAAGAATGCATCGCTCTGTTCATGGCCTAATAAATTCATTTAACAGCCATTAATTCATTAGTATGTACTCATTTTACTTAGCAGACAATAAGTGATTTTTTTTCATATATTATAATAGTTTTTAGCTATTTGAAAATTTTAACTCTTTTTTTTTTAACAAGGACTTTTTCAGGTCTAGTGAGGACACTTCATCAAATAAAATAAAAAATAAAAGTAGGATTGAAAAAAACTATTTTGTTATGCTGAGGTGATTCATCTCTGAAATTTATAGAAAAACACAATATTATGTCCTGGACATGTTTTGTCCCAGTTCTTTTCTGACAGTTTATATATCCAGAGGTGGGTAGTAACGAGTTATATTTTAAAACAAAATTTCCTTCTATGAGTAATTTTACCGCACCATACTTTTTACTTTTCCTTGAGTAGATTTGTGAAGAAGAAATGCTCCTCTTACTCTGCTACATTCGGCTACACTCGACTCGTTACTTTTCTAACCATTTATTCGACACTTTAGATATTCTTTGTGTTTGTGGTGACCAATGTTTGTGTTTCACCAATCAGATGTAGCAACAATAATCACATGACTCTGTTTGACCAATCAGCCGCAATAACTGCATGGAGTCAAATGACCACACACAAGGGGGTGGGGATAGGGTTGTCTTCAGCAGTGGCAGACGGTGATGCAAACATGTGGTGGTTAGTTTAGCTGTTTTATTTAATGTTGCAATCTTAAAATATATAATTAGCAAATAAACTAGAGGCTAATATATATATATATATATATATATATATATATATATATATATATATATATATATATAAAATTTTAGATCTAAAGAATATCTAATAGTGTCGAATAAATTAAAAAGTAACAAGTCGAGTGTAGCCGAATGTAGCGAGGTAAGAGTAGCGTTTCTTCTTCCCAAATCTACTCAAGGAAAAGTAAAAAGTATGGTGCGGTAAAACCCTAGAAGTAATAGAAGCATTTTTTTTTTCAAAAAGTAACTTAAATAAATGTAACAGAGTAAATGTAACTCGTTACTACCCACCTCTGGCGATCGGCCACTCAGGCGCACCACACAACCTGTGCGCCTTTTGGCCTCCAAAAATACAACACCATCCAGGTGCACTGCACAACCTGTGTGCCTTTTGTGCACACTAAGACCTCTAAAAAGCCCCGGACGCTGATGTCACTGAATATGGCATACGTTTAAAAAAAATCATTAGAAGAACTAGAAGGCCTAAAAAAAAACAGCATTATCAAAGCGATGGCGATGATGTTCATTGTACTGATGACATAGTGCTTGGGCCCTAAAAAGAGCGTAATCAATATCTACAGCATGCGACGTGAACTGTTAATTCCAAATATATATTTTTTCAGATTGTCTGCAGGATCAGGACAGCCAACTTGAGTCCCTTCCATTATCTACTTAGGACACGATCATGGAGCAAGCGGACATCAGTGATGGTGTTGTAGTGGAAACACAGCACCATGCCCCCTCCTCCCCTGCACAAATGTTGACCAAGTGCGAGAAGAATCACTTAAAGAGCCGAAGGAGAAAGCAGAGATGGAAAGCATGCAGGATTCAGAGACAGCTTGAGGAGAAGGTAGTGTTGAGATATTTTGTAGACCTCTTCAAAATGAATGTCTAAATGAAAATTAGGACCATGTAGTTTAATTATTGACAATTCTTTAATGACAATGTTTTTGTATTAGCCTTTTCTATTTCGACATGCTAAGGCCAAGTGAAATGTTTGGATTGCAGTAAAGAGACCTCTCAATAATCCATATCAGGCAGAAACATATGTCAAACCAGAAATCAGCATGTCGTGTCATATACTGTATATGATTATTTATAAAACATGCTTATGCTTATGGGGAAATATAAGCACGTGATCTCTTATTATAAGTATAATAAGTAAAAAAATAGTGTAATCACTACGTACAGCATGTGACGTGAACTGTTAATTTCGAATCGATTTGTTGACGTTACATGTCCCTAAACGGCTTCCGTATCATGGCCGGTAGGGAAAAGCCGACTCAACGTGTTATTTGTTTTTAGCAGGCTTGCTAGTTAGCTTCAGTTCTGTCCTGCTGTTTCTCGAAAACAGTGTCCTAACAATGGCTTCCTTTGATGCGGTATTTACATTTATTATTAATCTCACGTCATTAATTAGAATAGTCATTTCATTAAGTTACCGTGACGTTAAAAAAATCTTAAATTTAATCGAATATTTAAGATGTATTAGGAATGCTTTAGAGTACTTTTAACGTATTAACTTATTTTGCAGCATGTAGATAGTTAGCGAATTAACAACACGGTGAAAATGTTAGATCTACAGTATTCAGAAACTTGACTTGAATGATTTACCATTATTTTTTATAATTCTATTAATTATTGGCTGTTGTTAGTATTTTATTGTCTAGCATTTTGAAATCTTTATTTCAGTTCCTTAGTAGAAAAAGATACACAACCTTTGTTGGAAAATAACTACAATCTAAGGTTAAAATATTTTCCGATAATTTTAAGATAATTGTCCACTTAAGAGCAACATCTTTTATTCAAAAGACTTTTGCTATTGAATAGAGCCTCTGATTTGTATGAAATGTAAATTAATAATATGGAACCTTTTTTTCCTGCTCCTGTCTTTCTCCACATCCTCTAATATTTGACTTTGAGTTCTTGTATGTGGCTAACAGAGAAATCCAGGAATTAACAATGTAAGCTTGGTTTCTGTGTTCCTGCTGCTAGTTATGCATTATTCCACATTTTCATATAACTTTACAGGATGACATATCACACCATGCTGGAATTCAAGAGGAACTCTCAATCCTTCGCTGTAAAAAGTGCCGAAGATTTATCGTAGACTCATCATGCCTGCTTTCTGTGAGTTGTCATGCTGTAAGATTGTGTGCATTTACGTGAACAGTGGTTACTAAAAGGAAACATGTCATTATGAGGCACCATAACACCAGAGCAATTTCCTTCGCAAATGCGGGAAAAACAATTGACTTCCATAGGCCAAACCGGGGCTTTATCTGTCCAGGCCAGGGCAACACACTGGTTTGCATGGCTTCAGCTACACAGTTACCTGTCATAGAGACCCAGTAGAAACACATAGCCTGTTCAGCTGAAGTCTGAAGTAACTAACTAGATAGTCACTTATCGCTTGAATTTGAGGAGTAGAAAGAGCACAGGGTGTACGGGGTAGGGGGTATACCTATAGGGTGTGTATGTATCTTGTCAACCTTGATGTGTTTTTGGCAGATTTCAAAATATACAAAAAAAATAATATATATATATATTTTCCCTAATAAAAACTGCAGAATAGCCATTTGACAGATTAATCCAGAATCACTGACAGCTGCACAGGAGTTTTGAGTTTGCCACTTAAAAGATGCTATGGTGTAGCTTTAGCCTTCTCCAAGAGTGAGATTTTTGCTCCTAGAGTAAAAATGAATTCGAAGACACCTCACTCGCCTTTTAACTCACTGACTACCTTCCACTTACCAGGAAGTCCCACCTGGAACAAAAATCTTTTCTATTAATTTGTTCAGTTCTGTTAAAGGTGCAGCTGGTGACATTTGATTAACTTCCCCCCTTTAATTTTCAACTGACAAACTTTCATATTTTAGGTAAAAAGTATGTTTATTAAAAGTATATCGGCTTCGCTGTCCACTGATGTCCAATGTTAATACTGTATGTAGTAGAAACCTTGTGTCCGTTTAGAGCAAGGAAGTGATATTTTACACGGCGGGCACATGATGAAATGTCCCAGTGCAGCTAAAATATAAATATAGATGCAGTTATATTAGTAACCAATCAAATTAGTAAAACAGAACATACTGAAATGTGAAATTATGAAATGTGTTTAACAATGGCACAATTTAAATGAAACATGCTAAAATATACCTAAACCCTCTTTGGAAAATTTTCTTGCAGTGTGAGGCTGTGAGTGTGTTTTACCAATCAGTCCAGGTTTTGTTTTATTGCCCTTGTGTGACAAGGAATTGCCTGGCTTAAGATTGTATGCTACTTGTTTTGACATTTCTAAGGTTAATGGATGTAGTGAATCAATGCTGAAGTTTTCTCCTCACAGGCCTCACAAGACCTCATGACTGGGTGCACAGTGTGGCATATGGATATTGATGCATTGCCTGATTGGATCCTGTCAGTTATTAATCAGGTGCGTCTTTTTAAATCACCAGCTCAAGGAAGATGCCATCAAATTTAAAGCCATATGACTCAAAACCAGGAATGAATAAGTAAGGTATAAAAGATGTGATTTTGTTGTTGCATGCCAAAATGCTTGAATTTATTTGTTAATTAAAGGGTGATTGCATTTTTTCCCCATTAATGTGGAGTGTTTCTAAAATTACTTTTGTTATAGAAATTGTTCCCTTACCAGGCAGTCTTTTTCTGTTTTTAATTTACTAGAGGATAAAACACAGCTTCTTGTGAAAAAGCATAAACTCCTCCGTAACAGATTTTCCAATGTACTCAAAAGTTACAGCTTGTCTACTGACTTTTACAAAAAGATGACACTAGGGACTCCTTCCAGTTTTAAATCAACCTATCCTTACATGTCAAACAAAATTTGTCTAAAGTTCCTTTATCTGGCTTTTTTGTGAATAAACTGTTAGAAATGCTTATGTAGTAAAACAAGTTCATTAATGTAATACTAATGTCTACTGTCAAAGGTAACTAACACACAGTCAAAACTACAGTTCAAGAGCGATGGGTTCTCAGCCAAAATCAAATTAGGTTAATAACTAAATATGGGATTTAGGCATTAAAAATGACTCATCTTTTCATAGGTTCACTGGACAACAGGAAAACTCAACTGCCAGCACTGTGCAGCACGTCTTGGTGGTTTTAACTTTCTAACATGTTCACGATGCCCCTGTGGACTTGACACTACCGTGCACCTCAATAAAAGCCGTGTTGATCAGGTTGCAAAGCATCTGACCTATGTAAGCAGACCAAGTACAGCTAGAGGGCACACAGGTTTTCAGGTTAAGCAGACAACTCTAAAAGGACCAGAGCACAGAAACCTGTGGTCAACCTGTGATCTACATCAGGTCACTCATGGACTAGATACCAAGCCCGAACTCCAGAGTGGACAAATGCAAGAAACTTATTCTGAACATGACCCATCTGGTATCTCGCAGTGCAGTTGTGCCCTTTATTTGCCACTCATTTGTCCTGTACAGGAGGAAGTGAATGAGGCAGTGGCTAATGATATTGGCAGCCACATACAGCCGTCACCAACAGAGCTACCAGATCATCTGCAGGATCAGGACAGCCAACTTGATTCTCTTCCATCATCTACTCAGGACACGGTCATGGAGCAAGAGGACATCAGTGATGGTGTTGTAGTGGAAACACAGCACCATGCTTCTTCCTTCCCTGCGCAAATGCTGACCAAGCGGGAGAAGAATCGCTTAAAGAGCCTAAAGAGGAAGAAGAGAAAGAAAGAACGCTGGGTTCAGAAACAACTTAAGGAGAAGGTAGTGTTGGTGTTTTCGTACTATATATGTTCAAAGTAACCTTGCTGTTCCTAGAACAAATCCAGGTGATGGTTAACATAATTTCATGCAGGTTTTATTTGACTTTAGCTTGCTTAATTTACAGGATGTCCAAATTAAAATTAGGACTATTAATGTTGTTTAATTATTGGGCATTCTTTTTTCTTTAGGTCAAGATCAAGGTTTTTGTATTACCCTTTTCTATTTCCACAAAATAAAGCCAAGTGAAATGTTTGGATTTCAGTAAAGAGATTGCTCAATAATCTATATCAGGATCAGAAACAGTAATTTCAAACCAGAGATCAGTCTGAACTGCATGTGATGACCAAAATGGCTGAATACTTCCTTGTGTTATGGTGGAATTCCAAACCTTAAATAGGTATTATACATTCTGTGTAGCAGTTGAATCCAGCATCGCTATGCACAGTGTTTTCCACATGTGTGAAATATGCTTGTTATACCTGCGGTGGTAGCCCTTGGAATGGGCAGGATACTTTATATTTATATATTTTAATCAATTTATTTTGTAGAGATGGTCTTGTATGAGGGTGTGTAAGGGTGGTAAATAATGGTATGTGTGTGTATGTTTCAGAGTATGAGCAGGAATCTGACAAGCAGCGATGAAGAGGAGAAGGAGGGCTGCATGTGCGCTGTGTGTCTAGATGTGTACTACAAACCGTACATGTGTCAGCCTTGCAGCCATGTGTTCTGCGAGCCCTGTCTGAGGACGTTGGCGAAGAGCCGGGCCAGCAGCACACCATGTCCCCTCTGCAGAACTCTCATAACACATGTGATCTTCCAGGACGGTCAGTAAATCAAAAAAACATCTCAGTAAAGTAGCATTAGGATTCAAATTAGTTCAATATAATAAGATTATGGTTCAATATAATAAGATTAATGAAGATTTATAATAAGATTATGGACTTGTTTTAATACTAGCACTAATTTAAATTGTAGTTCTACTCTGGGAAACAGATTTAGAAATTCTTTACTATGATTTTTCCAGCCATGTACTGTACATGTTAGATTGTTTTGCATTAGCCTATTGGTCATATCGTAGTTTCTTGATGTTATAACTTTGTTCTTCCTGCACCTACCAAAAAATGTAGAAATTTGTACTACTGTAAGCTTGGTTTTTAGCATGAATTATTCTTCTAGTATCATGGTAGTGGAAGAAAATCATCTAGTATCATGGTAGTGGAAGCAAACAAGTTAATTACCAGGATTTGGCATTAATTTCTACTACATACTGACTCAGGTTGTACAGATATTTTCCAGGCCCGAGAGAGGGCGTAATTGTAAGGCATTCTGTTAATTACTCAGGCCCTACTTCTTTGTGACATTCATAAAATTTATATAAAAGAACTCTCATACTATTGTTGAATACTTATGAATTTCTCAGTAGTTTGTAATAAGAATGTGGTCATAGATCAATGTCTGATTGAATCATGAATGCTTGTGTTTCAGAACTTCATCAACGCACAAGGACCCACTTTCCCAAAGAATACTGCATGAGAAATGAGACTTTCCATAAGACCAACTATTCCAAATGGCCCCTGCCCAGCTGCCCGAAGCATTTTCGTTTTTTATGGGGTTTGTTATTTGGGATATATTGTACTTCTGCTGTTTTAAAATAATTTTCCACCTGTTTTCATGTCTTGAGTTATATCATTGGTTTATAACCGTTGGCGGTAAAGCTGTAATTGTACCCATATAAATATCTTTGACATTGAGGAGATTACAGTTTGCTGCAGTTTTTGTTTTATTAATTTCATGGGAGATTAAAAAGAGGATTTGTTGAGAATGATTCATGATTTATAGCTGCTATAAGAAGAAGGATAACAAACCCTTTTTTTTCTTTTTTTTTTTTTTTTTTAAAAAGATTTTTCATTACGTCAAATGTTACTATAAATGTCTCCGAGTGGCGCAGTGGTTAAAGCGCTCGCCCTATCATCCGGAGATCGCTAGTTCGAATCCCGGGTGGTGCTGTAACCTCTCACAGCCGGAGGTCTAGAGAGAGCTGATTGGCCGAGCTCTCTCAGAGGGGAGGGATGAGAGGTACTTAGTGCTCCTACATTAATCACGGCTCTACAGCCAGTCAGGGGCGTCTGTGAGCTCGCGCAACGGAGGGAGCGGATAGCGCTGTCCTCCGAGTGTGTTACGCCGCCCCCAACGGTGCGCGAGCGAGCAGTTCGAAAAGATGCGGTCGGCTGGCGTCACGTGGTTCGGAGGAAACACGTGATAGTCTTCGGCCCTCCCGGCTGAGTGGTAGTAGTAGCCTTAATGTGGGAGCCCCCTAGTGACGGGGAGGAATTGGACACGACTAAATTAGGGAGAAAATCGGGGAAAAATCCAAAAAAAAAAAAAAAAAAAAATGTTACTATAAATGTATAACATATAATGTGTAATTCTGTAATTATTTAGTTAACTGTTATTCTTTATGTTTAGGTCACAGAGCCTCAACTGGTCAGTGGCAATTCCCTCTCAGAGCATTGGGACTGAACAGGCTGGAACTAAGAGTCCTAAGGGGCTGGACTTTTCACTCTGATATGATCACCTTCTCTTTCCACTGGCTGCTTTCCTCTTTTATCATCATGTGTGGGCTTTTCTACATCCTCCTCTGGTGATATGATGACAACTTGTCTCAGAAATGGACGAAGCAAAGCTGTGGACATTATCATAATGCATATTATACACAATTTTTTAAGAGAGTAATGTACATGGGGGGGATTATAATTCATCTAATTCATCCCGAAGCTGTTCTGTTGGGTTGAGGTCAGGACTCCACACGTATGGACTCCACACCACACTCCACTCTCATTCATGTTTTTATGGGCCTTGCTTTGTGCATTGGTGTGCAGTCATGTTTGAACAGGAAGGTGCCCTCCTCAAACTGTTCCCACAAAGTTAGGAGTATGAAATTGTCCAAAATTTCTTGGTATGCTAAAGCATTAAGAGTTCCTTTTACTTGAACTAAGGAGCCGAGCTCAACTCCGGAAAAACAACCTCACATCATAATCCCCGCCTCCACCAAACCTGACACTTTGCACAATGCAGTCAGACAAGTGCCGTTCTCCTGGCAACTACCAAACCCAGACTTGTCCATCGGATTGCGAGACAGAAAAGTGTAATTGTCACTCCGGAGAACACATCTCCACTGCTCTAGAGTCCAGTGGAAGTGTGCTTTTACATCACTGCATCCAATACTTTGCATTGCACTTGGATGAAGCTGCTCGGCCATGGAAACCCATTCCATGAAGCTCTCCACGCACTGTAGTTTGCCACATGAAGTTTGGAGGTCTGTAGCTCTCTGACAGAGGTTTGACTCTGCAGAAAGTTGGCAACCCCTATGCACTAAGCATCCTAGCATAAGCTGACCCTGCACTCTGATTTCACTTAGCCTACCACTTCATGGCTGAGTTGCTGCTGTTCCCAATCGCTTCCACTTTGGAATAATACCATTAACAGTTGACAAACAGTATTTATTAGCGAGGAAATTTCACGACTGTACTTATTACACAGGTGGCATCCTATCACCGTACGATGCTCACATTCACTGAGCTCCTGAGAGTAACCCTTTATTTCACAAATGTTTGTAGAACCATGGAAGTGATTGTACCACCTGAATTCCATTATTTGCATGGGTTAGTGAATACTTTTGGCAATATAGTGTGTGATGCACGTGCACACATAGTATATAGACTAAAAGTTATAATATTAAGATTGTTAAACATTTTTTTTGTTAAACAAAATTATTTTTAAAAGTGTTTCTAACAAATGAAGTAAATCTAAGTCAAAAAAGTTGATACACTAGTAGGGCCCCATTCCCTCTTATCTAGGTTCCCATCAGGATAATCTCAGCATGAGAAGTGATTTTTGAATTAATATTACTGCTAATCAAGATAGAATAGGATGTTTGGGGGTTTTAAAATGCATTTTACTGCTTGTTGTTTTCCAGGTTATTTACAAACTGCTTTTCCTGACCACCCCTGACACTCACAAATCCATAAGGGTAGTTTAAACAATACAAAAAGTGTGAAATTACCACAAAAAAAAAAAAAAAAACTATTTAACCAACGTCTATATCAATAAACATATTGCCTTTTGACTTGTTAAACTGTATCTGAAAGCCCCATTAGTAGAGTTGGTGTGTATTCACATTTGTTCTTGAAAACCTTCATACATTGCGGTTTGAGATATACCAGACATGTCACTTATTAGTCACTTAGTCATGACTCTAAAGTGTTGACTCTGCACCATTAAAGGAATATGTTTCCTAGTTTATGAATTTGTGTTGACTTGCTTTTCTCTTATAATGAGATTAGTATGAAATTAAATCTTTGTGCATTTGAAATAAATGAGCTATCTAAACTTGCCAGTGTAATTCATACATACTTACATTTAGTACAAGAAAGCAGATGAATGGTTTAGAGATTATTTAAAGTGTTGCATTTGCCTGTGGAATCTTGCTGTTGACTATTATTATGAAATCCAAAGACCTGGCACAGCCAGTGAAGCAAGCCATCACTAGGCTTGAAAACAAGAAAAACAAACCAATCTGAGAGGTCCTTTTAGTACAATTATTAAAGAAAAGAAAAAAGAAATGCACTGCTGAGCTTGGTAACACCAAAACTCCCCAAAGGCCATGGAAATCAATTGTTGTTTAATCCGCTTTCCCTGGTGAAGAACAACCTTTTACAACAGTGAGCCATATGAAGAACAACTTCCAGGACTCTCTATGTCAAGGTCAACTTCATCAGCCTGAAAAAAGAAAAACAAAATGAAAGCAAAAACATGTACATTTCTGAAACAACATCCAATGAGACAAAAACAACTTGTAGCAGAATGATTCTCATGTTTCAAAACATGGCACCTTATGGTGCAGTTGTGTTTTGCAGCCAGTGTAACTTGTTCTGTCATGTATGATGACTGCTGGCAAAAAGGTGCAGGATGACTTATTTATTGCTTAATCATCTGCTTAAATTGAGTTAAATATAACTCAGAAATTAAATTATATTCAGTTTTATTTATATAGCTCTTTTAACAATAACCTTTGTCACAAAGCAGCTTTACAATCATAAAGTTAAAACTGATAGGAAAATGTATAAATAATAATAGTCAGATTGTCCCTGATGAGAAAGCCGAGGCAGGTGGTGGCATGGAAAACCCAACTGAGGTGACAATAAGGAAGAAACCTCAACACGTTAATACAACCCATCCTCATTTGGGCGATATCAAATAGCAGGGATGGAATTTTCAACAATGCTTCACACGTGGACAAAATTGTTGGTACCCTTCGGTCAATGAAAGAAAAACTCACAATGGTCACATAAATAATTTTAATCTGACAAAAGTAATAATTTAAAAAAATTCTATGAATGTTAACCAATGAAAGTCAGACATTGCTTTTCAACCATGCTTCAACAGAATTATTTTAAAAAAATAAACTCATGGAACAGGCCTGGACAAAAATGATGGTACCCTTAGAAAATACTGAAAATAATGTCACCAAAGGGACATGTTAATTCAAGGTGTGTCCACTAATTAGCATCACAGGTGTCTACAATCTTGTAATCAGTCAGTGGGCCTATATATAGGGCTCCAGGTAGTCACTGTGTTGTTTGGTGACATGGTATGTACCATACTCAACATGGACCAGAGGAAGCGAAGGAAAGAGTTGTCTCAGGAGATTCGAAAGAAAATTATAGACAAGCATGTTAAAGGTAAAGGCTATAAGACCATTTCCAAGCAGCTAGATGTTCCTGTGACTACAGTTGCACATATTATTCAGAAATTTAAGATCCATGGGACTGTAGTCAACCTCCCTGGACGTGGCCGTAAGAGGAAAATTTAATCAAAGAGACGGATAATCCGAATGGTAACAAAAGAGCCCAGAAAGACTTCTAAAGAGATCCAAGGTGAACTTCATGCTCAAGGAACATCAGTCAGATTGCACCATCTGTTGTTGTTTGAGCCAAAGTGGACACTATTGTTGAAAACAAATCATAAAAAAGCCAGACTGGAATATGCCAAACTACATGTTGACAAGCCACAAAGCTTCTGGGAGAATGTCCTATGGACAGATGAGACAAAAATGGAACTTTTTGCCAAGGCACATCAGCTCTATGTTCACAGACGGAAAAATGAAGCATATCAAGAAAAGAACACTGTCCCTACTGTGAAACATGGAGGAGGCTCTGTTATGTTCTGGGGATGCTTTGCTGCATCTGGCACAGGGTGTCTTGAATCTGTGCAGGGTACAATGAAATCTCAAGACTATCAAGAGATTCTATAGAGAAATGTGCTGGCCAGTGTCAGAAAACTGGGTCTCAGTCGCAGGTCATGGGTCTTGCAACAGGACAATGACCCAAAACACACAGCAACAAACACCCAAGAATGGCTAAGAGGAAAACATTGGACTATTCTAAAGTGGCCTTCTATGAGCCCTGACCTCAATCCTATTGAGCATCTTTGGAAGGAGCTGAAACATGCTGTCTGGAAAAGGCACCCTTCAAACCGGAAACAACTGGAGCAGCTTGCTCATGAGGAGTGGGCCAAAATACCCGCAGAGAGGTGCAGAAGTCTCATTGACAGTTACAGGAATCGTGTGATTGCAGTGATTGCCTCAAAAGGTTGTGCAACAAACTATTAAGTTAGGGGTACCATCATTTTTGTCCAGGCCTGTTCCATGAGTTTATTTTTTTTAAATAATTCTGTTGAAGCATGGTTGAAAAGCAGTGTCTGACTTTCATTGGTTAACATTCATAGAATTCTTATTTATTATTACTTTTGTAAGATTAAAGTTATTTCTGTGACCATTGTGAGTTTTTCTTTCATTGACCGAAGGGTACCAACAATTTTGTCCACATGTGTATATGGACCAGAAGCACACTTCAAAAGCAACACAAAACTTGCTTTAACAGAATACAATAAAATTCTTGCTTATAATAATGTCCTGCTTAATTAATCTTTTTTTTTTTTTTTTAAGTCTTCTGGAAAGTTTAGTTGCCTGTATAAGATAACAGTGGAGGCACTGAATAGGGCACATCAGACTAGCAGTGTGATTTTATTTTGAACTACAAATGTAAGTAAGTTTGCTAGGTGGTTTAGTGTCTATCACACACTGGCCCTCCTACTTTCAGGTTTGGGGATTTGAATGTTGTCTCTGGTCCTGTGTGTTTTTTCACAAAAGTTTCCACATTTCTTGCCCTGCGCGCGCGTGTATGTGTGTGTGCCCTGTGATGGCTTGGCACTCCATCTAGGGGGATACACTGCCTTGTGCCCTAAGTACCTTGGGATATGCTCCAGGTCCCCCATGACCCTGTGCAGGATAAAAAAAATATAGATAGATAATTTTTTTATCTAAGATATTAGTTTTTAATTTACAATCAAATACTTTTAGGTCTGTAACTATTACCTTTTAAAACACTATCAACATCTATTTAAATATATAAATAAAATATGGTAAGTTGGGAGAGGTCAATTTGCAATTTAGTACAAACAAGTGGCTTTTTGAAATGTTAGCCATCAATGAGTAATTGTTACAGAATTAAACTCTTATTTTAGATTAGTCTGAGTTGTATAGAGCTAGGAGCAACGCTTCAATATGATCAGAATATTGCCATATTTTACTGTAGTTAAACTTGGCCATAAATATTTTTGGGCTGATATTGATGCCTATGGAAGATACAATGGGGTTTTTTAACCTTTTTAACCTTTAAAAACAAGAAGCTGTGAGAAACATGTATAAGCTTGTTCTGTCACTAAAACTGAAAGTCGCGAACTGCATCTGCAGTTGTTGCACCTAGAGTGTTCAATTAACACCCCATAGTGTATGTACAATCCCAAAAGAACGCAAAATCACTGGGGATTTTATTGTGCAAATAGGCCCAAACCCACCAAAATGTTTGGCTACATTAATGGAGTGGTTGATTAAATGATTAATTTAAAAGTTATTTGAGATTTATATTTTAGATCAATATGTCATGCATATCACAGAATTTTGTCGATAGCTGCAACACCACTAGAAGAAAAAAAAACTCTCTGTCTACGCTCAGGACTTTTTAAATAAAAATACCTATGCATAAGTAAAGCAAAATAAATAAGCTTCGTGCTATTACTTTTATAAACCACCAGGTTTGCAGACCACAGTTGATAGATTGGCGGTCACTGGGAAAAATAAATGCGCCTGTGACATTCCTGCATGCAGACTTCAGTCCACAGCTCGTGTGGTGCCGCAGCAGTGTCGTGCTGAGAGGCTGAGCGAGCTAACACGCTCCTCTTCTCACCAGTCCTGGCGTCTTAAAGGACAGAAGTGTCTCACACAGACGGCTGCTTCGCTTTCGTACTGGCGCTCGGCCTGAGGCGGCGCGTGTGTTCGTGTGTCCGTGTGCGTGCGTGTGTGCGTGCGCGCGCGCGGTGGCTGTGTGCGCCGCTCGCTTCATCCGAGGAAGAGATGCAGAGGAGTCGAGGGCGTCCGTGCGGCTCGCCATCACGCTGAACAACGAACCCGCGACGCGACTCGTTCCGACTCGACGACCTCTGCCGAGCACGACCACGCAGGCTAATTTGTTGGTGCGGGGGGTGGTCTCGTTCGTGGACGCGTATGCATGTGTCCCGCACCGAACGGGCGAAAGAGCCGCCCCGGATCCGCAGGCCGCATGTTTCAGCTGGGCAAAGCGGCGCGCAGCGAACCCGAGCGGCGGGAGAGCACGGACAGCGCCCGCAGGGGAGGACAGCGCGCTCTGGAGCACTGCAGAGCGGTGGGTAGACGGCGGGAATACCGCAGTGTTAACCTTGCATCATTTTTTTTTTCTTCTGCGTTTAATCACGCTGGCGGTTTTAGATTTTGCAGGGTTTTCCCCAAATGCGCACCGCCGCATTTGTCGGTAATTGTAGCCATCAGTAACAGGCGATATAATGACCGATGCACCCCGATGTGATTGTTGTCAGCCTCGTGTTAGTAGCCTAATGCCGTGCTACGGGCTGTCAGATGATCGTTCATTTATAATAACAAGATGCTTGGTTGGTAATTTGCCTCTGAGAGTGAGCTTTCCCAGTATCGTGACTCACGCAGATTAATTTTCATGCTAGAACGCAGTGATCTGAAGATGTCACATCCACAGTGTGTTACAGCAGGCATAATATATGATGGTAACTTTACTGTTTTTAGCAAAGAACTGAGAAGGCTGAGTTACGAAGGTGAGTTACGACCCTTAACATGGTCATATTAATGTCTATGGACAACACAATGTCCTAAGCTTTACAAACCTTTTTTCGAAACTACCAGTAACTATCTGAAACCTGTCATGATCTTTATCTGCCTGAGGGCACTGTTCAATGTTTTGATTCAACTCCATATGAAAGAAAATGGCATGCAAAGTCGTGTGCTGAACTGAAGCTGAGACACTCAATATCAATAGATAGCCATGAACTACATGGTCTGTGAACCTGCCTAGAAATCACATCTATGTCCACAAGGTCACCACTGGCGTGCAAGAGACTGCAAGCTTCAGACTTTCCTTGAAATCTGTAAACATCTTAGCTTACACATTTAGCAGAAATCAAGAGAAACCATAGCTTACCTAATGCTACTGTAATTGTCATTGTCCCACTGTAGACATCACATTGAGAAAGCTTTGTGTTTTTGTTCAGGCAGTGCAGGAGTTTAACACTCTGGTGGCACTCCACCGTGAGCAGGTCATTTCCATAGGAGAGATCACAGCCGACTGTCCAACACTGAGGGCACGCATGCACAGCACACGCACCAAAGGCTGCACAGTGGCTCAGAGTGCCTACCAGCACCTCACAATCATCTCTGGGTAAGAAACTTTTTAACTAATTATTTGTTTCAAGCCCTGGAAAAATACAGTATGCATCTTAAATGTGTTTTTTCTTTTTTTCTGGGCTCCTAGGCCAGAGGATGGGGAGATCCACCCTGAAATTTGCAGACTCTTTATCCAGCTGCAGTGCTGCTTGGAGATGTACATCACCGAGATGCTCAAGTCCTTGTGTCTGCTGGGTGTGCTGCAGCTCCACAGGAAAGGTGAGAAGCTGCATGAGTACAGCAGGGGGCGACAAAGCCTTTGAAAATTAAACCAGCCAGCGTGGGGAAATGCTCGAGTGCAATAAAAGCGTATACTCCAGGGGGCAGTGATAACACCATGCAGTGCAAAAAGCAGTGTTCTCGGAAAGCATGAAACCTTACAACCCAGTAACTCACTCATTGTCTGTACCGCTTTATCCTTTATGCCAGTTCGCGGGGGTCCTGGAGCCTATCCCAGGAGACTTGGGGCACGAGGCAGGGTACACCCTGGACAGGGTGTCAAAAACAGTCACTCTTGAAAAAAAAAGTTTAAGATTTCTTTAAGAGTTCAGTGAGGAAAAATAGTGTTATTATTTTATATCAAGGATCTTGTCTGTTGGAAGCACTATGTTGTCACTTTTTAATGTAGAACATTTAAGGGCTAATACGTCTCCAATTGACCTGAGAGGGACATGTGAAGACCATGTAAAGGGTCTTAACTTTCAGGGGCGGATCTAGAAAATTATTCATGGGGTGGCAAGGGGGTGGCATTAAAATTATGAGGGGTGGCAACACTGAAGCAAGCATCCTTGCATGGTTTTTGTGGATTCAAGGAACGCTATTCCCATTCGGTGTATACACTAGGGTGCACATTTTTACATTGTCCTATAAAAATTAAATAAAGGTTGATGTATGATTGACACTAGTGCTGGGGTGGCAAATGGGGTACCCCGGTAGATCTGCCCCTGTTCACTTTGAGGAGCTCAGATAAAGGTTTTAGACCAGGGATCTTCATTTCCAGTCTTTAGCACACTTCCTGTTGGTACACTGCTATGCTTATAATAATAATAATAATAATAATAATAATAATAATAATAATAATAATAATAATAATGAAATGGTCCAGTGGGTAATGTTGTTGCCTCTAAGACCCAGGAGTCCTGCTTGGGTTACCCCCGGTTCTTTGGGTTTTATTTCACCCTTCTTTTCATTCAGCATTTAATTTTATTTATAGGCAGCTTATTTATAAGGGGTTTTTATGACAATGTAATCCACATAAAAAGACATGTAATTATTTTTTCCTCGAAAAGACGTTTATTTAACATCTAAGCAATTTAAGCAATATCACAAGCAATATCACATGAGAAGGAGTGCTGTTGTGCTGGTTACCAGCATGGCTGTGATGAAGTCATAGGCATGAGGGCTAATAGCTTCAAGACCACCTGTGTATTGCGGAGCTGGCAAATGGCAGTCATAGTTGGTTATGATAATAAACCGTGTTTTTTTTATTTTTATTTTTTTATTTCCATGTATTCCGCTTTAGAATATCAGCTACATTATTTTATGGGTTCTGGGATTAAATTCCAAATAACATTAAATGGAAAGCTAGTGCACTAGGGTGTACAATCACTTGAGTCACAAAGTAAGCAGTGTCCTTGATTAGGGGTTACAGAAGGATTTGGAATTTATCCTTGTCTTAGAAGCTAGTTAGCTTTGTAGCTCCTTTTTAGGCATAAAGATTCACAATTCAGAATGGAGTATTTATTAAGGAGCCAAAGTGTTGTTTAGGATGACACAATGTTATCAGATGTGTTTTCTTGCTGAATGTGTTTCAGTGACTGGTTTTGAATGTGAGTTTTGGCAAGTAGCTGCTCAATCCATAATATGACGGACTATACTGACCTACTTTTACTCATGCTGTGACAGTAATTAACGAGTGTAGAACACAGGAGATGGGGAGTGATACAAACCGTCCTGCTTCTGTCTATTATAACAACCACTCGTGGAAAGCCTTTCATCCAATCTGATTGGTCTTGCAGAGCCCATGCAGTTTTGGTGGCACAAGCAGGAATCTAAAAGTCATTTTAATGTTATGGCTGATTGGTGTGTTCACCACACTTACTCACTCATCATCTATAGCGCTTTATACCGCCATAAGATGGGTTACGGCATGAGGTGGGGTACACCCTGGAACGGGTGACAATCCATTGGAGGGCGCACACACACACACACACACACACACACACACACACACACACACACACACACACACACACACACACACACACACACACACACTACAGGCAATTTGTGAACACCACTTAGCCTAATCTACATTTCTTTGGACTGTTGGAGGAAACCCCAACAAGCACAGGGAGGACATGCAAACTCTGAGCACACAGACATGAAAACTGGAGGTATGAGGCGACAGCGCTAAACACTAAACCACTGTCACCCTAATTGGCATATTTCTACATAAGTTATAAAATTTATGTTATTAAAATATAACAACATTTTCAGTGTTTTTCAATAAATGACAGGCTCTTCATAAAATCTAACTATTTGCAAGTACAAGTCTCTTTTAAATGATTTGAGTTAGATACTATAAGTACATCCGTTTACATCCATTTGGCCAGCAGATGGCACTAGTGTGCATTATTTAACATTTCAAAAGACTAGTTTTTGCCATCACTAAGCACAGTTTGGTGTTTACCCTGCACAGATTGTGATTGACCTCACCACAGTGGCCACAGTGATTGACTTCACCTGCTAATTACCAGGTTTGGAGCAGCAAAGTCCCCAAGTTATATCCTGGTTCCTGACTCCAAAACTGTCCTGAAATTGAAATTGACTACCTTCTTCTCTATGTGTACTCTATATCCGCACAGATAGAGTGCTCTGTATTTTTTACTTTCTGCAGGAAATGAGCCGTGCCTGGAATCAACCGCAGACTGCAGGGTGGACGAAAGCTCTGATGTCCCGATATTGGAGGATAGGTCTTCATCACCTGTTGACTTCCCCCATGAATCCTGGCTTGTGTGCACAGATATTGAGAACATAGAGAGGTATTGAGTTAAATGAGTCCGTAGAATCACTAGTGGAATTACTAGACATTACCATAAATCATTTTCAATAATGAAACAATTTATTAAGAATTGGGGTCAGTGAACAAATCAGTTAAAATGTAAAAATGACTATTTATAGAAAAACTATAAAATAAAAACAAACATGAAACTTAATTAACCATCTTAACTGGTTAATTTACTTAATACATTAATTTTATTATTTTAATGTAATATTACAATTTGGGCAGCCAGTTGGATTTAGATCAGGTGATTGACAGTCAGTTATATAGCATTTAATAGTTTTGGTGACTGCATTTGGGGATATGTTAATAAAGTTCATGAGATTTTTTAGAATGGCTGACCTTCATGTCTTAACGTAATGATGTATTGGCTTTTCTCTATACTTAATTGAGTGTTTCTTGCCATAATATGGCATTGTGCAGTAGTTGTAGTAGCATTATAAGGGCTATTGGATCTGTAACCACCCTTCCTCTGCGTAAGACAACTGATGGTTTAAAGCACATTAACAAGGCAAGCCTGTGAACTGAAAACTATTTCTGGTGACTACCTTGTGAATCTGTTGAGAGAATGTCATAAGTGTGCCAAGCTGTCATCAAAGCTAAATGTAGCTACTTAAAAAATCTAAAATATGAGACATATTCTGCAGGTTGCTGTAATTTCTAAAAAGCTTAATGAAAAATTTTGGTTAAACTCCTAGAATGAAAGCACTTCTACACTTCAACTGCATCTTGATTGGCTCATTTCAAATTTACTGTCATGGTCAACAGTGGCATATGCTTATGAACCCGACTTTAAGTCTCGAAATCCAAATTTACATACTAGTTTTCTTTATCATAATAATATAAAGAGCTATAAAACATGTAATAAGATTTATGTACCACAGGATTTTTATTTCACTGATATAAAATATGTTTTGGATTCCATATTAGTGTGCCATGTTGTAACTGACAATGTCAGATATGTTCACATTTTCAATAAAATCTCAATAATTTATTATTTGAGGGATAAATTTGATCTTGCAAATTTCTTTTTACTTATAATCTGTTTTGCTAATTTAGCATTCCCTTTACTTTTAAGGAATAAATATTAGCTCTACTATTAAGCGTGTTACTTTTTCTTCTGACTTGTATGGTAATTTGCCTTGTAGTGACATGCGTGAGATGAGAAACCTGTTAAGCAAACTCAGGGAGACCATGCCTTTGCCACTGAAGAACCAAGGTTCGTGTTAAAATGTGTCCATTTCTAGAATATACATTAAAATCGCTGAAACTGTTTAGTGCAATGGTAGTGAAAATTCTCATGGCTCTTTTTCTTTTGTGTAGATGACAGCAGTTTGCTGAACCTGACACCCTACCCACTGGTGAGGCAGAGGAAGAGGCGTTTCTCTGGGCTCTGCTGCCTCGTGTCTGGATGAAACGCTGCACGCAGTCTTCGCCTTTCAGTGGCGACTTTGAGTTCCACTTGTCTGTTTCATTCACTGTAAATGTGCAGCAGTAATCTAACTCTGTCACCACCATCACTACAGACTTCATTCATTACTAGAGTGCAAACAGAAACGCTACACCCCACCATGCCTGGCTGTACCCACACTCATGAATAAACCCACCCTGCCCAGCCCCTGTCCTAGCTTGTCTCACCTTGCCATGTCCCACCCTTCCATATACCACTACACACTGCCCTGCCTCAGCTTGTCCCACCTTATCCAGCCTCTAAAGTCAGTAGAGAAAATGTTAGCAAAATCCATTATTTTGTTGTCAAATAGCCTTTCATTTTCCCTTGTTTGTGCTACATATATGAACAGATATCAAAAAGAAAAAGATAGAACTGGACATACTTTATTTAACCTAATATTTATTTTTTGTTTTTCTCATGCTCCTCTTTGTCCCAGTCTGCAATCAGGAATTGTCCTCAGTGAGAGTGAACATATGCAATGATATTCAGTACAGGCTCCATGACTTTACTCCAGTTTAGTTCAGTCACTGTGCAAGGCTTCTTATTTAGTCTTCCATAAATGGGAAAAATATACAACTACGATTCATTTTTAGGGCACACAGGTGCTCTGCACTAAAGCCATTACTTCTTCATTCTTAACATGAAGACAGAATAGATTTATGTACATAATACAGTGTAATGTATACGAAAAGCTCAAGATGATTCATGTCCTGTTCTCTGGATGTTTTACACATTCATTTGTGGTTTGTGTGTGTTTTATGAGAGTCTGCAGCATGCTTCTAGTGTCCAGTATATTGAGTATGCATAGAGTCCAATATCCATCATGTAAAGGCCATTTTATAATAATAATAATTATAATAATTATAATAATAATAAAGTTTTTTATTATAATATGTTAGGTATGTTGTTTTTCAGTTTCATACATCTAATAATCTTATTATAATATTGTTTCAGTGCATTTTAATTTATTTTTCTGGTTTTGTTTAAGCTAGAGACAAAGTGTCCTGGTTTATAATTGTCCTGCTTTTCCCTAATGTAATACATCACCCAAGATATGTTTGTTGCCCTGTAACTTGCACTGGTGCTACAATGCTAGGGCAGCTAACATGAAATGTAATATTATAGCAGTTAATTTTTATGACAAAAAAAGTTACTGCATTATAAAGTTATCGTTGTGGACCATTTCAGTTAAGGACTGCTGCAGTGAGGACTGCAGTAACACACTGAACATTTAAAAACACATTAAATGTGGGAACTACAGATATTAAATCAAGAACTTTGAACATATTCTTCTTCTGCTGGAGTGACCTAACTTGCCATGGGGGAAAAAAACATCTACACTGTAATTCATTAGACCACTATTTTTGTTTCTCAATACTATAGAATCATATGAGTAGAGAGTTAGATTTATGTTAGAAACTGAAGTAGTGTGTTGGGAAGTGATTTGTGGGACAATATGGTTAGTATTTGTTTTGTATGCCAAAGGGTCTCTTTTAAACCAAATGCTAAAGGAATGAACCATATGATCAGAAGTATATGAACACCCGACAATCACAAAGTGCCATAAAGTTTTATACTCACATTTGTCCAGAATGTCTCTTTTAGGCTGTAGAAATAAGGATTTATTTGGCCACTGTAACTAAGAGGCCCAAACATGTTTAAGCACAACAATACTTGTGCACAAAATGAGGACGGCAAAGACATGGTATGTCGGGGTTGGTGTGGAAAAGCTCGAGTGGTCTGCAGAGCCCTGACCTTGACCACAACAATCAGTTTCACAATGAACTGGAGCACTGAATGCACATCAGACCTCATCATCCCAAATACTTAACCTCAATACTGTTCTTTTGGCTAAATGAATGAATGATTTTTTTTTTTTTTATCTAATAGTAATTCTTCCCAGAATAGAGGCCACAGCAGTAAAAAGGGACTAAAACTGGAATGGAATATTTAACAAGTACATTCTGTATGGGTATGATTTGTCAGGTGTTCACATACTTTTGTCCGTATGATATAGCTATTAGCTTTGATACCGGATTAGTTCGACTGCAAGCTAAAATAAAGAAACCTAAAACATGAACGATGTTTTGTTCCTAAATGATGATCTGTAAATGACTCCGTGGTCCATTCTAACCTCTATGTCCTTTCCCTTCACTTCTTATCAAAGCGAATGTCCAACAGAGTTAGAGGTCATAGGTTGTGTTGAGTAGAACTAGGCTGAGGGCTTCCAGATGCTGGATTTACTGGAAGTTGGAGGGTTGGCCTGATGGATGAGGGGATGGAGGGTGCGGGGAGTGAGTTGAAAAGGAGGGACACAGAGATAGGGTAAAAATTCACTCTGGCTTGGTGCTTCTAATGATTCCTTTTTTTAAATCTGGGCTTTTGCAGTAAGACATCTTGTGATAGGACCTGTGAAAAGTGATGAATTGTGAATAAACATTATTGGACTGCTTATATTTGGCAGAATAGCATAAAACGTCAAAGACAAGGCAAACGTAGGCATATTAATTGGGAGAGCTGCAGTATCTGGTGAGTATGTTGTGCTTCTCTAATGCATACTTCTCCTCCAAATCATACTTTTGTTTTTATTCAGGGCATACTTCTGACTTTTTCCTCCAGCTCATATGTATGAACTTTCCAAATGTATACTGTTGTCCTCTTTCATATCCTACTGCTTTACCTTTCCAATGCATATTTTGTACTTTTTGCTTACTTTTACAGTGCACACTTCTGGAATGACATGTTAAAAAATTATATGCGGGTATGATTGATTGGGTGTCCAGAAAACCTTTGCTATGTATTTCTGCTCTGCAAATTAGGAACAAGAAAGGCTAAACCGTTAGATGATGAAGGAGTCTGTGTTGTTGGCTAACTTTATTTAGTCATGAAAAAAATTATTTAAGGACAGTCCAAAAATAAATAAGCAGACAAAATGAAAAAGATATTTGGTGATTTGGGAATTTGATTTGGTATTGCATTTGATTATGTATGTGCATTTAGCAAATCACTTTTATTGATCATCCATTTGTGACTGTACTAAGGGATTTATGTTCTCTTGTAATAATTTAATTAAAAAAAGCATGCTGGGATTAATTTAAAAGTTTAGAATTGTAGTTCCTATTAGAAATGCCCACAAAATGAACTAAGGTATAATGGTTTTTTTAAAATGTTTGTTATAATGTTGTTGATGCAACTTCTTGCAGTATATATAGTGTTTTTATGTTAATCTTTTTTAAAGATCATTAACTCACTGACCAATTTATTAGGAGCAACATTCTAAAACGGGGTAATTTGCACTCTGAGATATATGTTTGTCTGCCATGGTTGTAAAAATGGTCATTTGGGTTCCTAGAATTTCTGTTAGCTCAGATCAGTCTGGTCATTCCCTTTTGAACTCTCTAATCAACCATGTATATCCACTCACAGAACAGCAGTTTCTGAAACCCCCAACCCAGCTGGCACATTAGCTGAGTACAGGTCATCTCGCTGGGAGTGCTGTTGTGCCTTGTGGCAGATATACTACAGGACACAACAAAAACGTCACTTGAGCGGGAGGTTTTTACTTTCATGTGGTTATAAATAAAATGCCAGATGTGAATTTTGCAGGACAAAGAAGGACAATCAATCATTTAAAGCATTCATTCCTATATGCTTAGTAACAGTCTGGTAAGAGTTATGCCGATTTAAATCAATCAGTCTGCTAGTTTATTTGCCTTTTGGGAATTTTTTTGTGGACCAACTAAATGAAAACAAAATCAAAATTGATGAGAAGGATTGGATCACAATGATACACATAATTTATACAATTGTCTGGTAAGTTGAGACCAGTTGAGATCTGGAGTGACTTATCAGAGGTTCATTCATGATTCTGAGGGTAAATTTTTTTCGGGAGGCAAAGTGGTTTAATTCATGTTTCATTGAAAACAAAAGCCCTGCAGGGCACACCCACTTCAGATTTGAATTTATGTAAAGATACATATGGATATCTGGAGTACACAGCTGGAGTACTACACAGCATTGTGTTATACTCTTTTATCATGTCATGAGGAGACTTGATGTACTAAGCTAATGTAGCAAATAGTCTACTCATCCTAAACTCTGCTTTTCCTTAGAATTTGTGTACTGATGGGGCACATCAGGTTCCTCCTTGCATGTATTATAATTTTGGGATCAGTCACAGCCATTTCTGGCTGTTTCTGTGATCATTATGCATGGAGCTCGTGGTCTTATTGCACCAAGACTTGTGACCAGGGGACACAGGAACGCCGCAGGTATAGTTTATTCTGGTGATCATTTTTAATGAGCTTTATTATGAAAGATTTCTTGAAAAGAGCACCAGTTCTTTTTCAGAAATGTCCGGAATGATGATCATTGGAACAAGAACAATTGTGTCCAGCTGTGCCAGACATATGAGCGCCGGGCATGTAATGTGGATTCGTGTCCCATAAACTGCAAACTGTTTGAATTTGGACCCTGGTCAGAGTGTTCGCCCTGTGCCAAAAAAATGGTAATATATATATATATATATACACACACAATATTAGTAATAATAAAAGTCCACTTTCTCTCTCTCTCACATCATTAATTATTTTCATTTTATTATTGACATTTTACAGTTTAGAATCAAGTCTGTCCTGAGACCAGCTCAGTTTGGGGGACAGGACTGTAATGAACCTCTTTTGGACGAAAGACCTTGTCATCCTTCAAAAGAATGTGTACTTGAAAAAGGCAACTGCAAGGACAAATTCACCTGTGATAATGGTACTTACCTGTTAGTGCACACTCACTGACCATTTCGTTTCAAAACCGGGCCGTTAAAGTTTGGAATAAGAATATGCGAACTTTTCTAACCTTCAGCTGTAGCAGCTTCCTGTTTATGGCTTACAGAAGTATAACCCAGTATCATACACTTCTGTTGTAGCCCATCAAAATTCAGCATGTTGTGGATTCTTAGATACTTTTGTGCTCACTATTGGCATAAAGTATGCTTATTTTGAGCTAGTTTAGCTTACGTTAAACCAATCTTACTCCACAGACCTCAACAGCAATTAATTTTTGCCTACAGAACTTCTCAGTAGGTGTTTTATCATTTTAGTCAATAATTCTTTGTAAACTGTAGAGGCTCTGTTATGGATAAAATCCCAGGAGATTGGAAGTTTCTGAAATGCTTCAACTTCTCTGTCTGGCACCAACTGCCATGCTACAGTCAAAGCCAATGAGATCACTGAGAGCTTTCCACATTTTGTTGTTTGATGTGAACATTAACTCAAGCTCTTGCCGTGTTTGCGTATTTTTTATGTGCTGTACTGCAGCAACATTATTGGCTCATTGTATATGAATGACCCTTAGAAAGATAATCAGTCTCTAGTGTTAATCAGTTTAAATGGGTTTCAGCTTATTAATAATGGGATTGAGTTAGGATATGGGTTGGCCTAATTTACTTGCTTGATTTGTCGACTTGCACCAGCAATGTACACACTACAATTTACAGTGTAAATGGTGGTTCTATAGTGGTCCATCTTCATTAAAAATCTTTTCATTTGCTTGTGTGGCTTGATTTGGTTGGTTAAAAAAAGAGAATTTTGGAAATAGTGAATGACCTCAAACACCTATACCAACACTACACATCCACACACACCACTGTTACAATAAGAAATTAACTCTTATCAAATAAAATGTTCAACAGGCAGATGTATTAACGCCGTTCTTGAGTGTAATGGCCAAAATGACTGCCTGGACAACTCTGATGAAAAGAACTGTGGCAAAATCACTCGAGTATGTGCTACAGAAAGAGTGTTTTATGTCCTTCCTGGAGTGGATCTGATCGGCAATGGGTAAGAATGATTATGAGATGGTGAGATAAACTGTATATCAAGATGTCACAAATTTACTAAAGAATTCTTGTGAAAACTGGTTCATTCTGTGTTGACTGCAGGTTTGATGCTGTTGCAGAGCAGATGAGGGGCGCTGTCCTAGACAACTCCATCATGGGAGAGGAATGCCTCTTAAACCGCAGCAAAGAAAACAGGAAAATCTACCGAATCCCAGCTAACATCGAGAGCTATGAAATCAATGTGAGGGATCTTTTCTTTTTGCCTGAGCTTGGCCTTACTAAATTTTTTTCACAATACAGTTATTTTTCTCTTTTTAATTTGATCTATTAGGTGGAAACACTTGAGGATATTAAGGTGAACCCACCAGTGAAAACTCAGCAGGTCACTTCAGAAAGCAAGACCTCATCTTCTAACCAAGGTCTGCCAGGGGGCTTTTCCCTGAACATTCCCATCCTTCTGTCTATCTTCCGAAATTCTCAACAGTCCACATCTTTTAAGGAGCAAATAAGTGCATTTCAAAAAAAGGTAATAAAAATTAATGTTATGTTAGGCAAGTTATATTAGGCAATATTTTACAGTATTTTGCAATATCAGAATTGTTCAACTCATTAATTAACTAAATAATACATTTGTCTATTTAGGGTGAGACATCACAGATTAATAGATATCACAGTGCTGATGCTTGCACAATACTGATATTTCAACTTACAGTTATTTTTGTATTGTAAATCCTGTTATTTATGAAATCTTTCAATAATCATCTTGCCATAGTCAGTGTGGCAGTGGATCTGTAAAATCTCCTACCACTTTATCACAGCACACCATAAATACATACTCACACGCTCATTCAAACCTAAATGTAATATAAAATAGGCAATCCACCTTCAATCATGTTTTGTGGAAGTGGGAGAATTCCACTGAAGTTGGAGGAAATCCATGCAGACATGGTAGAACACATGAAACATGAACGTAGTGAGATCTCAGAACTTACTACTAATAATAATACATGTAATTAATCCTGACCAGAGTAAAGTTTTTCCTTAAATGAATGAAAAAATGAATGAATAATATACAAAGATGTGACTAAAACAGAAATGTAATAAACATTTATAAACACACACACACACACACACACACGCACACACACACACACACACACACACACACACACACATATATATATATATATATATATATACTTACTTTAAATTCTCCTAGATGTACGAAATAGTGACCCATGTCTGTTAGTATTTTAAAAATATAATATTGCATTTGGGCATATGAAGATCCTAACCTGTATTTCAGGACTCTGAGTATTTCAGGCTACACCAGGATATAGCCACGGCTACTTTCAGAACAAAATCTTCTGACCTGTACCTATCGCACCCGTTTCTGACCTTCCTCAACAACCTACCTCTAGACTACAACTATGCCCTCTACAGGCAGATCTTTCAGGAGTTTGGGACCCACTACTTTAATTCTGGTACAATGGGAGGACGGTATGATCTGCTTTTCCAATTTGATCGTGAACAGCTCCAGACTCAGGGTATCTAACACACTGACATGGCTGGGATCCTATACTTCAGTAAATGCTTTATCTTCAAGCTTCATCTTTTTTTTTATGTAATTTTCAGGATTAACACAGGAGCAAACACAATCCTGCATGCAAAAGGAGTTTTCCATCTTCCTTTTCATTTACGGGACAAGGTCACATAGCAATAGATGTGGTACCAACACACAGACCACCTCATATGAAGGTAATGTTCTAATTGCATATATTGAATTGAATTCCATATTCAAAATCTCTGCCACTGTATTTTTAAGTCATCTTCCAATAATTCATCCTGATTAATGTCAAATGTGTTCACCCCCATTCTAAATGTATTCATCAGCAATGTGATGTTTGCAATTTGCATTTAAAATGATATGCTTATGTATTTTTCTGTGTAATAACCTGCATCTTTACCCAATTAAAGTTAAAGTTCTGCCTTGTGTTTTTTATACAGCTTTAAGCTACATGTTTAAGTATGCAAACAGCTACATAATGCTCATTATTCATATTCTTATATTTTTGTAATTTATTCTTGATTTATTGATTTCTTTTTAATATCTAAGATCTTCATATGCCCAAATGCAATATTATATTTTTAAAATACTAACAGACATGGGTCACTATTTAGTACATCTAGAAGAATTTAAAGTAAGAAACAGTGCCACCTTACTGCCTTCAAACTGTATGACACCACCCTGAACTAAAAAAAAAACATAATGTTTCTATAAATATACATTATATATTATATATTTCCTACACTACCTTAGGAAATCTTTGACACCATCGAAGAATGATTTTGACTTAATCCTTTACTGCATTAGTCTCTAAAGAAGCTAAATGTCCCAACATTTCATCATGCTCGCTTGATTTTGAACTACATTTGCATTCATAATGGATCTTCCTCAGGGTCATTCATGCAGACATCTGAGAAATCCATAACTTCAGTAAAGGGAGGAAGATCAGAGTACACTGCAGCTCTGGCCTGGGAACGGAAAGGTGTTCCACCAGATAGCACGACTTACAAAGACTGGATCAAATCTACTATAGACAACCCCACTGTAATAGACTATGAGGTCAGAAATTCTAAATGTATAATATATTTTCCATGATATTGAGATGTATCTGCTACGTATGCTCTGTAAAGCCTTTATATTGGCTCTAATCCGAGGTGCTGTTAATTATGAATTAAATTCTAAATAAACTTCTCCTTTGCAGCAGAGGTAAGTTTCGATCTTGTTTTGATGGTGTTCATCAGAGCAAGTTTTATCATGGTGCTTGATGGGTTTTGCAAACGCACTTGATAATACTGTTCGTGCAAGGAACTTTCATGTCTTACATAAATACATAATGCCTATATTATTTCATAGTTTTGATTAAAAAATCCAGTATTTAATATAGAAGTATAGATTGTAGAAAATAATTCTACACATTTGCATTGCAGTTACAAATGAACTGATGTTCACACCTGACTAGCAGTGACTGGGAAGACAGTAGCATTGAACGGAAATGCTGATAAAATTTATAATAGGGTTAGGGTATATACTGTAATAATATAACTGGAGAGCGGATCATTTTTGACTCTCATTTCTGACCCTCATCTGAACTTTGCTCTCCATGGTCATGTGATTTATTATTATTATTATTATTATTATTATTATTATTATTATTATTTTTGGTCTTTCACTTTTTACAACTCTACACTATTCTTAGCTACTTTAGATTTTTGCAGAACCTAAAGGCATGGACCTGATCAAGCCTCTTCTACCTAAATAGAGTCAAACCAAAAGTCTACAAAAAACGAAACTGATTTGTGCACCTTGGTACACCCATGCATCCTGCTTAAAAAAAACACACACACACACACACACACAAACAAAAGTTTGGTACACCCATGCATTCTGCTTAAAAAACACACACACACACACACACACACACACAAACAAAAGTTTGTTTCATGCAAAGATAATTTCTCTTCCTTTTTTAACCCAGCTGAAGCCCCTGGTGGATCTTGTACGTGGCATTCCCTGTGCCGTGACAAAGAGACGACACATGCAAAAAGCTCTGCATGAGTATCTGGCATCCTTTGACTCATGTAAATGTGCCCCATGTCCGAACAATGGCCGTCCAACCTTGTCAGGGACAGAGTGTGTGTGTATCTGCCAGACTGGAACCTACGGCACCAACTGCGAGAAACGGGCCAAAGACTACACTTCAGGTTTTTTAATTTAATTAGACTGACTTAGTTATATGGTGTGTTTTTTGTTCTTTATTCTTTTAGCATTATTAACATGGAAGTAAGCTATCTCGCTATGGTTAAAATGCGGGTTACATTTAACTTCGTGATGTAGAAAATGTGCATTAAAGTTGCCAATACCTGAGGAAAAATATTAGTGCATAAATGTGACTGCTATGAAATGTTTATAACATGATTATGTCATTGTTAGGATGCAGGGTGTAAGTAAAGCAATTTATACTGTAATGTCCTAGACTGCAATTTTTACAAATGGCAGCATGCAAATGAACTATTCTGTGCCTTTTCTTATTCTATGTACTATGTAAAATATTACAATACTTTCCTGTAAATATGTTTAACAGTTCTACATAGAACTGCCTTTATAGGAAGAAAAGACATCTATTTTTAGTGTACATCAAATACGTCACGTTACTTTGAATGTGTGTGATTTTTCCATACCCAGATGCTATTGATGGCTACTGGAACTGCTGGAGCTCATGGAGTGTCTGTGACACAACCTTAAGGAGGTACCGCACTCGCTCGTGTAACAACCCAGCTCCTCAGAGAGGAGGTAAACCCTGCCAAGGCCCTGAGCGCCAGGAGGAGGCGTGTACCATCAGTATCTTCCAACAGTTAGTGTGCACACAACACACAGCAACATGTAGAAACAACCATTCGTTTTTGAAGTATGTTCTACAACCTTATATTGTTCGATGCTTTTTCATAGGAAGGATGTGTGCATCAATGATGATGACTTTGAGACCGAGGGAGACAGCGAGAGTGTTCTGCCTCCAGGAGTATCTGGCTGTGCCAAACCCAAACCTCCTGCCCACAGCTACTTGAGGGTTAGGTCTCTCTCTCTCTCTCTCTCTCTCTCTCACACACACACACACACACACACACACACACACACACACACACACACACACACACACACACACACACACACACACACACACACACAAGGATCTTTTTAAGCAGGGTCGAATGCTATTTTTGTGTCTCAGAACACAATTATGAGAGCATAAGCTACCTTTATTTCTCTATATAATCCCCAGCTTCACAAATGCACTTTATCCAAGTGTACCCCAGCATACAGTCAAGATAGATTTTTTCCCCCCGTATGCTGAAGCCACGATCGCACTGCCTGTCCGTGTCTGGAACACTGATCTCCCAGGAATGTCTTAAATGGTCAAAAGATATTGACATAACTCTGTGCACAGTCATGACTGTACGGGCATTGTGTCAATAACTCCCAGCCGTATTCCTGTAATGTCAAGTAATGTGTCCATGAATAATTGTGTGTACAGTTCCCACAGACAGTTGTTTCTCTTCTACAAATTGGCAACAAGTTATTCTCTAAGTGCTCATGGGAACGACTGCAGTGGGCTCAGTGATACCTTGGGAAGTATTGCCGGAAGTATGGCTTTCTTTAAAAAATTGACCCTCAGCAAATGTTTTACTGTGGCTAAGAGTCTCATCACTACGTATACTGTGCTTAAATTTTTTATAAGAAATTCATCACAAGTCCCGGTGTGACTTGAAAAATCCTATATACAGTAAATACTCCACAGTAAGTTCGTAGTTATTATATACGTTTAAAGAAAAGTGCTTTTGAAAGGGCTTTTTCCTGTCTTTTTGCTTGATGTTTCTACTTGAAACATATGTGAAAGGGAAACCATCTACTTTTTTTTCAGTTGCTCCTGTTAGGGGTTGCTACAGGGGACCATTTGATCTTCATATTTAATTTGGCACATATTTCATGCCAGATGCCTGCAACCGTCTTTACTTTGTTTAGGCTTTGGACCGGCACTCAGAGTGCACTGACTTATGCACACCAGTTACTGGTATTCCCCACCTGGGAAGCGAACCCTGTTCTTCCACAAAATTATTAAAATGGTTCTTCAAATGATTTTCGGGGGGTAAAAGTTTCAGAAAAAGATTTCATAATTTTTTACATGCAAAGCCAATTACAGTGTTTGTAAGTAGGGACAGCCAATGTGTTAGCTAGTTAATTACCGAGATTTACAAGGAAAATTGAGCACAAGCATTATGATTTAAATGAGCATCAGACTGATCGGTCTCGCTCTACCATTTAGTATTACAGTTGTATTTTTTTTTTTTAGGTTTTACAACTATTAAACGCAGTATCAAGACTGGTCTATGTGTCCCCCCATTTTACTGATTTATTCTCTTTTATTTCAGATCAATAAGCGAGTGTATAATCATGGGGATCATGAGGAATTTGTGTGCTTCTCTGGTTTTGAGCTGGAGGGTTACCAGCTCATTCACTGTCAACAGGATGGAACTTGGGAGGATGCAAAGGGCAGCTGCATCAGTATGTCCATGAAAACCAGCTAATCTTAAAAGCATATGATCAGCCATGGCATGTTTGATATTTAGTGATAGCTGCTTTTATTTTGCACTAAGGGTTATGAGTTCAGTGTGCCTTATAAATTATTTAAGAAAATGAAGTGCTCAGACGTGTGCTATTATAGAAAAATCATAAAATAATATAATTTCAAATGCAAATCAAAGCAATATTTTAATCTTTTAATGAATGTTCTGGTTGTTTATATATTTACAGGACTGTCCAAATGTCTTAAGGCAGCCCTAATTTCTTTAAATTAAATTAAATTAAATTAAATTAAATTAAATTAAATTAAATTAAATTAAATTAAATTAAATTAAATTTTATTATTTTTAGTTAATTTTATTTAAAAAATGAGTTAAAGAAATGGGATCAAATGTTTTACTGAGATATGCTGCAAAGTGCCTAAAGATACAATCTGATTTTCCCTCTTGTCTGTTCCAACCACTCAGTATTCAGCATCACCAGTATACTAATCAGCGGCCTGATAATCTCCCATCATTTGCACCTGTTTCTTACTGGTTCATGTTTTAAGTTAGATTGTGGTTTTTTTTTTCTTTGCTTGAATTGATTCATAGGTCACTGTGTGGCTTAACTAACAAAAAACATTCCTCTGAATCTGGTCAAGTACAGGGCCAATAATGAGAGTAAAAAATTCCATAAGGAAGCCTGAAGAACTAACCCTCAAAACTATATTGAAAATATAAGAAAGTCTGGGTCTTTGGAAGGCAATGAAGGGTAGCTCAAGACTCTTGCACAATACTGTATATGTAATGTCATCGAGGTCTGTGGAACCAAACCTTCATTACATTAGTTACTGTATCATTTATTTATGCTACAGCAGGTAAAAACAGTAGTTCTTTAAATAGACCTCCCGGCATTTGAAGTATTCACCATCATCATAAAAGTCTCTGGTACTACAGAAATGATAATGGAAACCAGTGATAATGTCGCAAATTATGGGTTCTGCTTGGCCAAGAGGTGTTGAGTAATATTCTGCAACTGCAGCTATGACAGTAGTTCAGCTGCAAATAACATATTTATATGATTGTGTTGATTTTAAAAAAATCATTTTACAACTTTATTATAAAACTTTATCATTACAACTGTTATAAAAAATGGTAATAGTAAATAGGAAAATATTATCTAAACCACTGAACTCTCTAAAGGAACTGTCAATAACATCTGTGTTCTGCATTCGCTTGTTTCCAGAGAGAATATGTCCTAGACCTAAAGTGCCGAAAGACATGAGCATAAACCCAGAGAAGGATGAGTACTTTATTGGCTCCAGGTTCTCTCTGAGCTGTTCGGACACTGCCATGAGCCCATCAGGACCACTTTACTACACGTGCACTAACGTGCTCACCTGGGACCCACCTGTCCCTGCGGACATCCAGTGCAAAATTGGTACTGTTAGTTCACACTTCCTAACAGGCAGTTTGTTTAATTAGTAGCGTTTCGTTTTGTTTATTGTTTATCTGAAAGAATGTCTATTGAGATTAAATAACCTTTTGATAAGCTGTGTAATATATCTAAGACAAGACAAAAGTTTTACATTTTTAAAAACAAGTTGCTTTGCTGGTTGTGCCTTGATATTCTTTTTGAGCAAAATGCAAGTCTTTATAGGTCTAATAAAGGCCATTCTGTGAGATTGCTTTCCACTGATCAGTGATGTTGTTATGAGCAAACTATAATAGTTTTAATGCCCCTGCCACATTAAACTGGTAGAAGCATTTTTTTTTATATTTAAGTATTTGTTGTAGTAATTAAGCAAATCAACTGATTAAAATGTAAATGAATTCAAACAGGGTCTATGTCACAGGAGAGTTAAATATTTTTTTCCTTAATAGCATCTTTTCTGATGTGCTAAATACATGTTCAGACACCAGAAGCCCATTTTTCAATGAACATCAGCACACCTGTCTATCTGAGATTAATTTTAGCATGATATCTCAAAGAGGGGTTTTTCTAGGATTCATATGACATTTCAATTGTAGCCAGCAGATATTACAGTTATTACATTTAAGAAAATGTATAAATTCAAATTCAAATTTTATTTGTCACATACACAGTCATACACGGTACGATATGCAGTGAAATGCTTAGGCGACTGCCCGTGACCTTAGAATAAAAGACTATTTAAGACTATTTACACGTAAAGAATATAACAAAGAACGAAGCTAGTCTTAAATAGTCTTTTATTCTAAGGTCACGGGCAGTCGCCTAAGCATTTCACTGCATATCGTACTGTTTATGACTGTGTATGTGACAAATAAAATTTGAATTTGAATTTATACATTTTCTTAAATGTAATAACTGTAATATCTGCTGATAATAAACATTATTATTATTTGGCTACAGATGAGCCCTTTATACCAGACACCAGCTGTGGGATGGGAGAGAAGCGTGTGGGTTCATCATGTGTCTGCATTCCCCTAGAAGACTGCAGGTCAGTGCTTATTAATAATCAAAAGTCAAGAACTTTCTTTTCTCTGTAAAAGAGGGCCACAGACTTTCAGATTTTAACTGAAAGCTTTACTTTGAAATATGTAATGTGACAGTTGATTTCATAGCAGGACCTGATTATTGCTAAAACAGGTACAGTGGTGTTTAATAGAAGAAAACCCATGATTCCAAACAATAAGAGATAACAATCAGGTTTTGGTGTTTAAAAATTTTATTCAACCGTTTTGGTAGAGCTGAAGCCAGGGCATACTTTCTGCATGTGGTTATATGACATTGTGGCCAATGTAGGAAGCCTTAAACCAAAGTCAAATATAGACCAAAATTATAATAAGAACTTTACGTTCATATGTGTACTTCCATATCAATTATAACAACACTCATCAACCATGGACATCTAAAATTTCGAGGCAGTGACAGGGAGATGGCATATTCTGATTAATGAACTCCAGCTCCTAACTGTGCAGGAAATTGATGTGGTTGACTGGCATCATTTGTCTTCAAGAAGCACATTTTAGCCTTCATCCTGCCTGGTTGGTAGCTGTTGAGTGGAAACGGAGGGCACTAAGATGAGGTTAGAGTTGGCTATGATTAAATTAGGGAGAAAATCAAATTAGTATTGAATTAACCCGGTAAAGTAAGTATAAGTACCAGATTTCTCAGAATGCATGTAGTACAGTATTTTTAATGTATTTTTAAGAATTAGTTTTTTCTATTATATCATATTCACTCGTTTCAAAGAAAAACTTACAGAATAATTATTGGTATGTGGGAGCTTTCTGTAAGGAGACATATGTGCAACAGGAATTTTGTGTGTCAGCACCTTGTAAGAGTCCAGGGTACAAAGGGGTTCACACTTTCTGTTTTTGCAGTCACATGACAAGCTAAGTACTTTCTTGTTCAAGTTCAAGAAAAAAAAAATGCCATGATATTTTGTGTGACTAAAAAGAGATAACTATTGCAAAGTGTCAGTATAGTCTGCTTCATGTTGTGCCTTATCAAGCCGCTCTGGTGTGTTAGGATTGATCATGTGGTATTCCTTATATTAGCAATTATTTTGTCATGTGGAAAACCAGAGCATCATCAATGTGTTTTTAAAAAATCCATTCATCTCTTTTAGGTCATATAAGAACGACATTTGTGCTTTGGATACAACACGCAGCGCAGCGATGATGTCCTTCTGCTCTTTTCACGCCCGCCGTTGCCATGGAGACAAGCTGCACTTCATTAATGATGGTCCATGTAAAGGTGATGTGAAATGGGCCATATTCAGGGCCAGCATTTCTGAGAAGAGTTCTGTCAAGGTGCCATGTGGATCAGACACCTGTTACGAGTGGGAAACCTGCTCAGGTACATATGCGTTCATGGGGAACATGATACACACCCTTCTGCATGCAAGAGCTGTCTATAGTATTGACAGAATGAGTTTATCTACAGTAATGACAAATAACATGTACAATGCCAGCTGTAAGTGTGAAGTCACTGCTGTGGATTTTACATTGCAGAAAATTATCTGAAATGTCTTTCTGCATATGACAGTACATCAAATGAATCAGTACCAGTCACTGCAATTGAGTTGCTGCTGGTGGTGGTTGTACAGTAATTGCAAGGTATAATTAAACATTGGAAGCAAAGGCAACATATTTCCTCACATATAGTACTATGCATATGTTTTAGGCCAGTGTAAATATGTGCTGTAACATAAAAATGCTTTCAAAAATCTATATTTAAATAGTTTATTTCTATCAATTTGTAAAATGCAATTTTAGTGATCAGAAGAAAAATCTAAATCAAATAAATATTTGGTGTGACTACCCTTTGGCTTCAAACCAGCATCAGTTCTCACACTTGCACAGGCATTTTGTAGGACCAGAGTCAGGTGTATGATTGGCAGTTATACCAAGCAGGTGCTAATGATCAATTTAATATCTAGTTTGAACTACAGTCATTAACTGAAAGAAAAACAAGCTTAAAATTCAGTAAGGAACAACCAAACTCTGCTACTGTTTAAAGTAACAGGTCATATACCATGCCAAGACTGAGCAACAAAATACAAGGTAATTATACTGCACCAGAAAGGTCTAAAAAAAAAAAAAAAAGGTCTGTTTTCAAAGCAGACTAATGTTAAGATGTACTGGTCAAACCATTTTGAAGAAGCAGAAAGAAAACAGGTAGTGTTAAGGACCATAGACATAGTGGTCGGCCAAGTAAAGACATCAGACTTAATTCCCTTTGACATCGCATGGTGTTCAGCAGTGCCATCAACAACGAACTGACAGGAACCAGTGGAACCCTGGTATACCTATCTGCTTTTTGGAGAATTCATGGATAAATTCCGGCCAAAAAACCAAACCTACAATGTGGAAACGAGACAAAGCGATTCACTTTGCACAAAAACATGGGAACTGGCGTGCGAAAAAATGGCAGCAGTTTCTTTGAACCAATAAGGCAAACTTTAAAATATTTGGCAGGAGCAGGAGGCAGGTTGTTTGGCAAAGGGCTGGAGAGCGGTAAAAACTGGAGTTGGAGATTTGGTCAGGAGTAATGGTGTCGTCAATGCCGTGAAAAACAGGCAAATACTTATCCATCATGCAATACCATCAGAGAGGTGTCCCCAAATATAAGTGGCCCCAAATTTATTCTGTTGCAGGACAACGACTCAGACATACAGCCAATGTCATTAAGAACTATCTTCAGAATAGAGAAGAACAAGGAATTCTGGAAGTGATGGTTTGGCCCCACACATCCCTGATCTTAACATCATCGAGTCTGTCTGGAATAACATGAAGAAACAGTAGGATTTGAGACGGCCTACATTCAAATAATATCTGTGGTTAGTTTTGCAAGATGATTGGGACAACCTAGGAGAATCTGATGCAATTTTGGTTATGGAGGCAGTGGGAAGTGACACCAAATACTGCTCGAATTTGGATTTCTTTTCTGTTCATTTAGTTTCCATTTTGTAAAATTATATATATAACTTCATATGCTGGACTAACTAAAATACTAGCACAGTTAAAGGACTAGCTAATATACTTCTATAGTGAGTAATATTGTATTATAACTAATGGGCCTGCAAAAGTGTAAGCACAGGTAATTAAATAGTTAATATAGCAGAATAGCTTTGGTAAATTATTACCAAACCTAGTTGCTCATGCATTAGCTAATTTCTACCCACTATATCTATATGATTCTGTCTAGTATTTTTACATAGCTGTTTTTGTTTCTCTTGTGTTTATCTACAGCATCAAGTATGTGTTTGTGCAAGTCTCCCAGAGAATGTCCAAAAACAGGGACACAAACCTACTGTGTAAACATTATAAGACTTCGGCGTCAGCAGACCCTCCATCTGTGTAACATGGCTGCCACAAAGTGCAGTGGCTTTGACTTGGAAATTCTTCATGAAGGTGCATGCCCCTAAAAGCCCCTGAATAGAGTTATACTCAATATTTACACATAGAAGTCTGAGCCTGTGAATTACTCACCCTATGCATACCTGATAACTCAGCATTTTTTTCTATTATTATCAACCACAGTTTATCTTTTTTTTTTTTTTTTACTTTTAATTACTTGTTTTTAAATATTTATGTGAAACACTATAATGAATAAAGTTAATTTCAAGTCTAAAATATATCAAAGATTTAGCTAACTATTAATGTACACAATTTTGTCATTCACACACATTGGACAGTGTTTAGAAGCTACTGTATAGTTCTTTAATCAAACGTTTTTGTTAATACTGCAATTATGTTACATTTCTCAGAGGCCTTCAGTCCCACACCATATATTGAATAATAACCAAACAGAATGATAAATGTTGAGGATGAACTATGAAGATGCATTGCACACACTGCAACCATAATAAAACTCTTAACTGCTCTTATTGTCCTAGCTAGTAGTGCCTAACTAATAAGCCCATCTCGCTCTCTAATGCCAGGAAGAACTAATAAATTATTAAATAAGAATCGGTGTAAGAAAGATAAATACTGTACAATATTGAAAAGAAAAATTAGAGATACTCTCTAAATGTGAATGTTGCTTGCGTTCATTGTTGCTTTGGAGGCAAAAAAAAAAAAAGTAATCTGTGTGGTATATTACTGAATGTTGCTGCAGGTAAAGTGTGAATTCTCATAATGTACATCTAAATGCCCCAGCCATGCACATGCTGTTGTTGTTGTTTTTTTTAAATCAAGATTGCAAATCTTAAACAATTAAAAAAAATATCTGGTTTATGACAAAAATTGTATACCAAACAATACCAAATTCTAAAGTTATGCAAGTAATACATAACACTAACAATGTCAGTATACACTACAAATGGTATACATGCTGTTGTTTATCAAGATTGCACTTTAAAAACAATTTAAAAATCAATCATAAATATCATCATATTCGCTCACTTACACTTTTTAAACTTTGCATTTATATCTCTAATGATAAGATTATGCATGTGATCACATACATAAAAAAACAGGCTCAAATAAACACAAAGTGAATTTCACATAATAAGAAAAGATTTGCTTTCCATTAGCCTGTTGTACCTTACCATTGTCTGCCATTACCATCCTCCTACCTGTAGCTTTGTGTAAAAAAACATCATACCAGTGCGTATACCCTGAAATTAGAACTTTAATGTAGGCTGTCCTTGGTTCCAATCATAATAAATCAGCCACCCATGAGCAAGTCACTTTATGTGTTTTACTGTTTATTATTTATGGTCAAAGATTCTTTTTCAATTTGCAAATTCTGTCTGGTTTATGACACAAATTGCATACCAAACGATACCAAATTCTAAAGTTATGCAAGTAATACATAACACTAATAATGTCAATATACAATACAAATGGTTTATTTGCAGCTACTATAGAAATCCAATCTTTGTTTGGCACTAAGCATTTTAAATAATAGCAAAAATAAATTAGAAAAGTATCATCATGATTATATTCAATTGGTTTAATTCTGACATTTTCCAATGTTCATCACTCTGACGTCTTTCCCCATGCACCTCCAAGCCCCAGCCTCACACTCTGTCATAGACTCATGGCCGCCATTCTCTACAGAGACACAAAGGTGAGCAGGTTCTTCTGGGCAATCCTCTGGGTCTTTACAATTACACTTCACACCTGAAAGAGCACAACAGCATTAATTTCAGTTTTCACTATGCTTCATTCTGTAGTGCAAGACCTGTATGTTCAAACATGCCACTGGAGGGAGTGTTGTTGTGTTGGATATCAGCATGGCTATGATGTGGTTGTAGGCAAAAGGGCCAGTTCAAGTGCCAAAGCTATTACAGCCATTATAATGTCCAGCACAAAAACAACCTCGAGTCTGATATTAGTTTTATAAAACAGCTCCACAAACAACATATTTTATCAAAAGATTAATTGGTTTGTTTATTTAACCAGTTATTTTGCAACACCAACACTTTTATACCACAGTGATGAATTGAAATCAACTCTGATTGGTCATAAAATGATGATTACTTTTCTGCAACGGCAACTCTGACAATAGTTACAAGTTGCCTTTTTTGCCTCATTACATTCCTTTAATTACAATTATTTTAATTAAGAAAGGTGAGCAAAGGTGAGGAAATAACCCCTGTAGTTGCTATAATAGGAGCTAACTTACTGTATGTTCACACCAATTTATTCTTAAGTTAATAAGGGACTGGAAATGTATGCAAATTCTTGTGGTATAAGAGAAATAAAACACTTTTTGGAACATGCTCTTAATGGAAAATAATTAACTTCAGAGTAGTACCACTATCTCAGATTCATTAATTTACTTTAATGGTCTGCCCCTGAAGTGTTTTATTTCTAAAATAATATCCAGGAAGTCATACCAGTGCATTTCTCCCATGGCTTGCAGTCTTGACAGGATGTGAATTTGGTTTCTGGCCAATTACACATATTGTCTTGGAGCAGAGACAATGTCCTGCCTAGACACTGCAGGGCACCAAGCTGGCAAACACCCATCGGATTTGCCAGGCCAGGACGCACAGAGGCACACACTTGCAAAGATGACCTGTGGAATATAACACAAGGCATTTAACTAGGCTTTACTTTGCAAACATATATGGATATAAAATGCACATATTCTGTAAGGATTCTTACTCAGGATCCAATATTAGCAGTGATAATCACTAACATGTGAAGGGTAGCTCAGTGCTTAAGGCATTAGACTAAGGCATTGGAATACAGTTTGGAGGGTCCCAGGTTTAAATCCCACGGCCACCAAGTTGTCCCTGTTGGACCCTTGAGCAAGGCCCTTAACCCTCAACTGCTCAGATGTATAATGAGATAAAAATGAAAAATGTAAGTCGCTCTGGATAAGGGCGTCTGCCAAATGCCTAAATGCAGATCCATATACATCACAGGACTGATTGCAAAGGTTTTAAGCCACCCCTCATTTCTTCGTCTTTTTTCTCGGCTGCTCCCATCAAGGGGTCACCCACAGCATACCATCTGGTCCGACACAACTTGGCACAACTTTTACACCGGATGCTCTTCCTGACAAACCTCCTATATTTCTAACCGGGCTTGGGACTAGCACTGTATGCAGTGGCTGGGTAGTATGGGGTGTTCGTAGGGTTAAGGGTCTTTCCCCATTTCTTCGCATAAAATGTAATTCAATTAGGTAGATTAAATTAAAGAATTTAAAGCAGCAACCTCATTTCCCCTGTCAACTGTTCCAACTACTCAGCGTTCAGCATCATCAGTATACTAATCACAGGCCTGATCATCTGTTATCATCTTCTCCTATTTCTCACTGGTTCATGCCTTAATGTTTTATGCTTAAATTATTACATGTCAAATGAGAGCCAAAAACTTGCCAAAAATGAGAGCCAAAGCCTGGAAAACTATTCCTTAAGATCACATTAAAAGTTACAAGAGTATCTGTCTCCGTGGAAGCAAAATATGGTAAAATGAGGTTTGTCATGAGACTTTTGCATAGCATTGTATACATTTATGATTTTTGTGTGAAATGTAATATGTTTCAAAACATGTTTTTGACATACAAATGTTCTATTGGCATAAAATTTTCATTGTAAAAAGGAAGGCTGGGAGGGCTTGCACATCTAAAATGCATGCCATTTCATTGATACAGTCAACAATACATTACAGTAATAATGTAAAAGATATCAAATAACATAACATTTAAGAAAAAAAATATGTATAGGCCTACAATCCATTGCACAACTGTATATGACATGATACAGAAGCTACAGTAAGCACAAAAACAGCTTACCCGCATTCATATGGCACTTTGCACACACACTGGGCTTGTCCAGCTTTCTCCCATGGCTTGCAGCTCAGGATTGATTCTAACTGGACCACTAAAACATACATTTCATTTTAGTGTCAGAAAATTTGAGGAAAATATTATTGCACAACAACAGAGTTTCCCAGAAAGGCAATATTTTCTTCTGAGTTTGCATAACCTTTTTAAGGCTGTGCCCAAAAAAATGGATAAAAAAGGTTGTTCTATTCAAAATGCAGCTGCTGTCTGAGTTTTGGCAACATTAAGGAAAGCATGAAACATGTGTCTTTCTTGGCCTGTAAATTCCCATTATTTAAGGATGATCGGGCAAATTGTTGCTCCCACTAAGATTTTTTTTTATTCAAATGTAAAAACATAATTTTTAAATAGTTTTCCTGTTGATGCTTTATACACAGATAAAAACCACTGACAGTGATGTGAATAACATTAACGATCCCGTTACAATCAATATTACGCGTCATGTGAACAGTCAGTTCTCAGAGTTTATGTGTTAGAAGAAGGACAGGGAGAAAGGTAAAGATTAGAACGATGGGCCAGATTGTAGAGGCTAGATGACAAGTGATGTTTTAGAGCATGATGGCTCAGTGGTAGACGTTTCGCCTGCCACAAGGAAGGCCTGGGTCTGTATCCCAGTCAATGCCCCAGACCCAGCCACTGAGGTTGCAGGGCCCTCTTAGTGCTGGTCTCAGACCAGATAAAAATGGGTATAAAACCTGTGCCAGTATAAAAAAAAAAAATGTGTGGATCAGAGGATCTGCTGTGGTAACCCCTAATGGGAGCACAACGAGAACAACATTTTACAATCTGTTTTCTTATGAAAGCCCCGAATAATACATTTTTGTTCAAATGCTATTGATTTGTGAGTGTTTGACTGTACTATTTCAAAACTGATTTAAAATATGTTTTAAGTGATTTGGTTAGTGTGGGGAAACCAGCTTAGTTTCTACCTTGGTTGCATTTAAAAGTGTTTGGTATTGGAAACCAGCTTAGACTGGCACGGCAGAGTATCTCCTGCTGTCCCTCGGGCTGCATGCCACTGGGACATGACAAGGACACAGCCTCTCCTATCGAATACACCTGCTTCAAGGGTGAGGCGATGACATGATTCAAGAGTTGTGGAGCATCACATGAAGTTCCTGGTACACAGCACAAAAGTTAAATAAAACATTTTAAGCATCCGATTTATCCACAAAGGGCCTGTTTTTCGTTGAAAGCTGAAATGTATTTAGAACTGATATATACCAAAAACCATCATCTTGTTGTAGTACTTTTGTACCCACATATAGTTAGCTCCTTCCCCAGTTTCTTATTTTTCTTTCTTTTTAATTTAATAAGGCCACATTTGCTTGTAACATTACCTAGAAATCACAAAGCCATATATCCTGAAGACTTTTCCTTTTAAAGTTACAGGAGATTTCTTCTATAAATGTAAAACAGCTTGGAGTATTTACCATACAAGTCCCTATGAATGAGTTGTATATTTAAAAACATATTACTTGTGATTCCCAGCTGTACTATTGTGAGAGCTACTTTTATTTAAAATTCCATTCAACAGCACATTGGTATAAATATCCTGTATCAAATACATGAATAAGAAGAGGGGCAACTGACATTATGGACAATATATTTGCATTGAAATTCGATGTGTGAAAGCTTCAAACTAGATGTTTGTTTCTCCATGTTCAATCCTAGATCAAGACCTGCAATCTTGAAAAACTTCTGATAGCATATGGGTATATATTGCTCTTTATCTGACTTACTCTTGCATTCTGTTTGTCCTCTCCTCCAGTTCAGACTCTCAGTACATTCAGCAACAGGATCTCCAACAAGGTAATACCCTTCAATGCAAGTGTATTCAATCTTACTGCCAACTGTATAAACATCTTTAGGGCTCTTAATATGGACAAAGAATAGTAAGGAAGAAGATGCTTAAGGAGTAAGGCAGTTTGTCAGTTTGTTTATAGAAATCATGGGTTACATTATGACAGTGAGAGAACCTCACCAAAACAAATCCATTTCGCAGAGGAGGTGGAAACTTGCAGGACTTCGCTGGGGTCAGAGATGGATCAAAGCAATGTGGCTCCATAAATCTAAAATGCCAATCAACAGTAATTAGGCTAAATTTGATGTATACTATAGTTAATACTAGTATAAGTGTTTTTAACATTGTTTTTTTACAATCATACCTTAAGTGTTCAAGATCTGGGTCATCACAGGCTTTGTACTCAATCAAATGGCCTATACAATGCTTGCCTCCATTTTTTGGTGTGGGATTATTACATGTGCGAGTTCTTGATTTCTGACCTTTGGTACATGTTCCCCAGGCTGACCAGCAGTTCCAACCACCATCAACCACTCCTGGAAAATAACACCCGGGAAAATAATCAATGATAGTATGGTCATGATAAATGAGAGTAAATTTAACTAACAAAGAATAAAAAGGATAACTTATGTGTAACATTTGCTGTTGTTAACTGCTCCCATAAATGTTATAAATAAATTTTCTTATAGTGCATTTACGTGATCATATCGAAATTGACAGTGTTTTCTGTCAAATAACACATTAGTCTCAGAGCTGTCAGTGTAGAAAAAATAATGAATGACTAATCAGAAAAAAAATAATTTAACAGCACCCGTGGTATGAATCCAAATATTCAACAATATGTAATACACTCAGCTGCACCTGGCTGTTCTCCAAGCACGTGACCGTTCTGGCAGGATGTGCCACTGGTATCAGGTTTGCACACGCAGGTACAAACTCCATCACTTAGCACAGGTCTGCCATTGTTGTGGCACGGCCTGCAGTGGCATGAGCTCTGCTCCTCAAGATAGGCTTCCAGCGCCCTCTTCAGGTGCAGCTTCTTTAACTGTGCGCATGACACCTCCTTCACCAGCTCATAGATTGGCCTCAGCTGAGGAAAGTTTGACAAAAGGCTATGAATTAAATCTGTTGGGAAGGTCTAGATCTTTCAAAACAAACAAAACACAGTCAAGTGCAAAAGTAATACTCATAGGAGAAAGTGATGAAAGGAAAGAAATCCAGTTTATAATGCAAAATGATTGATGTGATAATGTTTAAATAAAAAGTGCAAAGTTTGCAGTTTTCTTTATTCTGGCTTCATGAATGCCTACAAATCGTTTCATTTCCTCTGAACAGCTTTTTCATTCTCTCAGTTTATGTAATCCCAGTCCACTGCACATTCTTTATAACATTCGTAACTCAAACTGGGTCTGGAAACTGAACTTCATACCATACTGTAGTTCTTTTCATGATATCACTGTGATTATTCAGAATTTTATAACTAGGGAGAAATTTTTACATTAAATTCTTTAAAAGAAATGAGGCTGACACTTTTCAAAACTGATCAATGACTTGTGGTGAATTATGCAGGAATAACTTTCATATTCCTATAAAATTCTAAGAATTACTCATTATGTCTACAAAGACCTTCTCATTCATTACATCTTAGTAACTGCATTCTTGTATGAGTTTATAGTAAAGTTTTTTCAAAAACAAGAAACCTTTTTTTATTTTATTTTTTTACAATGAATCTTTTTTAACAAGAAACCTCTTATTTAGCTGTTTTTGATTAACATTTTTTAGACATACCTTCTTTTTGATAACCTGAGGGAAGTCCTTGATTGAGCCGGCCCATTTGGCATACATGGCAAGGTTTTTCTCAGGGTTCTCCAGGTCCAGCTGGCCTAAGCCAGCCACATATGCACCATGCCCTCCAATAATGTTCGTCTTTACTGGCAACGTCTGGCTGCTTTGTTCTGTAGAACAACATTTTGAGATTAAAATAAACAGCGAATTTCAATCTGAACTAGTGGATTGTTCTGTATGAATAGAAATAAAGTTACCATTGTAGCTCCTGATTGACTGAACTAGTTTCTCACACTTGGTTGTTGTTTTCTTTCGGAACAGACGTCTCTTGACACGTGTGACACACTTGTGAAAATCAATATCTGTTTGACCTGCATTTTTAAACATATACGAAAAATATAAAACAAATAGTCCGTATAATTAATAAAACAATTGGGAACTTTCTGTTATAGGAATGGTATAAAAAAGCAGAGTTACTTAAAGTCTTAAAATGTTTTATTCCTCTTCTACCAAACCATTTTTAAATGACTAGAATGTTTCTAGGACCTGCTCTTGTCAAACTAAATGTTAAAATTCAAGTTTAACATTTACAATAGTTTCATTTTATAATAAGAAAACCCTCTTTTATAAGCTTCTACATGTTTTCCTGTAGTGACCAACAAAAGAGTTCACAATTTATTGACCAGATATACATTTATCAGTTAATTAATCCGTTTTAATCAGATATCTTACAACTCCTGAGTCAATAACTAAAAGTCATTACCATTTGGAGTTTTATAAAAACGGTTGTTCTAAGGAAATTATTTTAAGGTATCATTTAAGGTATCAGAACGGTTGTTCTAAGGTATACCATCCCCCGTCCCTTTAAATTGAGAACACTAGATTATTATTATTTTTTTAAAAACATACTCATCTGACTCATAAACTGGGAGTCAAACTCCAGAAGGACCTGGTACTCTCCTCCCAAAGAGCCCTCAGCCATGTAGTGCGTGCCATAAAGTTGCAGAAGTGAGCGATAAGCTGCTGGATCATATGTGCTAGGCAGAGCAGCTAGAGCTCTCCAAAATTCCTCAGAGAGTGGGAGGTACTCTGGGATGTTGTTCTGGAACTGAGCTACTTCCACCTCATTTTTGATAATCAAAAGCTGGTAGGCCTGGAGAAAGAAAAGCAGATTTTATGTCCCTGTTCAACACTGGTATTTAGTTGTTGCAACAGTTATGCAACTACAGCGAGACAAGCTGAGCAGTTTCAAAGCTGCCAAAAGTCAAAGCATTAAGTTAGTATAGCATAGTAGGATTATGTTTACAGAAACCTGGTACCTGAATGTCCAATATCAATGGGCTTGTCCCACACAGTAGCCCCCTCCCTCCTCTCAAATGAGAGATGTCTTGATGTACATACTGTAGGTCAGAACTCGGTCTTTCAATTATATTTATATGTTTCATACATTTGAGGACCACAGAAACCAGTCTCAAAAAAATATCTGTCTTGTTTATCTTTATGTCTGTATGTCTGTCCTGCCGATTTTGTCAAAGCATCACATAAAATTGACTCAACGGAATTTTATGAAACTTTGCCAGTTCTTCAGAATTTGCCTGAAGTTAAACCTGCGGCATAAATTAAACACAAATTTTGAGTATACTGTAAGGGACGTTATGAGCAGTTACGTTCCAGATTACCTCACATTAGCCATCACTTTTTCAGACAAATACAACGCTATTGCTCTCGGGGTGAATTCAGAGCCAAGGAACAGAGCAAATCAAAGAGATGGTTTACCGTAAATATGCATAGTATGTGAAACACACAGAACCGACTGTAATGCCTCTACAAAATGCACAAGTCCTCATGAAAAGAATGCATAACACAGCATGGCTTACTCCAAAAAAGGTAGAAAACCATTGAAAACTGAATCTTCAAAGATGTATTTACAGCAAGACAGGCAGATATGTACGTGTACAGCTTATTTTTAGCTTTAACCTTTTAAAAACTCAACGACAGGTATTAACACTAGGCTATATATTTTTGTTCTTAGTCTTTCGGCTGTTTCCATCGAGGAATCGCCACAGCGGACCATCCAATCTGCACAACAACTTGGCTCAGGTTTTACACTGGATGCCCTTCCTGATGCAACCCTCCAATTCTATCTGGGTTTGGGACCGGCCCTAATTGAAAGAAAGTGTGATGTCTTCGTATAAGAACAGTGTGGTCTCATGAGGCACCAGGGCAGGCCTGAGCATTTCTGATTAGGCAGCAGAGTTCATTTGAGACCCAGAAATATATAGCAGAACCCTGAATTGCATATTTGAATTTAAATCACTGTCATAGGCATAGAAACATAAAAAATACAACCTGCACCTTTAATTTGTTTTTTTCTGTAGTATTCTATTATAGTTTGTAGCATTATTTGAAAACGTTTTGGGGGTTTTGCTGGAATGAGTGACAATGTGTGTGCATACTCTACGACTGGCCGCCACACCTTTTCCTATTGTCTGACACATAAACACTGGAGCATTTGCACATGGTGGTGAGTGATGCAAGACATGTTTGATGCAAATCCTATTGCAAGCCATGCGTTTATCGTGGATAGTAAAAAGTCCTGAATAATCCTGCCTAATACAGTAAATGTAATGATTAAACAATCAGGACATTAACAATGAACAGAATAATTAGCAGTAAGCAGACCTCTACTGTTCATTACTACAGTCAGGTATGGTGAAACAAATAAAATTCCTAACAATGAAGTAATAAAATCAATGCATTTTAAAAAATGACCCAAGGACTAATCAAGTTGATAAGTTGGCCACAGCAAAAAAAAGGAATAAAAATGTGATCACTGCACAAGAGGTGCAGAAGTAAATAATTTTAAATACTGTAAATATTTGCTAATGCAAAAAATGGCATCATATTTTCAATTTAGTAACAAAAACCTGAGAACTTTTAATAAGGTTGTTAATGAGTCAGCGCACAATACCTTGTCCCGCTTCAGTTCATTGTGAAAGGTTTTGTGATCATGGCCTCCTTGGATTTTATATCGCTCCTCTACATGGTCTGTGTAGGACCATGCACTTTTGTAGAACTCTTCACTAAAGTCATTGTCAACAGCCACCTGATGAAAAATGTGACAAAATTAGATTTCGTGTAAACAAATAAGATGATAATGTAATTTTAGATCATGAACTAGTTATAGTGTTAACATACTTCTATACTGACATAATTAATCTTAAACTAGCTTGTGCTGGAAAGGATCTGTAGGTACACTGATAGCATTTTAACAGACAAACAAACCTGTCAAAAATATATACTGTATACAATTGTTTTAACCCACAAAATGTCATGACAAGCTAGATCAACAAATATCTGTTCATTGACTAAAGTTGATAGCAAAACTGACAATAGATTGCTTTAAGCAGTTGTCATAAATGGTTATGTGGGTAAAATGTAGCCTTATAAAAAAATACAAGTAAAAATAAATATAATAAGTCAAAGGTATTATGTGTAATTATTAAATAATTGAAGATTCTTTATCAAAAAATGAAGATATTTTACATTTTGTGTAGACATTTTGTCTACTGAAGACAAACAGCTTTTTAAATGTCTAAAAACCATGTATAAAATTGTCTTCTTTAAAAATGTAAAAGAATATGCTGTACTGTTGCACATTACAAACAATGATATTGGGTTGGATTTTTTACATAATACCTTTAATTTGATTTCCCAAAATACCACCCTGATCCTGACCAGGCAGTTAGTAAAGGGGAAGGAATAAACGCCACATGTCGAATGAATGAGTGCTATGTGTTAATGTTCATACTGTATCTGCTTGCTGCTTTCATGAATGAAAGTAAAAAACAACCCATACATGTCCTGCAGGATCCGAGACCCAGAATAATGCATCTCCATATGTTTAGAACATGTTATATGTTCATTCAAAAAAGTGCATTTACTTTACATTCAATTACAGTACATTCACAATCAATACAATAAGCTTGGTTCTTTATAGGAAGTATCAATTTAGCACTTTTTTGCTCACCTGAAAGCTGAATCTAAGTATACTTTGTGGTAGTCTATAAAAGTCTTGGTGGTCCCCACTAAAAACTTTCCTGCACTGGCCACCAAAGCTGAGTGTGTTAATAACACCAGCCTTCAGCTTGCCTGTCAACGCGTCAAACCTGTGAAATACAGCAGCAAATAAACATGGTAAATATAAGTTTGTCTTGCAAGCTAGGACATGTCACCCTTTAAAAACACATCCGCATTTTCCAACCTAATCCCTGTCCAACACATCACAGAAATCCTGTGTACTCCATATTCCCAAAGTAAAGTCTAAAGTTAGCAATTTTGGAGTTCTGTTTTTTCCCCCCTCAGTACAGGAAAATGTATTAAAGGGTTATCCAGATGGTACATAAGCTGTAGATGCAGTATAAATTAGGTTGAAAAACAAGGGCTATTCTTTTAATAGGCAGTGTTTCTTACCCTTTTCCAGTGAGATCAGAATTGGGTGGAGTCTTATGCAAGTTACACACAGCTGTGCTGAACTGGTCACAACGCTGTTCATCTAAACCATCTTCCTGGCAGTCATGATCACCATTACAGACCAGAATGGAGCTGATACACTGACCTGCACAAGCACATAGTTTTAAAAAGTTCCACCATGCCTGTTTATGCTAAATGTAAGAAATGATCTAAAATAGTGAGAGAGAAAAAAATCATTTTGCAAGGCTAGGTACCAGAAGTGCATCGAAATCGATTGCCACATCCTGCTTCCAGGGGACAGCTTTTAGTAGGCACACATGCTTGTCTTTGAAAGGCCTCCCCTGTGCAAACACTGCCACCGAACTGAGGGAAAACTTGTATCGAGCGAGTTCTAACCTAAGATAAACCAAACAAAAATTATTAAAAGTATATATGATTCAATAAGTTTAAAGCTTTATTTCAGTCATTTTAATTTACACTTGTTTGTTTCTGTCCACCTGTGATTTGCTACAGCCGTCACACTCCGACCACTCTCCATACGTGCCCCATATGCAGTTTACTGGCTGCTCACATCTGTCAGTGCATAACGACAAGACATAATTGGACAAAAATGATTCACTACATTAAACATGATCTGATTATTTCTACTCATGGACTGCTAACCAGTCATAAATATAAAAGAATGCAAAACACATCATGATATTTGTCAGGCCACACATTTTTTCTATCTAAATTGGCTTTATTTTGCACTGGTTCTCCAAGGATAATATTAAGCACCAGTTCAGCATTGTGCCTCAAATGACTCTGTGAAATTGTTCAGTGTCTAAAACTGACCTCCAAATGCAGTTAGTAAGGAAGATATTTTAGTTTTGGCGATGCTGCAAAAATAATGTAGTTAAGAAGTTATAGAAGTTTACAGCTGCCAGCTTTAATAGCCACATCACATGAGGCAAGATTAAAATCAATACTTGGGTAGTTCACAAATAACATTCATCCTAAAGAGGCAAAATATTCCTAAAAAAGATTGGACTTATTGCTTAGAAGAGCTGACTTATTCACCTAAAGGTGTTGAACTGTTAACCTAAAACAACTGACTAATTTGTAAATTACACATCGGTGTGTTCAGCACATAAAGTGATTGACCTTTAAGAATTTTTATCTTTGAGACAGAACTTTACAAAGCCATTTGTTTTGACTGATCGACTATGTGTTCAAGGAAACAATTTTTTTCTTTTGGACAAGCTAACCCTTTAAAGATATGTGATATAGCCAGGTTTTTAAAAAAGCGTTCTTTTAAGAGCTTTTTTTAAGAGCTTCTGTTTTAACCTACCTTGTATGTGACAAAGACAAGAACAGGATTAACAGGGAGGATGAACTGACAGTTAGCAGAGATTTCTGGAAACACATACAAGACATCAGTGATGTAACACAAAAATTATAAATATTTTATTCCTAAAATCAGAAGGAATTTATCACCTGAAACTTCCAAATCTAATTTGCTGTTAAGTTTTGTAAGTTATTTTTTTTTTTACCTAGGGCCAGCTGGTACAAATATGGTAGAAGAGCTAAGCACCTTGTTTTTCAAAGATAAACAGGTTTTATTTTTTTATCCTCAAAATCTAATTATTTGCTGTTAACAAGTGCCTTAAATAATATTCTTATTCAGGAAATGAGCAAAACAACATGAAATCAAAGGAAAGTATAAGAATAACAAGGCAAAAAGCAAGGCTGGGGCTGATTTTCTTCTAACTGAGACTGCAGATTAATGAAGCTGATAAGTAACAGTCATATCAGGCAATTACACAGAATTAGAGACACAATTTCCTACTTCCTGTTTATCTTGAGTGACAGGTGTCTCGTCCAATCAGCGGTAAGAATTTAATTCGCAAACTATACCCACCTTTTCCGGTTCGTATCTGACTGGCCGAGAAGTGCAATACAAATTAACAAAACCCCAAACAAAATAACAAATCCGAAAACAAAACAACAAATTCAAAACCAAATTAACAATTAGTTTCGGGTTTTGTTATTTTGTTTTCGGATTTGTTAATTTGGTTTTGAATTTATTTTGTTTTGGGTTTTGTTAATTTGGTTTTGAATTTGCTATTTAGTTTTCTGATTTGTTAATTTGGTTTTGAATGTGTTATTTTGTTTTGGGTTTTGTTAATTTGGTTTTGAATTTGCTATTTAGTTTTTGGATTTGTTAATTTGGTTTTGAATTTGTTATTTTGTCTTTTAATGTTATTTTGTTTTCGGTTTTGTTAAGTTGTTTTGCACTTCACGGCCACCTTGCCCCATATCATTCTTATCACTCAGTCAATAAGAAACTGTGATGCAATGCATTGCTCAACACTAACATCAGCTTTTGATATACATTAGAGTTTTAGTACAGAATATAGGGCAGAGTCAATGCATGCACAAATTTGTACTATTAATTAACTAATTGAGTTGATTCATCCTAAAGTGTTAAATTCATTTCAGAAGTGTTTTTCTGCTAAGATAAATAAACAATGTTTTATCAAGATAGTACTTCGGTATCACAAAATGGTCAAACCATTCCATGAAGTGGCTTGTCATTGCTTTGGGAAAGTTCCTCGGATGATGACAGCGTTTAAACAGAAACTATACAGTACAACGGTTTTAATTTACCGTAGATTGGAGCCAGACTGCATGACTTTCTGAGAGACCGTGAGGACACACTAACAGACTGATATCGGCAAATTTTTTTATGACAACTCAAAAACAGTGGATCCCACACTTAAGACGGCAACAGATGAGGGATTATACAACGTGTTACTCTAAACATTCACTACAACTTGAAAGCAAGAACAAACTGTCAAAATGAAGAAAAAAAAAGAAATCAACAAATTGCGCATAGACAATTGGCACCATCTTTGTGCATATGACTTGGCTTTATTTCGTGACCACGGTGGACTAAACGGTGGATGCAATGTTGGCTCTGGAAAACCTAACATGTTTGATATACTGCGCCTCATATCGGGAGGAGACTGTCTTCAGTTTGTTCCCCTTACACACTTACTAATTCGAGTCTGTACCCCTCACACACATACAGATTTCTGTGCCTATTTGCCACATCAAGTGGCAAACTGTACTGACTTCTGCAGACTGGGAAAATCCTGTCTCAAGTAGTGTGGCCTCGGTCTAAGTGTAGATGCTTTTGTCCTCAAGGCCTCATATTTCAGAAAAGTTACAGCTTTACTTCTGTACAAAGCTGACAATTACAATGACTCCTTCCATAAACAAAAACACTTCCCTGAAGAAAACTTCACTATATTAACAATTTGATGTTTTCATGTACTTTATAGTCTTTGGTTTAGATAATGTTATGCACGTACTATACAGGTCCATGTAAAGAGACGTAATTATATAACATATATACAATAGGTTTTTGAATGAGTGCATTAATTTAAAAATGTGATCTGAACTAGAGTTGACTAACTACTGTTAGAGCTGTTGTTTTAGAAAACTGTGTTATAATCATTTTAGTGCAGTATTATACCCAGTGTAGTGGTTTGTGTTCAGTGCTTACCTTCATGCTGGAGGCCTGAGTGACTCTGATATCTAGCTAAAGCAAGACTGCGCTCATATAATAGTGCATGCCGAGAGATTACTCAACCCAGTGATTCCCTGCACTTACACAACGATAGGGTTGTTTTTGTACACAAACACCTTTTATGTGCTTTTCTTTTATTTGGTTTTAGACTGGCACCACACAATCTGACCTGGTACAAAAGCTGCATTTTGTAAGTGGTACACATATGTAGCCAAACACAGTGTGGGACAAAATAGGGCTCTTTTTTTATAAACCATTTGGAACTGCCAGGTCCATGAGCCACAGAAACTTGTGCAACTATTGTTTTTGTTGGATGAGAAGCCAAATGCTGATGGAGTCAGAAGTTAAAACCAAAGACGAAAACTAAACTCAACAAATGCAACTCCAATGCATTAAAAAATCACTAGTTGTTGAAAATGTCTTTAATTACATACAAATGTTTCTTTCTGGTGAGTTTATGCAAAAAGATGTTTTTGTTATGAAGCTAAGTCAGGCAGCATTTAGATGGAGCAAACAAACATACATACATACAAACAAACAAACAAACAAACAAAAATGATATAAACTCAGAACACACTGTATATTCATGCCATGTTAACAAATGTGGTCTTTCAAACCTCATTCTAATGTCTTCCAAGCAATAACCTAACATAATGTCTAGAATGATTCTTTAAGGTTTCCTGTAGTGAAGCTTTCTAAAACCTGAAGATGTTTCTAATATAGTATGTGTATGGGTTTAGAACTTCTGTTTATTCTGGATGTTTCTGTAGATTGTTATTATTTTCATTTGTCTACATGCCTGTAATATTTTATAATTAATTTATGTTCCCAAAATTGAATCATATAAAATAAACTTACTAGATAAATTTGAAGGCTAAAACCCACCAAAGTCACCAGAGTGACTGATTTTGGTTTGCAGTATTAAAAAACGTTAACAAACAACACCAACAAAATAGAAGCATTCTCAGTACACAAGTGCTGGCCTCTCAGGAACTCCTGTAATGTCCCTTTTCTTTAATAGAAACAAAAATGTGATGCTTTGAATACCAAGGCATTGGCATTCTGTTTTTCCAGGACAATGCATGATCTGATACTGCCTACCTACCACACCACTTGCACATAACAGGAACTCAGCTTGCAGTTATTGCCATTCCAAGCAATTTCCATATCTTTGGCCCATTATAGGAGTACCTGGGAGGCCAGAGTTTCAGAAGTAATTAAGTGAATATAACCCTGACCCTGTGAAATGCGGGACTAAAAGCATTTTTGCAGGAGCAGGAGAAATAAAGGTGGAAATAAAGCTTTAGTTTTTTTTCTCCATAACCATGTTCTGTTATTCTGCACAATCAGAAGTCATGGACTTCCTGGACAATCAAAAGCCCTTACCTATGTCAGAAAAGTTACAGCGTTACTTTTGTACAAAGCTGACTATTACAATTACTCCTTCCATAAACAAAAACACTTCCCTGAAGAAAACATCACTATATTAACAATTCAACATTTTTCTGTTACATAAACAAATAAATAAGTAAACAAATACATAAGTAAACATTTTCATGTTCATGTTACTTGTTTCTGCTTTCCTGCATTTCCTTTAGTAACGTGATCCAAATTTGGAACACACTGCCACCTACTGGACTAATTAAAGTACTATTAAAGTACTTCTTTCTTTCTTTCTTTCTTTCTTTCTTTCTTTATTACTTTCATTCATTCACATACGTAAGTGTGAATAGTGAATCGTGTGCTAATTTAGCAAAACTTCATTAAAATGAGTTTTACTTCATTAAAATGAGTTTTGTGCAATTAGTTATTAAATGTTAGCTATTAAACAATAGTGATAGGAAGCTACAGCTACAAATATTTATACTTTTGTTAACTATTTCATAATATGTTAACATTATTTAAAACACTTTTCACAGCTTGACAGCAATGTCACATTTCCTTCATAATAGCATTCTAATTTACATTTACTGTTTTTTTCCCCCTTGTGATTTTGTCTCTGGGTAAACTATAGGTGTGGGCTGTTCTTTTTTGTTTTTGCTGCTGTTACTGCTCTTGCTGTTGTTTTATTTGTTTTGCCAATGTAAACAAATGTGCTGTCCATGTTATACAGATGATTACATGTGAGACTCATTTTGATCACCCTGCATCACATTTAGCATTTTTTAAATCTGAATATCTATTGTGAAATGTCAGTAAAACAAGTTAGTTCCTGAACTCATTTGTTATATGATTTATAGGCTCTAAACTTCATAGGCTCTTATTAACATGGAGTTAATAAGATGCAAACAGTGTAAACTCTTCCTGAAGAATTTAATGTGGAGGAAAACCTAAAATCATAGCTTTACATCTGAATGATACAAAGCACCGGCGCTGGAGACTTCTAACAGAAGGTTCCAGTACATTTTCTACCTGATCATGTGGAACCTACATCGTATGTCCTGTGAATAGTTCCAGTGAATAGGCTGTTATTAGAAAAAGGGTGTTCTTAGAACAAGTGCATTAATATAAATCTATAAATATATATCTGTATAAATATAAATCTGATCAAACATCATTTCTCACATTTCTTTTATATGGTATGATTGTTAAATCAATTTCTACCAACCTGGCAGAAAATTTTGTTTCATACTAAATCTTATATTTGGTTTACTGTAACATGATTCCAATTATTAAAATAGAAAAATAATACTAAATGATTATTAAAATACAAAAAATTCACTTACCAAGTTGACTTTTTGTTTTTCTTGTCAGAATAAACAACATTAAATCACCCCCTGTCCTCTACATGAACTTGCAGTGCATATCACCTTGACCGCTACTCCCCTACTCCTTTAATTCCCCTTTTCCCGTGTTCAAAACAGACCAAGTGATTTCCCTCTCACATTGTCCAGCATGACTGGGAGATACTGGAGATACATAACTCGCTTTCCATTGTTACCGATGACTGTGTTTCCCTCCTGTTTTTAGCAGATCATTGATGAGATTCCCTGAAATAAAATGATGAAAATAGACTTACATGATGTGTGTGGGAACATTGAAAGAGGACATTAAAGTAAACCAAAAAGATCAGATAAGAATAGATCCAACCATATGACTCTATAAATAGGTTAATCACATAAAAAATATATATTACTGCTGGTGTGTTTACTTTATAACACAGTATTAATAATTTTTACTCTAAACTAACAACAACAAAACTATGTTAACAATAAAATGTCAAGGAAATGAAATTGATACAGTACTGTATGTATGTCGTATGTAATGCTGTTTGATTCAGTATCAACATTATTAGTATTGCAATGTATTCATTCAGATCCCTGTTCTGGGTATTAAGAATTATTTTATATTTTAAGTAAATCATTTGGTAAGTTTTGTTATAATTAAAATTACTGAAAGGTTTTTTCTTGTTGGATGTTTTGCATTACAATATTTTATAATTGTTGAAGTGTGGTGAGGTAACTGGTGAAAAATCATTAGTGTCATAGTTTTACGTACAATATTGTAAACAATATTTAGTCCATATAGTGTTGCTGTGGTGCAGGATTTAATTTATTTCCCAGAGAAAGGGGTAGGGGACATGTTTGGTTAGGTGTGGTTCACTCAATTTGCACATTCATACAGTATAGATTTATTAAGCATGCCATGGTGATTCCATTGGTGCCTTAAAATATTAGGGTACTGGGTTTAAGTCTGAGCTTTGATTACAGTCTATGTTGTGTTTCTGTGCATGTGTTTTCACATTTGTGTGATACCTCTGTGGGTTCTGGATTAGCTACTATAAGTTGCCCCTAGGGGGGGAAGTATGTTAATGGTCACTGCCTGGCCAAAAATAATAATAATAACAAAAATCTTACGCTTTAACATTTTTTGGACTTTCTTTACGCTGTGCAATGTGGTGGCCAATTCATGTGTGAAAATTATTCCTCATCCTTTCTGAAAACCTCTTTCACAATTTAAGTCCTGCAATATGTTGATATGATACCCTGGTCATTCAGTACATTCAGGTGCTCAGATGACCTTATTTTATTGCCACATAATGTTGCTGAGTCTTGACCTGACAAACTGAAGCAACCCTGACACAGTCATCGCTCTGGAATAGGGGCAATCTCGACTCGTCAGTCCATGTGACCTTTGTCTACTACTCCAAAGTCCAAGCTTTTTTTCTTTAAATAAACTTTTTCCTGATTAGTGTCACTAACAAGTGGTTTTCTTATGGCCAACTAGCTGTTTAGTTACAATTCTGGGAGTTCTCATCATATTGTGTCTGATGAAATGCTTTTACTTTTACAAATAAATATAATATAATATAAAGTATTTAAATCATGTCAGATCATGGTTCAGCATTACCCTTCCAAGTGTTAAGAAATATGTTGGACAGTTCATAACCCAATCCGTCATTGTAATGATTTTATTAATTTATTTATTTTATTTGTGTGTGTGTGTGTGTGTGTGTGTGTGTGTGTGTGTGTGTGTGTGTGTGTGTGTGTGTGTGTGTGTGTGTGTGTGTGTGCGTGTGTGTGTGTGTGTGCGTGCGTGTGTGTGTGCGTGTGTGTGTGTGCGTGCGTGTGTGTGTGCGTGTGTGTGTGCGTGTGTTGTTGTTGTGTGTGTTTGTGTGTGTGTGTGTGTGTGTTGTTGTTGTTGTTGTTGTGTGTGTGTGTGTGTGTTGTTGTTGTTGTGTGTGTGTGTGTGTGTGTGTGTGTGTGTGTGTGTGTGTGTGTGTGTGTGTGTGTGTGTGTGTGTGTGTGGGATAGACATTTGATCCACTGAAACCATGACCAACATGAGCAGTTACTGAAGGAGTGAAAATTCTCTCTTAGATTTCCCCCTTAAATTTAGGACTAAATCTTAGTAAAGATAAAAATTATTCACAAAACATCTTAGCCCTAAAAACAGCTCCTAAGGTAAAAATTGTTAAGAGTAGAGATGAGGACTTTTAAGAGGTTTACAATAAGAGTTTCTTTAGCTGAGGACAAAATGGCGGAAAGAAGAAATATTCTTCAAACACTGAACGTAAAGCTAAAAGTAAACACTGCTATTCTATCCAATTTGGTTTTCTTGTTGTTTTACTACCTTCCATTTCTCTTGGATTGTTGACTACATACCATCCAAAAGTGCAACTTAAATAGACTGTTAAATAGACTGCAGTCATGAAAATTGATAAAAGTAGACACATTTTCACATTTGGCTGTTTAATTAACTTTAAGATATTTAGCCTATAACAGAAACTTTGCATAAAGTAGCCTGCATATACGATTATACAATTTCTTTACATTCGAACATACATGTTATTCTGTATGAAACATTCATATATACTGTACAAACATACATGATTTCATGTATTCTATTGCCACAAAGAGCACATTTCAGGGCCTTTACAGAATTCAGAGTTTATTTTTCATCAACCAATATTGAATTGCTGCATCATCCCTAGCAACGGGGTCAACCACACCGCTTCACTAAGATAAAGGTTTTCGTACTTTCCTTGCTCAGAGTTGCTCTGAGAAGTTTCCTAATTCACTTTTAGTCTAGGATTCCCAGCTAGGACTTTTTAAGCTAAGATGGAGCTCTCTGAGAGAATTCTAAGAAACTTTGTGAATACGGGCCCTGATGTTTTGTGTAAGAAGTTAGTGACAAGTTACAGTTTGTCTGAGTTTCTAAAACACTAAATCCCATTGTAAAAACTAAACTGTCAATTACTAAACCTCTTTCATCAAATCAATCATACAGTTGTTAAAATCTTAAACACTATTCTTCTGGTTAGGGCAGAATTTGCAAATCTGAATCTCCCATTCACAACACCTCTCAATGCATTCTCTAACACAATACACATTTAGCAGTGTGGTGCACTTGTACCCAGAATGGTGCACACAGGCTACAGAAGTTAAACACAACTAACACACTGTTTTCATAATTTACACACTACACTCAAAATTGAAAACACATGTGGCAAATGGCATGAGTGGATCCAATAATGGAGCAATACAATAGAAGAGGAAGAGGAAAAGGAGTCCGTGTCAGAGGTGCTGGGCAAGGACTAAGACCAAGAAGAAGATCTGTAATTTCAAATGACATTCGAACAACTGTCATAGATCATGTTCCGCGCATGGCATGACTATGAGGGAGGCAGGGCAACATGTGCAACCAAACCTAAACCGGTTCTCAGGGGCTATAATCCGAACCTTCAGAAAAGAAAACAGGTAAAAAGTATACTTGTCTCGGTTGTTGAGTTGTGTTTGCACATTGGCTGGTTTTGTGTTATTTTTGACAGTAATGCTTGATTTTGAGTAAAGAAAAAATTGTTTTGGGTCAAATGTTTGGTTTTGCAACAGAAGTCGCAGGTTTTGTGACTGTAGCTTGAATTTTAGAGTTTGTGTTTTGTGTTTTGAGATGGGATTTTAGGAAATGTGTTTTAGCAATTCAGAAAAACTGTAATATAGAAGTTAGTATAAAAGCAGTGATTTTTTGTTGTTGTGTGGAATAACTGTGAAGGTTGAAGTGATTTACTTTTAATTACTATATTTTTGAGGAAATACAATTATATGTAAAAACATTTCCCCTTTTTTATTACACACCATCTACCAGAAGAATGGAAACGTAAGTAATTTCTGTCATGGCTTCTGTCTGGCACTTATAGGGGGAGGTGGAGAACCAGCAGCTGCTGCATTCCTACAAAACACACAGACACATGATACAAATCCACAAAACAATACACACATTCAGAGATGGCTGTGTGAATAGTGTAATCTCTTGTTTTGTTGGTTTAAGCCAAAACTGAAAAGCCTCTTCTTTTCTTTTTGTTCTCTTTTTTAAATCATGCTTGATAAAATGCAATGAGTATAACAGATATAAGATTGTTTTTAAAGTTTGTTAAATGTTCATGTCAGATACCTGATGTGGAAATGTAGAAGTAACTTTCACATGTGCAGATAAAGTGAAAGGTGGCCTCATGCTCTGACTTTAGTTTACAAAAGTTTTAATCAATCATGTCAAGTATTTTATTGAGCACTCAGATTATCATAAAATATATAGGATTTAATGGTGTGATCAAAAAGAAACAAATATATTAAACAGTTTGTATAACTGTAAATGTACTTTCATATTTGCAAAATCAAACATTGACTGAAACCAAAAGTCATGCATCACTTCCCTTATCACACAGATAAGAGCTACTGCTGTTGGCTTAAAGTGCCCTAGATATGCTTCTAAGAAATGCATCTGACCCCAATGACTCTCAGCACCATATTAAGGACAAATGTTACTAACTTTTTAAAGCCCCTTGATCCAGCACCAAATCAAACTAGATGTATAGTGTAAAATGAAGTTGGGATTTTGTGTAAATTATTTGTATAGTTATAGCAGACAGTCATGCTGCACTGAGAATGACACACAGGGAAACTATGTATGTAATATTACAGTAATTTGGAGGTGGTTTACATCTTATATGTTCCTTGGTTTTTAACTGCACAACATGAAGAACCATGAGGCAGGTAGGCTAAATCACATCAGTTTCCACTTCTGTCAGCCAAGAACAGGAATTTGAAATTACAGTGGGCACAGACTCACCAAAACTAGACAGCCCAACATCACTCACACATCTCACACATCTGTTCTTGGCTGTAAGGAGTGGAACCTGATGTGGTCTTCTACTGTTGCAGCCTGTCTCTAGGTTCAGCATTTTGTCCATCCATGCTATTCAGCTATTTATGGAAGTAAAGAGAACTTAATCGAGTTACTGTTGTCCCTTCTTCCCTGACCGCACTCATCAAAAAGACATTTCCACACACAGAACTGCATTTTACCAGATTTTAAAAACTGTGTGTCCGTGTGTGTGTGTGTGTGTGTGAGAGAGAGAGAGAGAGAGAGAGAGAGAGAGAGAGAGAGAGAGAGAGAGAGAGAGAGAACATATGTAATTTTGGTTTTCCTAACCCATAAATGTTTTATTTAAATTTAAAATGTCCTTGATCATGTTCACTATTATTTTAAAACACCACTGACACTGACTTACTTGTTACAAAAACAGCAAAAAAAAGAGAGAAAAGAACTAAACTGAACTTGCAGCCATTTTTGTTTTTCTTGATTCATCTCATATAACTACTTCATTAAAAGATACTGTAATATTTGTTCTATTTTTATAAAGGTAGAAGTTGAAAAGAAATGAAAGTGAATTAAATAAGGTGCAAAATTAGAGTAAATCTTAGGTATTTTGTATTCCTTTCATCTCATCTTGTGATGAATGCATGTTTTAGATGCATTAAAACAAACAAATAGATAATAAATAAATGCATTGACTGTTGATTTCTTTTTTATTTGTGAGACCAGACTTTCCTGGCTTTTAAAAATTATGAGGTTTTTCATTCATTACCATTCTCTACAGTTTACATATTATCTACTATACAAGGACCTCCACATTTGAATTCATGATTGGGATATCACTAACAGAACAAATTTACACGTCAATATGCTTGAAGAAATTAATGAAACATGGAGACAAAGCTACCTTTGCAAAACCATCCAAATCTAGTTTTGTCCCACATTGTTGAGGATCAAATGTAATTGCACACAGTCCAGGTTTCAGTTTTTTGGAGGACTCCAACTCAGTGTATTCATAGAGCTCACTTTGTGTATAGGGGTATTGTCATGCCTCAGCCTTTTTGGTATAGTCCCCTTGAAGGGGAATTGTAATGCTATAATGTACATACAAAGACATTCCATACAACTGTGTGATTTCAAGCTGTGGTAATACTTCAGGGAGAACCCTCTTAATAGTGTGATGGGCAGGTATGCACATATGTTTGCCAGTATATTATATAAGATATGGCTAAAGAATAGTGTGTGCGTATGTCTGTGTGCTTGTGTGTCCCTGCAATGGAATGGCACCCTACCAGGCCATTCCCTGGCTCATGTTCCAAGTCCCCTGAGATAAACTCCAGGCTTCCCGTGAACCTGTACAGCATAAGCTTTGTATGTATTAAATGGTACATATTGAGATGACATCAATAGTTTGCTCATCATGCGAACAGGTCCAGCCCACAATCAGGTCAGGTAACGGTCATTATTTTTTAAATTTTATTAAACCACACCTGTTGTTGCACACCAATTTTATAAGTTGAGTTCTGTGGAAAAAAAAATAGGAGGCTCTTTTAAACCTAATACCAAATAAAATTGAGTTAGGTATATGTCAAACATTTAACTAAAATAAAGACAAACAGCAATCTGTAGAGTAATTTTTTTTATTTAAAAGAACCAAATTTCTAGTTGCTGCAATTCAAGTGAATAACTGATTGAGCAACTGGGCTAAAGGTACTTTAGTGTGTTTGTGCACTGAGGTGGCATTAAATCGCACACAGGCACAGGACATACGGTGCAGTGCTTCCAGCTAATATACCTGTGTAATTGCTTATGATAAGAGCAAAGTATAGCAGGTCACTTGTTTGCTTCACACACACACACACACACACACACACAAACACACACACACACACGTTTGTATTCCCACCATCTGTAAACATTATAAACCATCTGAAAAATTTGTGGCACCCCTATATGTTTAAAAAACTCAAACTATTCAGTTTTAACTGAAGATCTGTGTTTTTTTTTGTGTCACCAAAACATTTTTCTTTTTACCTGAATCCAGGTTCTTAAAAAAAAAAACATTCAAAGCCAATGCAAATTAATTGTCCTTAAAATGATGACATGAGTTCCGTTTCCATGAAAACAATGTGTTGCAACAACAGTTTGAATAATGTGTTATTCATTTTTTGGCTCATTTTCATCAGGAATATTCTTGATTCTTGTACCTCGCATATTTACTGCATGAATTCCTGTTATTCAAAGCAGTTTAGTGCACCAGCGTTTTGTCTTCAGGAACATGTGCCACGTTTGCGTAAGGTGCAGGTGGGTTAGAAAAGCTGGTTTTACATGTTCAGACATGATAATTTGTTTTTGACATATATTTGTTCCCCTCTGAGGTAGTACTGAAGCAGGACACGTCAGTGTCACACTAACGATAATAACAATCGATTTATTTCCCAGATTTCAGTGAGTGCATGTCTGTTTACTCAGCTAATCTTCAGCAGTCAAATCTTCTACTAGGTATTAATGACTCTGATAGAATCGCACGACTTTATAAATTAATTCCTAGAAAGCAGGCGAGGACGAAGCGCGCGCGCTGAGGGCGGAGTCTCCGCCCTTATTTAGGAAACGAATGCGAAAACACGTCTCAGCTCGCGGTAGGAGCTCGGAACTGCTTCGGCTGATTGAGCTCTAGTTTGTGTATTTTGGAGTCTCACTGTTTCGACGAACGACAAACGGATACGGGATAGACGAGTGCATCACGTGAATCTGAGCTGAAGTTTCTAAACCCACGCGAAAATCTGTCGAGGAATCCGATACGCACTCTGCTAAATCCGTTTACATGCAGCTCCTGGCGATTGGATTTCCCATAGTTCCCTGGGAATCGTAAAGCCGCTCCTGTGCGATTGGAAGACTTGCTTACAGTCTGAAACGGTGAGTGGTTAACTGTTGTAGCATTTCGAAAACATGGAATTTAAAAACGGTATTCCCAAGGACCACTTTTCCCATGGGTCTTGGGAATGCTGGGACATCCTGGTTGTGGAATTTAGTTTCTCTTGTCAGGTTTGTTGCACAGGAACATCTGGGAACACATGGAAGTTAAGAACACAAATGTTTTGGAAAACTGCAAATTCTGACTAGTGTTTTATTTTTTTTATGTAACAAGGGCATTGTGTTGTTGCTACCTTTCATCTTTACGTACACGTATGCATGTATGTGTGTGGGTGTACTAAACAGCAGGGAGAAAAAAAAAACAAGGTGGTTTAACCATTGTTTTGTACACTATTAAAGCCTCACTGTCACAATCTTTACTGATTTGGTTTTGAGCACACAAACAATAGAAAGTTACAGGGACCCTGCTTTTCTGTTGTTAGTTATGTCAAAAGGTAACAACCTTCAGCAGTGTCAACACTACGTATTATTGCCTAATATGCTGGTACATTGGTTCAGGTTACATGCCGGGAACAGACTGACGATAAAATGTTTCATTTGGTTGGTTGATATGCAGGCTTTTTACTTTTATCTACACCAGTCATTAAGTATGTACTTAGAACTCCAGATAATGTGTCAAGGGCTTAGATACTAAGCATATATAATATGTGAAAGAGCTCCCAAGGCTTAGATTTGCTCCAAGAACCATTTGCCTGTCGTTCAGAAACTGAAAGAGAGAACTAGAGAACAGTTATATTTTCTATATTGAAATTTTGAATTTGAAAAACTGCTAGATTAGCTTTAATTGACCAAGTTGCTCTTAACTATACTCATGCAATTAAAATGGTTACGGCTTAAAATGCTAAGGGATTTAGACAGACTAATGTACATCCACACAGAGGATGTATATCTTTTGAAGGTCATAATCTCTAGCCATAGTTATGATAGGACTTTCTACATTCTCAAATTTGATGGATTCTTTGTAGCAGTCCAGTGTCCAGTGCGTGCAGTGTGATGCAGATGTTAACATTAACTGTAGATTATAATGGGTAGATTTGGATTATTGGCAAGCGGTGTGATGTTAATATGTAAATATGTACATATTTACATACAAAAAACAATTAAAGCTCAGTAAGGTTAAGATTTCTAGTCATTGTATTTTCCTTTACCATATAGTTTGACTGTATTTTCTCACTGTATGTTTGTTGTCATCCTTAACAAATGCAAATCTGCCACCACTCCCATACACAATTATTTGAATTGAAAATTAAAATAAAAATCAGTTAGGGAGAGAGAGAGAGATAGAGAGAGACACTACTGTGACTGCTAATAATCTTTCTAGATTTTGTGTGCTTGCAGTTTAAAATTTATATTATTGCATCCTTGTACTTGGATTATTTGAAGTACACATTTTACCAAACACAGTTCAAGAAGTAATTGTCATTACAGTAATACTGTAAAATAAAACATCGATTAGTATTAGTGCAGGTGTTAAGAGGAAACTGAAAAGAGCTAAATAGTGCATGTCCTACAACCTCCAAACATGAGCTATTTTTCTTGCTTGGTGTTATCTGTAGAAAAAAACCCCGTTCTTCACTCACTGTGGGTGTGACTTAAAGGCTGCTCCTTATTTGTGCAAAAGGAATAGCTGTGACTCTAAGCTGCCGTTTCTGAGAATCCACTTTCTAGTAGCAGGAGAGGACAGAGTGGAGCACAAACATTTCACAAGCTCCCCACTTGGCTCAGGCATTTAACACGTGTTATATTCCATGCTGATGTGATCACTGTATTCAGTTTCATTGTCCCATTAACATCATTACAGGTTGCTGTCCTTTGAGTGATGATAATTTGATTTATAAATTTTGAGGACATTGGAGGGGTGGAGATTGGCACATCTGGCTTGATCTATATTTAACACATACTTCCAAGTGCCTTTATTAGTTTTCTTACTTTCTTACTAGTTTCTTCATGTTCTTCTTCTTCTTCTTCTTCTTCTTCTTTTTCTATTATGGTTGTGTTTTCCGGTTTCTTCCCCAAAACAAACCAGATGGATTGTAGATGGGCAAAACTAAATTGCTAACATTGAATGCGTGAGTGAATGTGTGTATGTGTGTGCTTTTTATTCAAAAATGGACTCCTGTCTAGAGGTCAATCATTAGGACAATCTTCAGGACATGGCCAATAGTTGATGCCTTTTTTTGGCTGATATATTTGGCCAGCTTTTTTTCCCCTTCCATCTGATAAAATATGAGCTAACAAGTGCATTTAACATTCACTAGCAGCTAAGGTAGCATTTAGTGCATTTTAGCTAGCAGTTAGCAGTATGCTAACATAACCTTGCAAATCCCATAAACATGCTAGCAAAATTAGAATTGTACAGTTTTATATTCAATATAAGACACAAACAAAGTGAACAATTTTAAAATATGGATTAAGATAAATATTATAAGCAATATCACTTTTAATTACAGATATATGCTCTTTAGAAAAGGTAACGCAGAAAAACAACAGCCAGATTCTGAACTTCTTTACTGTCTGTGGTTCCACAGCAACAACACTTTTAATCAGCTTACTATGCCGAGCTATTGACTGATACTGATTATTTAAAAATGGCAAAAAGTGGCTAGATTTAGCTGCGGACCAAATAGTTGGTTGACCTCTACTGCTGTCCCATCTAGGGAGTACTCGGACTTTACTCCCACATTCCCAGAAAAGGCCCATGACCCTGAGCTGTATTGACCAGTTAGTGAAAATGAACGAGCGGTTGTACTGCTTCTTGATAGTAATTATTTATGACAAAAATAAGAGCAAAAAAACCTCCGCATAAATTCAGGTCAGAGAAGTTTAAGCACGTTGTATGTCTAAATATTATGTAATTACTATGTGTCTCTATGAGCATGTCCCACAAGCTTCTACAGTAGCTATTTAAATCCTTACAACACCCTGAGAGTTTCTTAGAATCCCTTATTATGAAATGAACCATGAAAACACTAAATAACAGTTTTAAATCACTCACTCACTCATCATCTATACCGCTTAATCCTGTATTCAGGGTCACGGGGGACCTGGAGCCTATCCCAGGAGACTTGGGGCACATGGCAGGGTACACCCTGGACAGGGTGCCAATCCATCGCAGGGCACAGACACACACACATACACTCACTCATTCACACACTACGGGCAATTTGGGAACGCCAATTACCCTAACCTACATGTCTTTGGACTGTGGGAGGAAACCGGAGTACCCGGAGGAAACCCACCAAGCACGGGGAGAACATGCAAACTCTATGCACACAGAGACGGGAATCGAGCCTGGCCGGGGATCGAACCCGGACCCCTGGTTTTAAATCATTTTTGGAAATAAATACGTTTTTTTCTGCTTTGTAAAAGATTTTAAATCGCATGTTTTTAATTTACCAGTAAGCCCATTTTCCCATGTAATCCACTTCCTGGTTAAGAGTACATTTTTATTTTTAGCTTATGTAAACATATATTGTCATTTGGGTTTAATCACATTGTGCATGTTCTCTGTTCTCACTGTGAACTGTGTCTATCTGCCAGATAAACTTTTCCGTCAACAAGCCCCTCCACATTTCTTAGCAACATCTGGTACAGAGTTCATACAATTATGGCACACTGAGTGAAGCTACGTCTACCACTATCGCATGGAAAAAAAGGGTTTATATGGTGTATATAGAGTTTTCAAAGCTTAATAAATCCTGTCTCAACATACATTTTAAGACTAAAATGTAATCACAGTACTCTAAATCTAGTCACAGTACTATGATCTACACATCATACTTTTTAATATAATACTTGCAAATAGTTTTTATCCATAAGTCATTGTCCCTCTAAATAGCTGCACCTTAAAATCCTTAAATACCTCAATCATCTTTTATCACCTATGACTCTTTTTTTAAATATGTTTTTGTGTATGACTTTATGTGTTGTGTATGTATATATTCCTGTGTGTGATCAGGTAGCCAGTTACTGTTTAAACTGGAATTTTTACCATGCACATGACAATAAATTCAAATTCAAATAATGCAGAAAGTGGACAGTATGAAATATGGCACTGTTTTGATGAAATGATCTATCTATCTATCTATCTATTATAATTAAATTTTGTATCATGGTAACAGGCAATTTTATAATGTTATTCATTTTCTTGTTAGATAAGGATTTTCTTTTCCTTTTTATTACCAGTATTATTGGTATTACAGTACTTACATAGTTACACAGTAGTTACTTACAACACTTGCATAGTGTTACATAGTATAAAACTAAAATCTGCAGTGTGTTAAGAAGGGCCTTTAATCATGGAAGCTTTATATAGTTCTATTTAGTGTTTTTTATGTATTATTTTAAAACTTAGTGGATGAAAGCATATCAGATCAGCACTCAAGACTTCAGCTCAGGTATTAAAATGAAAAAAGTCATATCATACAGTCTCCAGCACAATGTTTTATTACATGATCGGCTATACAGCTGTACCCTCATTACAGAAATAAATCATTTCATTAACATTGATTTATGATTAAATTTGTTGTTGTTGAATGCAAGTGTCTCACCTAGGTGAAAAAGTGAATTTTCAGATAGGATCATATATCACTATTTTTCATACTACTAATTGCTTCTTATCTCCAGATCCATGCCATCATTTTTTGTAAATTTGCATACACATTTATATTTTTATCAGATAAAAAGAACAGTACATTTTCTAAATACTATTTCATGCCCTTTTATGTAGTGTCTATAACTTTTTTTGAATTCAAATCTTTCAATGATCTGAATTGTCATTCAGATGAAACTTTGGCCAGTTTGAATTTCACATAAAAAGACATAAACCCGAAAAAGTGTATTATTCTAAAATGCTAAATTGTTAAGATATTGCAACATGAATTTGACATGGACACTACATATTTTTAGCTTTTTAAGCCTTTACCGAAAACCAATTTAAGAACCATTTTTACAGGTCACAAAAGCTTACACCAATTTTAGTATCAACTTTAAGAAATAGAAATGCTTGGCATTTTAATTTATTAATGTTAGAAGCGAGACAGTATAACGTTGAAAAATTGCCATTTTTGGGGCACATAAAAAATCATCTCTCCAAAATTGCTGAAGTTAGCAACATGAATTTCTTAGGGGAGCGCGAGTGGCCACTTCCATGTTGCATAAACTTCAGCAGTAGCTTCTTTGGCACACAAATTTTCTTTATTATCTGTATGACATAAAAAATAAAATCAGTATGTTTTTGCAGACACTATATATAAAAAATACATTTAAAAATTTGAGTGACGATGCTTGACCCTTAAATGGCAAAATTTACTACAGATATCATGCTAAATTATGTTATATCATTCTGAGCTGTATCAGGTGTTTTTCCTTAGGTCTTATTGATTTATTTATTAACCTACTACTCTATATAGGAGCTCTGCCATGGGGATCCATCGATGCTTTTTCATCAGCCTCTTGCTCGTTGCTGTGATTGCAGCAGAAAATGTAGCCTCAATGCAAGGTATGTTATTTTTTATTGTGATGATATTGCAGCATCTGTTGACTTGCAAAACTCAGCCTTGGTCTTTGCATTGGATTTCATGTTCTTTATTGGTGAAACTGAACCAGAAACAGGATGTTATGATCAGGAAACTCCTTTTAATATCAGAGAAACAGTCGTTCCAAACAGAGAGATCCTACTCTTTCTGACAGCATAAGGTCTCCATAGGAATTCACTTCACTTCTAATTTCAAATTTATACTTTGTACTTTATCTTTGTAGAGTACTTTTAACACTCAACATTGTCAAAAAAGTACCCTTATAAACATTCATATATAGATATCTGTTTTCAATCATCATCTTCAACCAAGTTTAATTCCAAAACTGGAACATAAAGGAAGAAATACCTTGAAGGGTTCTGGAATTTATCTAAATATTGATGATGCATCGGTCAAACTTTTCAAGCAGTATAAATAAATATAATGATGGTAAATGTAGCACATTGTAAATTTATTCCAGGAGTTTTTCCCCACTTGGCAAGAACATACTTCTCACATATTTCTTAGGAATGCAAATTCAATCTTCACATTCTTGGTACTCAGAAACAGCGCACTTGTAGCTTTAAAGTGTACTCCCTCTTTAGCTGTTGACTCCTTAGCCTAGCTCAAATACTCTATATTGTGGGCTGCTTAAGGTTAAATGAAAATTAGACATGTACATTTATTTAACTCGATAAGGTCTCAGATAAGGTCTTAAAATCACCTGTGAATATAAAAATTCAGCAGTTCTTAAAAAAACAAGGCTCTTGAATCTTATGTTTGCTGAACATTAATATTAACTCTTTAAATGGTTGTACTACTACAACTACTACTACTACTACTACTAGAAATAAGACACTTAGGGGTATGCTGTATATATGGAAACAAACAAAGAACAAGGGAGAAAAAGACCAACAACAGCAGAGAAATCCAGTCATGAGGCTTAATGATAATATTGAACATACCTGTCATTGGACCAAACACAAGACAAATATACTGAGAACTGCTTTGACTAAAATAACGACTATAATCATACCTGAACTTTGTAATGTAAAAATACCCAAACTTTATTCAAACCAGAAAAAGTCCAAAAAAACCCAGAAAAGTCTATGAATGTGGCCACTGTTGCATACCACTTGGGGCGGGGGAAGGCTCCTGGTATGCCTACAAGTAGCCCAGGGCAGCCATTTCATGGTCCAATGTCGTCCCTCCCATCCACAAGTGGCAGGAGCTGGACTGGTGCATAACTTTCTCGAAGCCATGAGGTAGGGTAAGCACATCTTTTCCAAAACAAGCAGGTGGCAAGAGTGTTTCCTCACGAGTCCTATGTTCTCAAAGCCAGAAGATAGTGCATACAGGACATCTTCGAAGCTAGGAGGCCTTACAGAGCATGGCAAGGATTGAGCTTGCACAGGCAAAACAGAACATGGTTTGTGCAGAGCAGGACAAAGCTCATGCTGAGCATTGATTAACTCATATGAAGCAAAGTTTGTCTCAGACAGAGCAATTGCTGTTACAGGAAATGGCACTGTTTGTTCAGGTCATAACATTGTCAGAATATGTCATGGCATTGGCAGAACAGGTGGCTGTGGGATTTACTGCTGTGGGATACCACCATGTCAACCTCCATAGGATGCTTTGGAGATCGCTGGGTATGACAACCATAGTGTGTTGAGCAGGTAGTAATGCTGAGGAGGCCACCAGGTTAACATCCACAGGAGGCTTAGCTTGGAGCAGGGCGTTACTGTTGGTCTTTTATTGGAATGCGGTTACAAGGATTAGAATGTTAATTGTAAATGTTATCAATCCAGTTCCTTTGATGGCCACACCCTGAACACTCTGGTGCTCTGTATTGTTGGTCTTTTGTTGTGTGTATGGGTGTGTGAGAGGGTGAGTGATTGTACAGTATGTGTCTTTTACAGATTAATTTATTTAGCATTAGCAGATTACATCTTGGTAGCTTAGCTTATTGTTAGCATTGGCTTGTTTAGTACTAGTTACACTGTGGTGTCGCTTGTAGGTTGCTTCTTGCTTGATCTGCCCCTGTAGGACAAAAAGAGAACTTCAGACCTGGGAGCGTTTAATAAACAGGATATTAATACTTTGTCCATGAAAGAAAAATAAATGTCTCTATAAACATGTTAAAATTCTCTTTTTGAACACTGTATTTGTTCACTATAATTGTGCATAAACGGGACATAAAAACATGTGTATATTTCAAAGATCTGAACATAAAATATACAACAGTGTGATTTGAAATTGATTTCAGCAGTTAAATCTGTCCTCCTAAGTGTGTATTTTAAACACATGTAACTCCCAGGGCTGAAGGGAGGGAAGGATTCTGGAAGCTTTGGCCAAATCCCCATGTTGACACACCAACATTTTAACCAATGAAAAACGCTAGCTAGCACTTCCAGGAAAGAGCCACCCCCTGGCCTCTACAGCTTGGATTTATGTTGCATCCTGTTGCTCCTGCAGTGGATATAAGAGTGCAGGAGCGCTTCTGTTTTCTCAGAACACCATGAACTATGTGTCAACATGTCCACAAATAGACTAGAAGTGGACACACTACACTTCAAGTTCTTCACTTTATAGATTATACAGTACAATATATTTTAAAGTACCAATAATCTCAACAAAAATATGTTTTGTTGTGCGTGGTTATTTTTTTTTATTAATGAAATGTAAACATTACACAATTACACCAGATGAAAACAAAGCAAATATTAACAATGTATTTAGTATCATTTATTTAATCAGCTAAAGTAGTGTATCAGCTGCACTCGTAAGGTATTTGTGATGTATACAACGATCGGCCATAATATGAACACCCAAAAATATTAAGCCCAATTTTGTGCTCAATCAAATTGGAGACTTTGGAGTTAGAGGGCCTTGGGTTTTTGTTTGCTGGGCCCCATAAGCAGCGGACTGTGGAGCACTGGGTGTTCTAGTGCCTTACTATCGTGGCAAGGACTGGCTTTTTTCAGTGGTTTGAACTTCATTGGCTTTTCTGGATTGGCCCATGCTGGTTGGCCTTTGCCCCTTGTGTACAAAGAGCCTTGGGTACCCATCATCCTGTCACCAGTTTGCTGGTATATACTTGATTAATATTATTTAATTCACCTGGCTGTGGTGTTCGAGTTATATAAAGCGAAAGAGTGAGTTTGAGAAATGGACAATCACCGACCCTTGAAACTCCTATTTAACTAAAACTAATTCTCCCTGCTTCATTTTTAACCACCTTGACCTTAAATTAATGTAGCCAATCGTTAATCATGTCTTTCTGATTGTATAATAAATATATCTAGTAAATATAGTAACAGTTTCTTTATTTTCCAGCTCAGAACAAATCTCTGCCTCATCTGATTCGCTGCTATTCCCGGGAACTCGTGACGTTCCACTGCCAGTGGGATGTCGGACCTTTCTGGAATCCAACAGAGCAAGGCAGCCTAAGACTGTTCTACATGTTTAAGTACTGACAATCTTATGCTAAAATATATTTATTTATTGACTACAATGTAATATTTTGCATTTTATGTTTCCTTTCTCCAAACCACAATGTTATACAGAACGGTTTTACCGTTAATACATACGAACATTCTGAAAGTGAAAAAAAAAAAACATATTATATTTTACGTATTTCAGTACTGTCATGAATATGTTATATGTGCCGTGTTTGATCAGATGGGTGGTGATTTTGCTGATAGCTTGACGCATCCCTGGGCATGACATCACTTATTTCTATTTTGTGATCCACAGGGAATCAAAGAGTGATAACAAATGGCATGAGTGCCCAAGTTACAGCACCACAGTGGAAAATGAGTGCTTCTTTGATGCCAACCATACAAATATCTGGTTACAATATGCCATCCAGCTGCGCTCATGGGACAATGATGTTTATGATGAAATGTTCTTTTCAGTGGAAGACATTGGTAGGTTAACCTTGTAAATGCAGATTTGGTTGATTCTGTACAACTATTCACCTATTTTCATTTTTTTTAAATCTATTTTTTAATCACTTTTTTTATTTTTATTTTTTTAAGTATAGATTAAAGCAAACTGTACAAAGCTAGTATAAAATAAAATGGATTGCATAAAAGCTAGAGAAGCTAAAGATAACATGCCCACATATACAAGATTATATGCAGACATTGGTGTAACCCATTGGGGTAAGCCTATAGTCTCGGCTGGTGATCTGCCAATGGCTAGGCAAAGGTTGAATAGCTGACTGTTCCTTTTGAGCCTTAATTTTAGTATGGATGAAATTTTCAATGATGACATTCTCATGTTTCAGTGACATTCTCTGAGACAAATGTGAAGTTCAATGTGATATTCTCATAAAAAATGATAATCAAGATAATAAGAACAATCTATTTAATGCAATATTTGGTAAAAAGGCCTTTATCCAGCTGGGCATAGAATAAAAAATACATATACAGTACTCTCCTCCTTTATATAAATTTGCTAGTTTTCGCAATTTTTGTGCAGAGGTGGACAAGATTGCTTCAGAACGTAAACATCATGTATTTTCAGACACTTGCCAGTTACAAATAATGATTAATTGTGCAGCTTTATTCTGGTGTAAACCAAACAACCTCTCAGATTATGATAACTTGATTGTGTTTGTAGTACTTCCAGACCCACCTGAAGCACTGAATTGGACTTTGTTGAGTTTGGGCCCGACTGGATTATACTGTGATGTGGTGGTGAGCTGGGACACACCCCCCTCAGCAGCAGACAATGCAAAGATAGGATGGATAACGCTTTGGTATGAGACCCAATACAGAGAAACAGGCTCAGAGCAGTGGAAATCTGTAAGTCTGTGAATGTACTATTATAATGAATCTTGACTGCACATTTAAAATACTGTAGAAATGCCCTCTGTTTACGTAAGTAGTTTATTCTAATGCAAAACTACTGTTTTGCTGAGTCTCTTAGACTCTTAGAAATCACAGAAATATATATATAATTGTTCTTATATAATATATTTATCACTTAAATCAGCTAAGACAGTACTGTCAGTGGGTATTTGAGATTGGCAGTTAATAGCTTTCAAATAGCTAATTTGAAGCTGATAGCCTTCACTGTTGAGGCATATACACATATTCACACCCATTACCTCTGTAGAGATCTGTACCTCTGTAAGTCAGATTACCTCTATAAAGATGAAGCCATTTAAGTTACGGTGTATACTAACATTTTTCATGAGGAGGGTAAATTTGTGTATACGGTTGTTTGTACTTTCAATATGCAAAGAATATGAAATTCTTGGTCAAAATACAAATAGGTAGTCCATTTTTGGTTTGATTAGTTTTCATTAAACTTTAGCTTTTTTCTTGTTTTTCAGCTTGACAGTGGCAAGGATACGCAGGTGAACATATATGGCCTTCACAGCAACATAGAGTATGAAGTCAGGGTTAGGACCAAAATGAGGGGCTACAAGTTTGGGGATTTTGGTGACTCTATCTTCATACTTGTTTCCAGCAAAGGTACAAATTAAGGCAAAAATGATTGTATATACAGTGCCCTCCATAATTATTGGCACCCCTGGTTAAGATGTGTTAAAAGCCTTAAAATAAATTCAGTTTTCAAGTAAGGCAGATGTGTGTCGACCTTCATAAGTCAGGCAATGGGTACAGGAAAATAGCCACCCGCCTGCACCTGCCCATATCTACTGTGAGAGGAATCATTAAGAAGTTTTAAAAAACTGGAACAGTAGTAAACAAGCCTGGACGAGGACGCAAGTTTATTTTGCCTCCACGCACAGTGAGGAGGATGGTAAGAGAATTAAAAAAATCTCCAAAACTCATTGTTAAAGAAGTGCAACAAATGATAGCATCTTGGGGTCACAAAGTCTCCAAAACAACCATCAGACACTATCTACATGCCAACAAGCTCTTTGGGAGGCATGCAAGGAAAAAACCTTTTCTCAGTCACAATCATAAACGCAAACATTTGGAGTTTGCTAAGCGGTACTGGGGTTTCAAATGGGACCGTGTTCTTTGGTCAGATGAGACCAAGATAGAGCTTTTTGGCAACAAACACTCTAAGTGGGTATGAAACGATGAGGATCCAGAAAAGCACCTCATGCCCACTGTGAAGTATGGGGGAGGAACGGTGATGCTGTGGGGCTGTTTTTCTTCCAGAGGCCCTGGGAACCTTGTTAGGGTGCATGGCATCATGAATGCTTTGAAATACCAGGACATTTTAAAGCAAAATCTGGTGGCCTCTGCCCGAAACCTATAGATGGGTCGTCACTGGGTCTTTCAGCAAGATAATGACCCAAAACATGTGGCCAAATCTACACAGAAATGGTTACACATACTGTAGAATCAAGCAACTCCTATGGCCATCTCAGTCCCCAGACCTCAACCCCATTGAAAACCTGTGGAGTGAGCTGGAGAAGAGAGTGCAGAGGAAAGGAGTCAGGTCACTGGATGATTTAGAGACATTGTGCGAAGAGGAATGGTTGAAGATCCCTCTTTGTGTTCTCTAATCTTGTGAAACATTATAGGAGAAGATTAGGTGCTGTTTTGTTGGCAAAAGGGCGTTGTACAAAGTATTAAGCATCAGGGGTGTTAATAATTGTGGCATTCATGATTTGATGTAAAATAATTATTTCTTAATGTTGGATTTTTTTTTCCCACTGAATAAATGCACTTGAATTAAAGGTTGGAATTTCCTCTTTTTTTCCATTGTGGTCCTATGTTATTTAGAACAAAACTGCATTTTTTTTAGAAGCTTAAGAACACATTTTAACCAGGGGTGCCAATAATTATGGAGGGCACTGTACTTAAATAACTTCATGTCTGAATAAATCAAATATCTGTCTTTGTTTTTAGGCTCAAGAATACCCATAACTGCAGTGTGCATCCTCATGGCTACGACTATTGGAATCATGTTGATCCTGATTGTGGTTTCACGGCAACAAAAGTAAGTGACTACCATGTCGTTGAACCGCAGACTGACTGTTCATCAAAAAAATGTATGCTTGCGTTCATTAAAAATGCAGTAATGTCAAATGGGAAAATGTAAATATTAAAATGAAACTGTTGTTTCAGGCTTATGGTGATTCTTTTGCCACCTGTTCCTGGACCAAAAATAAAAGGAATTGATCCAGTCCTCCTACAGGTATTAAGTCTGTGTTGACCATTTAATGATGTATAGGTTAGGAGTGGAAATTAAAAAATATATATAATTCACATTATTGCACCTACACACATGGACAAAATTGTTGGTACCCTTCGGTCAATGAAAGAAAAACTCACAGTGGTCACAGAAATAACTTTAATCTGACAAAAGTAATAATTTAAAAAAATTATATGAATGTTAACCAATGAAAGTCAGACATTGCTTTTCAACCATGCTTCAACAGAATTATTTAAAAAAATAAACTCATGGAACAGGCCTGGACAAAAATGATGGTACCCCTAGAAAATACTGAGAATAATGTGACCAAAGGGACATGTTAATTCAAAGTGTGTCCACTAATTAGTATCACAGGTGTCTACAATCTTGTAATCAGTCAGTGGGCCTATATATAGGGCTCCAGGTAGTCACTGTGTTGTTTGGTGACATGGTATGTACCACACTCAACATGGACCAGAGGAAGCGAAGGAAAGAGTTGTCTCAGGAGATTCAAAAGAAAATTATAGACAAGCATGTTAAAGGTAAAGGCTATAAGACCATTTCCAAGCAGCTAGATGTTCCTGTGACTACAGTTGCACATATTATTCAGAAATTTAAGATCCATGGGACTGTAGCCAACCTCCCTGGACGTGGCCGCAGGAGGAAAATTGATGACAAATCAAAGAGACGGATAATCCGAATGATAACAAAATAGCCCAGAAAGACATCTAAAGAGATCCAAGGTGAACTTCATGCTCAAGGAATATCAGTGTCGGATCGCACCATCCGTCGTTGTTTGAGCCAAAGTGGACTACATGGGAGAGGACCAAGGAGGACACCATTGTTGAAAACAAATCATAAAAAAAGCCAGACTGGAATATGCCAAACTACATGTTGACAAGACACAAAGCTTCTGGGAGAATGTCCTATGGACAAATGGAACTTTTTGCCAAGGCACATCAGCTCTATGTTCACAGACGGAAAAATGAAGCATATCAAGAAAAGAACACTGTCCCTACTGTGAAACATGGAGGAGGCTCTGTTATGTTCTGGGGCTGCTTTGCTGCATCTGGCACAGGGTGTCTTGAATCTGTGCAGGGTACAATGAAATCTCAAGACTATCAAGGGATTCTAGAGAGAAATGTGCTGGCCAGTGTCAGAAAGCTGGGTCTCAGTCGCAGGTCATGGGTCTTGCAACAGGACAATGATCCAAAACACACAGCTAAAAACACCCAAGAATGGCTAAAGGAAAACATTGGACTATTCTAAAGTGGCCTTCTATGAGCCCTGACCTCAATCCTATTGAGCATCTTTGGAAGGAGCTGAAACATGCTGTCTGGAAAAGGCACCCTTCAAACCGGAAACAACTGGAGCAGCTTGCTCATGAGGAGTGGGCCAAAATACCTGCAGAGAGGTGCAGAAGTCTCATTGACAGTTACAGGAATCGTTTGATTGCAGTGATTGCCTCAAAAGGTTGTGCAACAAACTATTAGGTTAGGGGTACCATCATTTTTGTCCAGGCCTGTTCCATGAGTTAATTTTTTTTTATAATTCCGTTGAAGCATGGTTGAAAAGCAATGTCTGACTTTCATTGGTTAACATTCATAGAATTCTTATTTATTATTACTTTTGTCAGATTAAAGTTATTTCTGTGACCATTGTGAGTTTTTCTTTCATTGACCGAAGGGTACCAACAATTTTGTCCACGTGTGTATATAAAATGTGTCTTACCCTTATCCATTGCTTGATGTGGTGGGACACGGAACACTAGGCAGCAAGAGATCACTTCTGAAAAAATCCTGAACTCTGATTTTATTTGTTTATGTATTTATCTATTTGTAATAGGGATATTTATTACTGAAGTAGAATGGTAATGAGTCACTGAAATGGCCTAAAAAGTGACAAAAATGACAACAAAAAAAAAAAACAGAATTATTTAAAATTTCAATTAAACAAAATGATAAACTACTTATTATAATAAAAAAGATCATTCTCAATAAAATAACCTTTAAACATATTACACTAAAGAAAACATATAATCATTGTTTTTTGTTTGTTTGTTTGTTTTTTTAGCCATAATGTTAACATTTCCTGAGACATTTTCTTATTCTATTTTTTTGTCTTTGTAGAAGGGTGAGCTAACTGAGTTCACTTCAGTCCTGGGTGCTCACCCAGATCTGCGTCCAGAGCTTTACAGTAACGACCCATGGGTGGAGTTTATACAGGTGGACATTGATGAACCAATTGAGCCGATGGAATGCTTGGACACACCACTCCTCTTCAGCGAACCTTGTGTCTCTGATTCCCCTCCAACATCCAGCGGGTTCCAGGATGATGACTCGGGTAGGTCCAGCTGCTGCGACCCGGATCTCTCTGACCATGATCACCATGATGCTCATCAACCTTCAATCAGTGGACAAGGCTTTCATGCTTTGATACGTCCTGCGAAGTTGGGAGCTCTGCAACCTGTTGTTCCTCCTGCTCCAGAACCAGCATGGCAGGTTTACTCTCAAGTGGCTGAAGTCATGCCTTGTGGTGAGACACTACTTTGCCAAGAGCAGAATGTGACTGATGACTGCAGTATTCAAGATAAAGCTACTCAGCATAAAGAGAAAAAACCTTGGGTGATGGTGACCCTCAATGAAAGAGGTTACAGTGTTAATGAGCCAAGCTCATCCACAGCAAACTCTGGGTCAGAAAGCAACAATACTGCAAAACAGTGTCAGGACTCCATGGCAAAATCAGAGACACCTACAGTATCACCCTTTCCTATCCTAACAATACCGACCCCTCCAGAATACACCATGGTGGATGGGGTGGGCTGGAAAGATAGCCTTCTTTTGAAGACAAGCAGCACAGCAGATTCTACACTTGCAACGCCAAAATCTGGTCCCACAAATGAGGGGTATTTGACTCCTGACCTCTTACACAGCATTACCCCCACTAAATAGTCCCAGAAATGTTCTGAGTTGGGATTTTGTAGATGGAATGAATCAGGGATAAACATTAGACATTGTTAGCCAACAACAAAAAGTGTGGACTAAACATTTGGAAACTAAGCATTTTTTTCATTGACGGGTCTGTATTTTATAACTGAGACATTTTAGAATGATGGACATGAACTGGATTACAAGTTGTGGATAAAATCAATTACCTTTTTTTCTGAGATTTATAGATAATGCAAATCATACTCTGATGAATTTTCTAGCTAGCTGGATTTGTATTTTTTTATATATATAAAATCTTATAATTAACTTTTGATGAACCTGCTAATTTGTTTACATTGAGTAAACCTGCTATCTAACCGTTTTAAATAGCATACATAAGCTAATTTCTACTGGAAGTCCAGAGATTTGTCTCTTAACCACAGAGCACAAGGTATTACAACCAGATAATGTCTCGTCATGTTTGTCACTTTACTTTGTGTTTCTTTTCTTTGCTGTTCTGTTCCTTCTAGCCAAACTCTTGCTAAGACAAAGGAAGTGTAAATATATATGACTCTCTGTGCGGCTTATTAAAATGTAAATAATACATGTAATATATTTTAAATAAAAAAATGTAAGCAACTAAATGTAAAATTTATACATGTTTTATTGTGATTCGCTTTCTGAGGAAAGAAAGTACTCCCCAGTTTTATCGAGTCTCTTCGAGAATTTGCTCTTTGAGAATTCTTCATCTCGTATACATACGAATCAAATAACCGACTCTTTTATGATTCATCTGCAAGCTTCGATTCAACCGGGACCTTGCAGGTTAAAATGAAGAAAACGGTTGTCGACCTCGATAAATTCATTCAAGATTTCAGTCTACTGGAGCAAGTATATGACTAAAAACACAATACTACTCTGTTATTTGTTTATTTACTTACTTATTTCCTGAGACAGATTAAGGTAGTCCCAGCAAAAATGCGAGCTAAATTAGCTGCGTTATCGGAGTAGGCTATGTTTGATTCATTTACCTGAAGCGGGTTACTCTGTTTATGTTCATAAGAAAATAACAGAACTGAGAGGGAAGAACAACATCCTAGAAATAAAACTGGACGAAGCCAACAGACTTCTAAAACTGTCACAGAACAAGGAAAAACATTTAAGTGAAGGTAAGTATAGGTGTAATGATTAGTCGAAAAGGTGTTTTTGGGCTGAGGGGTCATTTCTTGCATGTCACTTTATTTTACTGGGGGGGGGTCATGAACGTTATTTTTGAACGAGTCTTTAACGTGACTCAGAAGAACTAATAGTCTTAGAGAGTGATTCGTTCATTTCTACTGGGCGCGCATGCGCAAACATGGCAAAACCTTCGTAGGTTATGTACAGGAAACAGAAATGAGTAGTTACTTCACCTCGAGTCTCTTGGTCCGTTGCATCTATGACAGTCACGTGACAAAAGAACGAACGATTCGGACCAGCAGATATGAGAGATGATCATTTGTGAGCAGCAATATGGCTTCATGTCTAGAAAGAGCACAACAGATACAGTATTTGCTTTGATGATGCTGTTAGAGTGCTACACTAGGCAATAGGGATTTGCATTGTGTCTTTGTAGATTTAGAGAAAGCATTTGACAGGGTGCCAAGAGAGGACCTGTGGTATTGTATGAGGAAGAGTGGCATAGAAGTATGTTAGAGTGGTGCAGGACATGTGTGTGACCTGAAAGACAGTGGTGAGATGTGCTGTAAGTGTCAAAGAAGAATCCAAGGTGGAGATGGGTCTGCATCAAGGATCAGTTCTGAGCCCCTTTTCGTTTGCTATGGTGATGGACAGGATGACAGATGAGGTTAGACTGGAGTCTCCATGGACTATTATGTTTGCAGATGACATTGTGCTTTGAGAGCAGGGAACAGGTGGTTGAAAATCTAGAGAGGTGGGGGTATGCTCTGGAAAGCAGAGGAATGAAGGTTAGCCGTAGCAAAACAGAATGCATGTGTGTGATGAGAAGGATCCAAGTAGAACAGTAAGGCTACAGGGAGCAGAGGTAAATAGGGTGTAGAACTTTAAGTTCTTAGGGTCAGCGGTCCAGAGCAACAGAGACTGTGAAAAGGAGGTGAAGTACAGGCAGGTTAGAACTGATGAAGAATAGTGTCAGGTGTGTTGTGTGACAGTATAAGTGAGAATGAAAGGAAAGGTGTACAAGATAGTGGTGAGACCAGCGATGCTCTGCGGCTTAGAGACAGTGGCGTTGAAGAAAAGACAGGAGGCAGAGATGAAGATGTTGAGGTTTTCTTTGACAAGGATGGATAGAATCAAGAAGGAGTCCATCAGAGGAACAACCATGTTGGATGTTTTGGAGATAAAGTCAGTGAGGCCAGATTGAGGTGGTTTTGACATGTTCAGGGGAGAGAATATGAGTAAATCGTTAGAAGGATGCTGAGGATGGAAATGCTAGGCAGGAGGTCTAGAGGAAGACCAAAGTGGAGATTTATGGAAGCAGTGAGAGAGGACATGAAGTTAGTTGGTGTGAGAGAAGAGGATGCAGAGGACAGGGTTAGATGGAGGCAGATAATTTGATGTGGCCCCTTCTGAAAGGGAACAGCCGAAAGAAGAAGAAGATAAGTGAGGTGAGCTGCTCATTCTGTTTATCATAATATGTCCTTAGCTGCACTGTAGTATTTTAATACCTGGAACAATAGCCAACATTTGTTTATGTAGTCGTGTTGAGGGCCTGTTCAGTAAAAATGTAACATTTTATTTTATTTCTGATCAAAAGAACAAAATGAATTAAATGACTCAAAAAATATTTGTTCATTTTGATGAATGAGATTCCGAGAACCGACTCATTGAAATGATTGAAACATCCCATCACTATATTTTATTTACACTCACCGTCCACTTTATTAGGTACACCTGCACATTTATGCAGTTGTCTAATCAGCCAGTAATGTGGCAGCAGCATGATACAGAATTATGCAGATATAGATCAAAAGGTTCAGTTTATATCATCATACGAATGGAGAAAAGTGTGATCTCTGAGATTAACTGTGGCACAGATATTAATAACAAATGGGATAGTTTGAATATTTTAGACAGCAGGGACTATATTTTACAGGACGTTACGGAGTTCCATGCATGCAATTTTTACGTGAGTTTTGGTGTTCTATCAATTCTTCCTGCCCTGCCAGAATTTCCTATGAGTAGCAAAAAAGTATAGGTATATCATAGTGATAAGATGAAACCTCTTTTAGGTTTGAGACTTCCAAGTCAATACTATCACAAAAAGGTTAATTTCATGAAACTTAATTTACAAGCTAGTTGTACTGACATCTAGTGGACAAATTTTGCGTAGCAAACAGACCCTAACATTGCAACAGTTCAATTAATATGCACATGTACAGTAGCTGCAACTAGAGAGGCACATTTTCTGAAGAAACTGTGTTTGGTGATTTGCCGTGACGTCATAGAGCTTCCCATGTCATAGTCATAGATGTAGCTGATATCATAGCTGATGTTGGTCTCAATGTTAAGTCTATGGGACTATTTGGGGCGGATAATTGCCCCCTCATTAACCGCCCACTGCGTAGAAAAGTCATAGCACCCCATTCCCGAACAAGCCGCACGATTTGATACCTCATCCATGGGTCTACGACAAACGGTGCGGGACTAGTTACGCGCCAAACTTTCATACGGAAGAATAAGAAAAAGAGAAAAAAAATAAGCCTGTGAGATTATAATAGTAGTCCTTTGCTTCGCAAAGCACCACTAATTAATGTTTCATTCATCATTGTCAGTTGTGTATGAATATGTTGTTGTTTGTAAATACACAGTAAAAAATAAAGAGAAGAAAAACCCTCTGACTTAAAGTACTTCAATAAAGTAACTACCTCACTCACTCACTGAGTGTTTATACCGCTTTATCCTGTATACAGGGTCATGGGGGCGTGAAGTGCAGATTTCGGACTGTTTTTTGATAAAACAGTTTAAAGATAAATCTGTAAAATCCTAAATGGACCTCATAATTTCATGTCTAAAATGACTGTATTTTGGGCATTCTAGTGTTTTTCATCTTCAATACAATTGTTGTTTATATTATGAAATCTTAATTCTTTTGGAGTAATCCTCTGAATGTAATTTTAGACAATTTATCCATAATTTTGTAGAGTTATCACTATCCTCAAAAGATAATTTTATAGTTTAAAATAAAACTACAGCAGATAATCAATAACAGAAGAAGACCATGTTAGGTTGTACTCCTGTCAACAAGGAGCAAGAATGTGAGGCTATGTTTAATATAGAGGTTCTTTCAGCTGGTACACATCTGGATATCCTCCTCTAATCTAACTCGACAATATATGTATTTCAGCCTGCAGACTCTTACCTCAAAATTTTTTTTGTACAATTATGTGAAAACTCTAAATCCTGTTGTATATGAAATTCCCATGAAATCAGTATTTTCTAAAATATGCAGATAAACCAGCCTGTGAAAATGTATGGTTGTTACTATTAAAGTGGACCGTGAGTGTATAATTTTATTCTCAGTTGTAAGAATTCTTTTTTTTTTTTGGTTTTTGTTTGTTTGTTTGTTTTTAAAACAAAGGATGGGAATACAAAAAGTACTATCTATAATGCATAGGGGTGTATCTATATAAACACCTTACATGTCTCTATGGATTAAAAGTGTAATATTCACTATTGATCGACTTTGTTACCCTCTAGTGGCAGACAATGTAATATCCGTTAGTGCATAACTTGCTTATTGCTACAGTATAATTGTAATGTTCTAATTAAACCTGTGTCTGTAGAGAAAAACGGATTGTTGGGAAGCATTAAGTGTCTTCAGCACAACTTAGAACAACAGTGTAACCTTCGAGGTAGGATATTTGTTAGCAAGAATTTAATTTTTGTATTTAAATAGTGACTGAAAGAAAAAAGATTGCAGTGTTTTGTGGATGAAGGCCACCTTCTTTTAATCCAGGTGAAAATGAAAAGCTGAAAACTGTAATAATTCAGCTGAAGAAGCAAAATGAAAAACAAGTTGAGGTAATCCTCTTAATCATATAAAGAACCTCAGTTAAAGGAAGAGGTAGAAGGATTATGTTTTATAGCGCTTAATTATAATAAAATAAATAAAAATGGTAATTTTATCTAAAATGTTATCATTAAAACAACAGTGGCCACAATGAATTTCATTCAATCACTTTTAGCTTTGATTACAGCACACAATGTGGTGACCAGTTCATTTGTAAAAATGATTCCTCTTGCTCCCAGAACCACTCTTTAACAATTTGAGTCCTGGAATATTGCTGTGCCATCAAGGAAGAAAAACTCCATTGATGTGATAAAACAGTTAAAACAGTTAATTTCAAATAGTTACTTAAGTGTTTATTCTGTTATTGGATATATTGTTTATTGTTATCAAAGGTAATAAAAAATATTAATAATAATAATAATAATACACAATTTTCATTTAATTTTATGTTGGATTTCAATTTTGACTTAGTATAATTGTTGTGGTATTTTAATCAAATAATCAATTAATTAAGCAACTTTGTTAAACTTTAAAAAGTGGAAGTTCATGCCCATTGTAGGGTCACAATTTTTCCATAATAATTGATCAAATTTTAAAACCTTCTCGATTGTACATATAGGAGAGCAAAGAATGTGTTCAATCGCTGCAGTGTGAAATGAGAACGTTGCAAGAGCGACACCAGAGGGAGCTGGTGGACTGTGCTGCAGATACCAAAAGGAAACGTAAAAGCAGACACACACTTAATCCATTAATGCATCACCCTTTTATATGCTCACAAGACAGTTTTGAAAGCAAAAGTGAAGTGGCTGGTGAACATTTTGTGTGTGTGTGTGTGTGTGTGTGTGTGTGTGTGTGTGTGTGTGTGTGTGTGTGTGTGTGTGTATTTGATGTCCCCACAAATATTTTTTTTCTCGCAAATATCTTTAGTGTACAGACATGCCAACTTTACAGTTTTATTATATGTAAAGATGGATATACAGTATATATGCTGAGTGTGTTGATTTTTTCGGTCCATATTGATATAATAGCAGTACAGCAGATGCTGTAGATTTGCTGCACGTCCACAATGTGAATCTCCCGTTCTACCACATCCCAAAGGTGCTCTATTGGATGGAGATCTTGTGAATGTAGAGGCCATTTGAGTACAGTGAACTCCTTGTCATGTTCAAAAACTTAGTTTTAACTTTGTGACATGGCATGCTATCCAGCTGTATACTGAAGTGGTAAATGGGGGCACATAAATAGTTTGGCAACAATACTCAGGTAAGCAATGGCATTTAAATGATGCTTAGTTAGTACTAAGGAGCCCAAAATGTGTCAAGAAAATTTCCCGCTTACCATTACACCACTATCAACAGCCTGAACTTTTAATACAAAGCAGGATGTATCCATGCTTTCATATTGTTTACACCCACCTAATATTAAGCAGATCCATTAAAAAAAAAAAAAAAAATAGCAGATGTGCTGTGGTATTTGGTCTAAGCCGTCAGTAGCACGTCCTTCAAGTCCTGCAAGTTCTGATGTGGGGCCTTCATGGATTGGACCTGTTTTTTCCAGCACATCTCACAGAGGCTGGATTGGATTGAGATCTGGGGAATTTGGAGGCCAAGTCACCACCTCAACCTTGTTCCTCATTGTTCAACCATTTTTGCAGCATTGCAGGGTGCATTATCATGCTGAAAGAATCCACTGCCATTGTTTCCATGAAAGGGGTACTTTGTATACAGCAGTGTTTAGGTTGGTGGTATGCAACAAAGAAAGGTCTACCTTTCTTTAAGATTCCACAGAAGAACATTGCCCAACGCTTAACACTACATATTCTGGCTTACCGTCTTCCCATTGTGCATCATGGAGTTCACATCCACCTGGCCTACCACATGATGTTAAAGAAGAAATATGATTAATTATACCACCAGCTTTTTTCATTGCTCTATGACTAATTGGACAATATACTGATGCCCATTGGGTCAGAAAGGGCACCCTGACCAGTCTGCGCCTACAGTATGTAGCTGCGATGCAGTTTGTGTTCTGACACATTTCTGTCAGAGCCAGCATGAACTTTATCATCAATTTGAGCTATAGTACTGTAGCTCTTCTATCTGACCGCTGCAGGAACAACACCACAAGAGCAGCTTTGAAGTTGTTCTGACCCTGTGGTCTAGACCTCACAATTTGGCCTTTGTCACACAAATTCTTAAGCTTGACCATTTTTTTCTGCCTCCAATACATCAATTTAAGGGACAAAATGTTCATTTGCTGGCTAATAAATCCCACCCTCTTCCAGATGCCATTTTAACAAGATACACAATATTATTCACTTTGAGTGTCAGTCATCATAAAATATTGTATACTAAATGGATGGTTGGAGTATAATTTAATATGATAACATGTTACACATGAAATAGTTTTATAATTCTAAATATGAATGTCAGTTATAGTCAGCATTTGCAACCTTAGTATGAGGGGATGAATGCTTGGTAATTAATGATGATTTTTCCATACTGTGTTCACTTAAAAGTGGAGTCTAAGGATGTTGAAATGAAAGCGATTCTGGACAAAGAGGAGCGTGTAATAGAAGCAATGAGACAGAAAATGAAGGATCAGGAGAAAGAAAAGCAAAGGGAAGTTATAAAGCTGAAAATGGAGGTATATACATCACATGCTTCTTCTGTACAGGTGCTGTAGTGTTCAGTTACATACTTCATGCCTTTTAATTGCACAGTTTTTTATTCCTACATGAATAAGCATGGATCTGCTAATTACATAGCTCTGTGCCATCTGTAACATTTAGGCTTATTTGATTTAGAAAACCATGCATCCCAAGTGAAGCTTAATTTTTATCTGAAGAAGTGGATATAACACTGATACCATTTCTCTAAATCAGTTTAGAGTTTCCCCTTTGCACACTCACATTTCAGTGGGAAAGGAAATGGACACATTACATTCAAACTTAATGTAACTTAATAACGCATGGATCCAGCTTTATTCCTTTGAGGTTTAAAGGTAGGGGAAATGGAGCTGAGTAACTGAATAATATTTCTGTTATAAATTTGTTTAGTATGGATTTGTGTAAAAAGTCAATAGCTGAGGTACGCGCCCACTTGGAAATTCAACCACATCTTATAAATTCAAAAGACAGCTAAATTACAGTTGCAGTGTGGCAAAATCTGGTTCAGCAAGTCTGGTCAAGCAGTTTTTTTGTTTTTACACTTTGTTTGACATTTTTATACCACAGTTTTAATTGAATTCTTCAATGTGATTGGTCAGAAGATGGGTATTTAATTTTCTATGACTGCAGCTCTAACAGTAGTGCATTACTGTAAATCATAGCTTTACAATAATGCACTCATTTTAATATATTTTTATTTCTATAGTACTAGATGCTTAACGGTGACTTGTAAGGTAAATGTGTACAGTAACATTAGAAAGGCGTCAGAGCATATACTGCATCACAGCTTGCTCTATATAGGTCCGTGTACACCAGAGAATTCAGTGCGCCCATGCTGACACCTGTCTACTGCCGAAGACACCTACAATGGGCATGTGAGCACATTGTCCAATTATTCATAGAGCAGTAGAAAAATCTAGTGGTCTGATGCATCATGTTTTCTTTTGCATCATGTGGATGGCCAGGCACATGTGTGTTGCTTATTTGTGGAAGAGATGGCATCAGGATGCACTGTGGGAAGGAGCCAAGCTGAAAGATGCAATGTTCTAGTGTAAATTTACCACCTGCCTAAACATTGTTTCAGAGTTTCAAGTACAGCCCTTCATGGCAGCAGTTTCACCCAAAAGCCCTCTTTCAACAGGATAGTGCTACCTGTCACACTACAAACATGTTTACACAACAGTAAAGTACACTGAGGAACATGACAGAGAGTTCATGGTGCTGATTTGGCCTCTACATTGCACAGGTCTAAATTTGATTGTGCATTTGTGGGGGTGTCTTTAACGAACAAGTGCAATCAGTGCCAGATCCCACAGCACACCTTCAGAGGTCTTGTGGAGTCCATGCCCTGACAAATCAGAGCTGTTTTAGTGGCATTATGGGATATACCTACACAATATTAGTTAAGTGGTTTTAATGTTGTGGCTAATAGATGTATATAGTGGACATGTTACATAAACTAAAGCTAATAATATATGGGTAATTTAAAGTCTTTAGCTATGAAACAATATAACCTTTGCTTCGATAAAGCCTTCTATAAAAATAATATTTATTTAATATATGTGAAAGAAGACTTTAGTCAGTAAGTGCTTGGAGGTAAAGCTGTAATTTAAGTTTTTAGTACAGAATACATGGACTAAAGGTCTTTAGTACAGAATAATTGCTTTTGTGTTTTTGTCCTATGACGAGCTGCATTTTTCATTCCTATTCACACACTTTAAGCACCAAACATCACTATAAATGGGTATAGTTGTTACTTACAGGTAAAAAAAAATTTAAGTTTTCATACAATAACAGGACAATGATCTATTTTTTAATTAGCATAAAGACAAGTATATCACTTTATTATAAATAATATTGAAGACATTCCGATTTTCTCTCAGTATAATTATCTTAAAATACTAACCAAAAACGTTCATGAAGGGGAAGGTGTAGCTTTGGTGTTTTGACTGAGCTCTTTAAAATGAGCTCTTTCTGCAAATAATATTAATTAATGTTTTTATTGTAGTTCAGCGCTAAGCTTGCAAGGGCTCAGTCTATGACAGTAATGAGCCAGCTACAGCCACAAGCATCTGGGGTCATACCACAACACATCTTTAAAAGAGTAAGTTGTTCTTTCTTCTTCTTCCTTTTTGTTTAACAGCGGTTAATCCAGTAGGTTAAGTTGCCACCATCATAGGTCACAGATGAACTTTTTGTCTGCTTTATTTGGTACATCTAACATGCCTTACCACCTACAGATCTCCCTCTCCTCAGAATCACTGCCCTTTAAAGCTGATTTTCCGGTCCAGTCTTCCTCGAATAAATAAATATATATATATATATATATATATATATATATATATATATATATATATATATATATATATATAAGGTTCCTCTTTTCCTGATCAGTGACTTGGCATTCAAAAAGAATTTTAACATTACCTTCTACTCTCCCTAGTTCTTGCAGCTTTGCCATCATATCTAGCCTCTCCTGCATGAGAACAGTATATGCTACATAAGCACTTACTGTATACCGTAAGTAAGCTAGTAGTTTACAGTGTAAGAAATATACAGTACAGTATTTAGAGACCTAAAGATTGCAGCAAACAAATTTGTCTTGTGCCAGAAGGGGGTGCAGAAGTGCCATCTTATCATACAAAAATGTAGGCAAAAATAATGTAGACATTCTTAATGCACTGGATTATAATACCGGTTTCTGTTTCACAAAGCAGTTCATTTTCAAAAAGGAACATGATTGTATATCATGAAGCTCAACAAAATAGCATATAGTATTGAAGGGGGTGTCTGGGGAGAGTATAGCTTGTTTATAAATAATTTCTAAGGTCTGTAACTCCTTTATTGTTCAGTCATTATACTGTTATACTATCCAAGTATTTAAAATTTATTTGATTTCCTGAGCTGGCCCTAGCCCACAGGGGCTGTATGTTTTGCTACAGTACGCAGCCTTTTATCCTTTACAGGGTGCAAGTCATAGTCCAGAAAATTCAGTTTGTTTTATGGTAAATGTTATTTTAAGCCATTTCAGTGTCAGTGACTATATGCGATTCTGTTAATCTTCAGAAGCTGCAGTTTCTGCAGGAGGAGAAGAACAAAGAGATTGAGGCTCTGCATCAGAGAGTTAAAGAGCTGGAGCAGCAAAGCCTGCGCACCTTCTCAGAGCCCCGCCTAAAGAGAAGGAAAATCTGAACAGCTGTTTCACCTACTGTAATGAAGCCAGTTCACACTTACAACGCAATGTTCCTTATACTGCATGATATATTGTGTGACAGTTGTTTGTTCAGTTTTGCATTCAATTAATGGCAGTATATGAAATGGTGTATTGCAGAGCCTAATAAACACATGCTCAGTGCATGTCAAAGCCTATAATCCTTTAATTATTTCATATGTACACAGTCATAGCCAAAAGTTTTAAGAATGACACACATAAATTTTCACAAAGTCTGCTTAGGTGTTTTCAGATCGTTGTCAGATTTTACTATGGTATACTGAAGTACAATTCATTGTTTCCCACACATACATACAATACGGGTATATTGACATATTGACGGCTGCCCAAATGTATTTGCAGACCCTTTTTAAAAATCTGTCCGGGATGCCGTCTGCTATCAATATTAATAGAATATATACTCCTGAACAAAATCTTAAGACATGGCATAAGAAGTAACTATGCATCAATGTTTGCTGAAAATATTGTGCATTTTTTCCATTTCCAAGAAAGACTGTGTTAACATCTTTTCAATAAAAAAATAATCAAAATCTGTTATCAAGTGCCTAAACTTTTGCATAACTTTTATATCAGGGAAAGACTGATTTTCTGCAAAACGTACAGGGATTAAACTGCTGAGGACTCGGGTAAAGTAATTTTCTCTGATGAATCCCCTTTCCAATTGTTTAGAGGATCCAGAATAAAACCTTGTCCGGAGAAGAAAAGGTGAGCAGTCCTGTGTCATGCAAACTGTAAAGCATCCTGAGACCATTCATGTGTGGGGTTGCTTCTCAGCTAAGGTAGTGGGCTCACTCGCAATTTTGCCTTTGAACACAGCCATGAATAAAGACAAAAGCATCCTCTGAGAGCAACTTTTCCCAACCATCCAAGAATAGATTGGTGACAAACAGTGCATTTTCAAGCATGATGGAGCACCTTTCCAAGGCAAAAGTGATACAGTAACTAAGTAGCTCGGGGAACAAAACATCAAAATTTTGGGTCCATGGCCAGGAAACTCCCCATCCCATTGAAACCCTGCAATCAACCCTGAAGGGGCAGGTGGAAAAAACCCCCAGCAAATTCGAACAAACTTCAAGCATTGATTATGCAAGAAGGGGCAGCCATCAGTCAGGATGTGGCCCTGAAATTGATTGACAGCTTGGCACACTGAAGAGGTGTTGGTCTTGACACTTTATGTAATTGTCAATAAAAGCCTTTGAAATGCTTGTAATTATACTCCAGTATTCCATAATAACATCTAATAAAAATATCTGAAAAACACTGAAGCAGCAGACTGTGTGAAATTAATATTTGTCATCGTCAAAACTTTTGGCCACAGTACATACAGTGGGTGTAGAAAAGAATCAACCCCCGTTTAAAATAATCACATTTAGTTGCTTTGCAGTCAAAAAATGCCACCTCTTCCTAAAAATTACTTGTAAACCCATTCAGGAGAAGCTAATTACCTTCTCAATGGTACACAAAGCATTGCACATCCAGACTTTGCAATATTTGCCCAGTCTTCTGTGCAGAACTGCACAAGTTCAGTTAAATTTGATAATGACTGCTTTCTTGGACTGCAGTCATCAAGTCATTGCACATGTGTTTAATGTGGTCTGGGCAGTGATAAGTGTTTTAACTTTTTTTTGTTTACATCTCCTGACTTGTGACTTTATCTCAGAGATCTTTCGACAGTTTGACAGTGCCTTGCCAACCATAGCTGATTGTTTGCTTTAGTTGTACTACCAGGGACTGAAATGCACCAGCTTTTCATGCTGAGCTAATCAAAATGACCACAGCAGTTCACAGTTGAAAGTCAAATGGCTTTGCTATAAATATAATGCTTATTTGAGGAGCAAACTGATGGGCTAGTAATGGATTTGCCATTTGGTTTCACCAATTGTATAAACATAATCACTATGATTATGTGACTTGATTGTATATTATGTGACTTGATTGTACAGTATATCCAGTCACATACCTTGATATTTGGATATTAACAAAGTCGTTATTTATTAGTCAAATTAGTTGAAATTAAATAATATAATCATTTGATTGTATTTATATCAGGTGGCACGATGGTTGTGTGGTTAGCTCTGTGAGCTCACACCCCCAGGATCAAGGGTTCAAGTCCCACCTTCTGGTCTCTGTGCAGAGAGTTTCCATGTTCTCTCTATTAGCCCAATTGGCATCTCAAATTGCCTGTAGTGTGTGTGTGTATGCATGGCCTATGGATTGGCACTCCGAATAGGGTGTGCCCTGCCGACTATTTTGAGTTCCTGGGGGTAGGCTTCATGCCTCTCTTGACATTTTCAGAGTAAGTCGTATACAATCATGTTCAAAGGTTAGTACTTCATCTTCTAATTCTCTGTTTTTGTGTAAAATAACAACATACAGGTGCATCTCAATAAATTAGAATATCATTGAAAAGTTTATTTATTTTAGTAACAAAATTCAAAAAGTGAAAATCATACATTATATAAATTCATTTCACACAGACTGATATATTTCAAGTGTCTATTTCTTTTCATTTTGATGATTATGGCTTACAGCTAATGAAAACCCCAAATCCAGTATCTCAGAAAATTTGAATATTGTGAAAAGGTTTAATATTGGAGACTCATGGTGGCACACTTTACTCAGCTAATTAACTCAAAACACCTGAAAATGTTTCCAAAGCCTTTAAATGGTCTCTCAGTCTGGTTCAGTAGGCTACTCGATTATGGAGAAGACTGCTGACTTAACAGTTGTTCGCAAGACCATAATTTACATCCGGCACATGGTGGGTAAGACACAAAAAGTTGAATCAAAGGAAAAAATGTGGTAGAAAAAGGTGTACAAGTAACAGGGATAATCGCAGCCTTGAGAGGATTGTGAAACGAAGCCCTTTCAAGAATTTAGGAGAGATTCATAAGGAGCGGACTGCAGCTAGAATCTGCAGAAGAAGCTTTGAAGCTTCTGCAAATTCTGCAGAAGCTAGAATTTCAAGAGCCACCATGCACACACGTATCCAGGACATGGGCTACAACTGTCGCTTTCCTTGTATCAAGCCACTCTTAAACCAAAGACAACAGCAGGTACGTCTCACCTGGGCTAAGGACAAAAAGGACTGGACTGTTGCTCAGTGGGCCAAAGTCAACTTTTCAGATGAAAGCAAATTTTGCATTTTGTTTGGAAATCAAGGTCCCAGAGTCTGGAGGAAGAGAGTCCACTGTGTTTTATCACATCCAAGGTCAGCGCAGCCGTCTGCCAGGAACATTTAGATCACTTCATGCTTCCCTCTGCTGACCAGCTTTATGGAGATGTTGATTTCATTTTCCAGCAGAACTTGGCACCCGCCCACATTGCCTAAAGTACTGATACCCGGTTTAAGGACCATGGTGTTCCTGTGCTTGATTGGCCAGCAAACTCACCCAACCTAATACCCACAGAGAACCTATGGGATATTATAAAGAGGAAGATGCGTAACACCACACTCGTCCATGCAGAAGAGCTGAAGACTACCTTCAGAGCAACCTGGGCTTCCATAACACCTCAGCAGTGCCACAGACTGATCGCAAGGAAGATTGGCAACTGTCTTGAATGCTTTTTACTTGTGAATAATCTTTCTTTCTGTAGAATGTTGAACTCCAAATGGTTTGGAAATGGTTTTATAACCTTTTGCACATTGATGTGCAGCAATAATTGCTCTCTAAAGCCGTTGCATATATCTTTAACTTCTTGGCCTTGTGTTAACACACCTGAATGCTCCAGACCAGGAAACTACCAAAAAACTGTACCAGTAATTCTGTCAGGATTAAGCAGAAGGAAGTTAATTAGCATCCAGTCTCTTATGTCCTTCACACATTGCTCAACTTTAGTAAGCTGGTTTTTCTCATCTGTTTTTGCTGAGACATATACCTGTGTGTCGTCATACTTATGTTGCCAAAAGGATGCATGTAAAGAGAAAATAGCACTGTATTGCAACATTTCACTATATAAAGTGAATAATAAATTGAATAACGGCTTATTCTTCTTTACTATCCAAAGTAGACCACCTTCTCTTATGGCAATGGAACATATTTATTGATGGAGCAAGCGGAATAAATTTTGTAGTGTGTAGGGTTATACTGTGTGCCAGGTTTTAGCCAAATGTTTTAAAACTTATTGGATGGTTCGCCAAATCACACATGGAAAGTCACATGAGGTGTACTTTTAAAGCAATCTTTGTTTCAAGACAAAGAAGTGGAATGTTCTGCAGTGTCCAAGTCAACATAGCTGAGCATACATTTTGCCTGCTGAAGGTGGTTCAAAATGGTCTTGCTTATTAACACAATAAAATGCAACATGCCCTCAATTCATGCACACTGATTCATGCACAATAACCTCATAAAGAACAATTTATTGACACTTAACATTTAAGACATTTAATTCATTTATCATTTTAACCTGTAAAAAACACAAAAGATAAGCAATGTGTAAAACCAAACTAAGTAAAAAGTGCATAGAATTATGTTAAAGCATGCCACATCCACATTAAAAATTGTTTACAATAGCTATAAATATTTTGATGGTGCAAAGTTTTATTGTAAACCAGATGTTTGCTGAGCAAACAGTCCAATTGTATGATGTCCAGCTATGATTTATCTATTCCATTTGATTTAGTTATATTCAGGTTAATGGAATAGTCACGGTTAGCACATAATTTCATTGTGTGTTATAACATAAAATGTTAACCTCTGCCTCTGAGTAAATGCGGTTGAATGTGAAATTGTTCATTAAACCATAACATGCTCAATGTTAGCATTAATCAAATTACTCAGTTAATACAGACATGCCCTTTTATTGTACATTGTTTAGATTAAAATGGTGCGACTGGCCCAAATGAATTTGAAGGTTAGGATAATCCCATTGTGTCAAAGAGGGACAGCCCTAATCTTATTAGGTTACATAACATTAGATCACTGAACACACTGAACACAAATCAGAGCTCAACCTATAAAGCAGTTCCAAGCTGATTTTATTAAATTGTTTAGGTGTCTTTTTCTCAAGATGCCTAAAGCATCATAAATCTGATACAGTGTATACATTAAAAGGCTCCCAGTGATGCTTGAGCTTTTGTCCGTCAATTTGTGGGGTCGATAACTCACTTGTTTTGTAAACTGAGAGATTAGAGTAGATCTAAATAAAGCTTAAACGTTAAGATGCTTGTCAGAAGTGTAATCCCTTCTTCAATGTTTGCCAGACAGGTGAGGTCTGAGAGAATGAATTAGCACTGTAAGAGGTCTAGGATCTTCTCAAGAGAGCTCACATCATTCATCTGAACAGTAAACAACAAGTTAAAAGGAAGAAGAAATGAACTTCCACAGGATCAACATATCTCTTGAAAAGATTTGGGTGATTTTCTCCCAGTGGATTACTCTATGGTAACATTATCAAAATTATTCGATTCTTCAATAATCTGACATCCCGGAAAGGTCATAGGAGTATGCGGAAAGCAAGTGCATTCATCTTGTTTGAAAAACGTAATGCAAGGGTGAGACATGAACTGGAGTCATAATTTATGCTATTGTAAATTTAACTGTTTACCTCTGTGATTTGCTTGTTTGTTTTTGGTCCCTCTTTTGTGCCAGGGAAACTCTTTGCTTGTAGTAACTCCTCTTGAAACTGAAACATGTCTTACAAACTGCATATCACTCTTCTTTCTCCTATAAAGTGAAATACTCCTGCACAGCTGACTTTTTTTTTTTAAACCAAACTACAGAGTGGGTGAAACCTAACAAGCTATTAAAAATTGGTAATAAAGTGTCCATATTTCTAATACAAATCTATTGAAACAAATTGTACATGTACGTTATTACATAGTAAAATGAAAGCACATCTTTAAATTTCAATGTAGGCACTGGTGGCTTCTGAAGGAAATTGTTTGGGATATTGCTGAGAACCTCCAGTGTACAAGGCTTTGTCCTGTACACTTCATCCTTTCCGTAGCCCCGTGGTAAAAATCACATGGAGCAAGATCTGGACTTCTTGGAAGCCATTCATGAGGTCCACATTGTCCCTCGTCCTGGAAAATGTTGCTCTAACCACGTACACACATTAAGAGCAAAATGAGGTCAATGAGGTCACCAAGGTCACCAGTGTTCTATAGCAATTAAGTGTTTCACACACACTGTAGACGTATATGTGTTATGGGATGTACTGTAGCACCACCTATTGTATCTTTCCCAAAACTGCCTCTTGTGTACTGATAGACCGATGCCAGTCAACAAAGCGAATATAAACCAGTGCATCAATAACTATAACTGTTATAATAGCAAAATATAATAATAATAATAATAATAATAATAGTAATTAGAAAATAGCCCATTTTACAATATTTAGATATTTTGGATCTAGTTTATGTTTAATCCAGAGTGAATATATAAGTAAAACTGCAGTTATTATTTCTTATTTATGTTTTCTACTTTATTTGCTGCAAAACAACAAGCATCTTATGACCTGAGAATACTTTAAATATAGCCAATTTTGAGTAGTATTTCTTCTAAATTAAAGAAAAGTTTAGTCAAGTATAAGACAACAAACAAAATCTAAAATTATAAACGCCTATTTTTTTGTTCATTTGTAATTCTAGGATTAAAATAGTATTTTTCTGTTGGAAGATAGTTTTGTACATTTGACTTTTTTTACATTTACTTTTTATTACATTTATTTTTATATTTTATATCTATCTATCTATCTATCTATCTATCTATATCTATATCTATATCTATATATCTATATCTATATATATATATATATATATATATATATATATATATATATAGAGAGAGAGAGAGAGAGAGAGAGAGAGAGAGAGAGAGAGGAAAAGCTTTAATTGGTTAAAACTGCCTAGAAATGGGAACAAACCTTACTTAGTTTATTGAAATATTATTAAAGAAAATACTACATACATCTGATTATATTTAAGATATATGTAAGATATTTATTTGCTAAGATGGTACTTTGGTACTTCAGTGGGTAATGTGTGTATCAAGTCGTAAAAGAATAGATTTTAAATGTGTATTTTTAATGCTTTATATTTTTGCTTGACCGGTGATCACATATTATTATTTTGAATTAATTTATAGAATTAATTTTATTCAATCGAATATTAAATTCAATATAGTATAAATTATATTATAAAATGCCCTATTGCCGTGCAATGCATTATGCCTTATGTCATATTCTTAATATGAGGTCGGCTTTGTTTTTTTATGGGTCTGAAATGAAACCTTGAAACTGTTCTTGTTTATGTGTTTTTATGTGTTGAAAAAGTGATGTGCTGAGACAAACATACTGTGGCATATTGACATTAACCCTAGGCTTGGTACGGTCCACTCACTGAATGTTGTTTTACCTTAAGATTATACTCAACTTTTGTCATTTAGAGCAAAAATCACATCTGGACATGTGCCACTGCACAGCCTGTACAGCCTGACAGACAGCTCGAGCTATGATCCAGATAATGAGAAAGAAGAGAATTCATCCAGGCGCCTCACACCTTGGCAAAAACTAACGCTGGATATGTGTCATAATGACAAAACCATCAAAGAGTTGACTGTGGGAAAAAGGGTGGGATTCTATAAAGTCTGTGGTGACATTGGGTGTGGAAACTTCTCCAAAGTCAAACTGGCCTTCCATGCCCTTACCAAGGGTAGGTAAGATTCAGAACTTTGATATTGTAAGATTCAATAACTATGAGGTGCCAGCATCTCTTGTTTAACTGTAGCAGTTATGTTTTCCGATGTTTTCCAATGATACAGTAGACACCTGAAGCTGTTATGCTTTTTCAGCCAAAGCTCTGGTCAGACCAATTGCAAATAATATGCAGCCAGTGGCAAAGGCAATTCATTCAAGGAGAAAGCACACTGTACAGTACAAGTACAGTGCAAAGTCTGATTTTCTCCCCGCCTGCAAAGTTTTAGTTAATATCACTGTTGGCATCTATAGGTCAGGTGACTAAATTTCTTTATAGATCAGAAATCTCATTTTAAATGTGCTAACAACAATATCACTATGTTTGCTCTGCAGACAAAGTGGCTATCAAAGTCTTGGATAAGATGCGACTAGACCTTCAGTCCCAAAGGATGCTTTTCAGAGAGGTCTCTATAATGGAAAGCTTGTTTCATCCAAACATGCTTCGGCTATATGAGGTGATGGAGGTACCAAGTCGATTATACCTGGTGCTTGAGTACGCCGGAGGAGGAGATCTTCATGCCAGGATCAGCTCTCAGGGAAAACTCTCCGATCTAGAAAGCAAACTTGTGTTTGCCCAAATCCTGTCTGCAGTAAAGTACATGGTCAGTTTAGCAGCATTAAAACATTCATTTAATTGCACTCCTGCTATTTTATTATCAACAATCAGAATGTATTACTAACCTTACTCGCAAAGACATGTTTAGAGTCTGAGGTTTATGTTTGGCTCTGAGGTCATGTTTCCAACAAATAAGGAAGGATTAGCATTATGAAAAGTGCATGTCAAAATTATTAAATGCTCTCCTAATTAGACATTGTTTATTTGAAATACAATTAGTGTATAAATAATAATTGTGTAATAGACCTTATTTTTAGGAATTGGTAAACAAATCTAATTGAAAATTGAATGTCATCCATATTACCTTTACCATTCATTTGGTAATTGACCTCCTACAGTGCTAGAAACCACACTGATAAGAGATACTTATGCACCAAACATGTCTTACCCCATAGTCAGACTATCAAGCAACAAAGTGACCATTCATGTTTGTTCGTGAAACAGAGCTGTGGTTTTAGTGACTGCAACATGTTATATGTGAGTTTAGATTTTTTACATTTTGTGCCAACCCAAACAATGATTCTTATTCCGATCTATGACGCATAGTCATACACCACACATTTAATTAGGAACACTATATTAATAAAGGCAGGACTTCTCTTTGCTCTAAAAAATTATCTTAATTCATTGATTCCACAAAATGTTTGAAGAATTCCTTTGATGATTCTGGTCCATGTTGTCAAGATTGGATCCTGCAATTCCTGTAGAATTTCCAAATGCACTCTAATACTGCAAATCCATCATTTTATCACATTGAAAGGTGATCTGTTGGATTGAGATTTGGTGACTTGAAAAACACTGAACACATTTCCATGTTTAAAAAAAACACTGTATAAAAATCTTTCGCATTATTATGCTGAAAGTCATCATAAGAAGATAGATAAATTAAGATGAGATGTGTTCTGCATTCTGAAATGCTTTTCTGCTCACCACTATTGTACACAGAGGTTATCTGAGTTAGTGTAGTCTTTTGTCAGCTTGAACCAGTCTGGTTATTCTCTGTTGACTCTCATCAAAAAGGCATTTCTGTAAAACGGACTGCTACTGACAGGATGTCTTTTGTTTATTGCCTAATTCTTAGCAAAATCTAGAGACATGTGCATGAAAATCACAGAATATCAAAAATATTCTAACTAGCCCATTTGGCATCAGCAACCATGCACAAACTCACTGAGATCACATTCTTCCTTTGTTGATGTGAACACTGTCTGAAGCTGCTGGCTTGTAACTGTGAGCTTTCATGCACATAATTGACTGATTACATCATTTCATGAATGAGTAAGTGTACAGGTGTTTCTAACAATGTACTAGGTGAGTGTACCTTTCCTCAGTTCCCCACTTATAACTTCTGACATGCAACTAGTTCATATTTACAGATTTGTTTTACTAGGAAAAACAAATATTATTGTGGCTTTATCTTAACCTGTCATACAAGTCACTTTGCAACCTGTGCATGGATGTGCATACAAACATTGCTTGCATGCTTTGGTAATCTGTTAATAAATACATTATTTTAAAACCCAGAATGTAACAAATACAAAAAATAATAACTAAATGTATGAATCATAATGGAATGTAGGCTAATGTCAACACTGAAAAAAGACGCTGAACAGTGCACTCCCTAAAGCCACAGTAGGAATCACACTCACAAGAAACAAACTACAAGCAAAGGAAGTGACTTGTTGCTTACTAGTTTGACCCACATTTGAGAATTGTGACATAATTTAATTTGGCAGTATCTGTATATATGGTACATCATACAGTCATGCATTTTTCAGCACGACAACAACATCATCCATCGAGATCTGAAAGCAGAAAACATCCTCTTCACCAGCAACTCATGCGTTAAGGTAGCTGACTTTGGCTTCAGCACAAAAATCAACAACCGCAGCCAGATGTTGGATACTTTTTGTGGCTCCCCTCCATACGCAGCACCAGAGCTCTTCAAAGATGAGGCCTATATGGGGCCACCTGTTGACGTATGGGCTATGGGGGTCCTTCTTTTCTTTATGGTAACTGGCACCATGCCTTTCCGTGCTGACACTCTTCCTAAGCTACGCCACTGTGTGCTACAGGGAGTTTATGTTCTTCCCACATGGGTGTCTGCTTCATGTCAGCGCCTGATCCGGGGGATACTTAAGCCAGAGCCTACAGAGCGCTGTGCACTGGATCAGCTGCTGGGCTGCGAGTGGCTGCTTCCAGTGGAGATACTACGTCCAATTCCTCACTTGGACCAGCTTAACCCTGTTCACTTGCTGAGGATGTGGCCAATATGGCCAGAGAGAGAAGAAGTGCATGCTGTCCTACAGGAAATTGGACTTACAGAGAAGCATATTCTCAACAACAAGGGCAAAAACAGTCGAAGCCCAGTAACAGGCATCTATCGCATTGTACTTCATCGGATTCAAAGGAACAGGGGAACTGAGTGTTTGCCTTTAATCACAGGTGTAGTCAAAGACCCAAAGCGGGACAGTCTTCTTGCCTACAGAAATTTACGACACACCTCAAAATTGTGCACTCTCTCCTAATAAATCAAAGAAATCCAATGAAACGCTCAATAATGGCTTTAAAAAAGGTATATAATCATTACCGATCTAAGACACCATAAATCATAGACTTAAATCTGAGATCTGTAGCACAATCAGGTAATCTCAGTGTTTTTCATTTTATTAACCAAAAGACTTTATATGAGCATAGTGTGTACACTATGATGGAGTTTCTTTAATGGTAGTTTTGGACTGTGATTTCAGCATGCTTTTAAGGTTATTGTCAGACTGTATGAGATCTCAATAGAATTGTGACTGAATTCTATATCACATTGTGCAACAATGTGTTCTATATATATTCATTTAGCTATAGAACTGCAATAAAAAATACAGTACTATATTCTTTTTTGTTGTTTTTTCCCCCGATCCATTATCATGCTTTTTGTGCATTTTGACATCACCAATAACTTATTTGTCACTGTGCTGTTTGGTTTTATCCATGCAATTCTTTGATTTGTGGCTTTTAACTGAGCATCATAATATGATTCACACTTACATTTCCAGAATTTTGCCAGCCATTATTTTTGGTCAGAGTGTAATTCATCTGGCTGATGATGAATATGTCAAATTGTTTGATGTAAGACTGATGATCTTAACTCATGACTAAATAATTATTTCATGTTATGTGCATTCTAATTCTTATTATCATCATTATTCTATATCAAAAGAAACTGCTAAATTGTCCTGAATGTTACATTTCCACACTCTCAGTAAGTACTTTAAGTATAACTAATCAATAACTTAAAAGATTGGTGTGTTAATACTTCATATTTACAGTTTTAAATCGACCAGCATCATATCATTGCTTGCTGCTGTGCTAACCATTAATCACCATCCAAATAATATTTGCCTGTGGTCCTTTTGCATGGATGGCAAGAGAAGTGAGGACACGTGCAACAGATGCACTACAGTCAGTAACCATATAACTACAGTGTGATCCCATATTTTTTGGTGTAGATGAAAAAAACGTCCAGTCAGCATAGACACAAGGAATCTGAGGAGTCAAGTGTATATTATATTCACTGTTATATACATATATTATTTACACTTTCCACAAACCTCTTTCAGTATATAAAAATGAATTATCTACCTATCTATCTAAAAACCTAACTTTTAAAAAAAACTATCAAAATGTATGGAAGCAGTTATTGCTACTGTATATAAATCACAGAAAGCTACTTATGGTAGTGTATATATTACTTTATGCACCTATATAATAGTGTGGCTATACATTGTTTAAAGGACACCTTTGCTGGACACAAATTTAACACTGGATATTCATCCACTGTCTTTAATTAACACGTGTGTTTATACAACACTAGCCATTTATGTATGCCTGGTCACACTCCCGTGATTTTCATTTGAAAAGAGGGTGCAGTCGCCCTTGCACATGGTTCTGGCAGATGCACATTGTAAACAATGCAGCAGCAAACTATAAGCCAGTGCGAAAGTAAGCTCAGCATTTATTCAACCATCAATCCTCCCCCTTCTATGACCCCCCCCCCCCCCCCCCCCACACACACACACACACACCCCAACAGAGACACAAACGCCTGCTTTTCAGCTCCCATCTGCTCATACAGCAGATGGAGTTTGCGTGGCAGCTCGGACATCTGCCGCCCCAAACAATGGATTCCTTGTTCAGGGCCACAATCTGAGCCAGAGGCGTGCTGCTATTGTGTTTGACTCATACACATGCAGATCAGCGGCCACGGGGCCAGGATGGGGCCAGGCAGCTGACAGTACTCACACCGCCCCAAAGTGCAAGCGTGTGCAAGCATTAAAACTTATGCCAGTACTTAGATTTTGTCACAATGAGCGACTGGAGTGCAGAAAACACACATTTAGGCAGTATTTATTTCAACAGTTTATTCATTTTGTTGCATTCATTAAAATAACAATTACAGTAGTTAAAATTAAAATGAAATTTTTTTAAAGTTTTTTTTTTTTAATGATGACATATTTCTAAAGTGAAACCTTTAGACTTCATTTCTTGTCATAAATATTTCTAAAGTTAAACCTTTAGAGAATAAGACAATTCTGGAAAGTGGAAAGAAGCATATTGCCGACAGTAAGGTACGTTATACTATGCGGCAATTACGTTTTTTTTTTTTTTTTTAAAGAAAATGTCCCTGGTGTTGTTAAGTCCATTTTTCTCAACAAAAAAAAAACGTCGCTACGACGCACCACCGCGTCCTCTGCGTGTCTAACGCATGATGCGAAATTTGCGCTGTGGAACACAAACTCGCGTTCTCCTTCCTCTCCAAACCTCATCCGCACAAAGAATGAGGGCCGCTGGGTCGCTCTCGTGGCATGCCCGGCCTCGTTCACATAAAGAAGGAGGACCATCTTGGCATGGACGGGACGAGAAACGACAGAAGCATGAGGCGCAAGGCCACTTCGGGCCTGCATGCCCCGCGCAGCCTGGACTGCATTAGAGCCTCCTCAGAAGCGTCCAGGCATGTGAAGATCCTTCATCATCATCCTTCATTCAAAGGATGCATGTATTTCCATTAAGGGGTTAACAGCCTCTCGTGTGAGAAGAGTCCCATCAGCAGATCAGCGAGCCGGCAGAGTGATCTCTGGAAGCCAGTCGTTGGAGCGGCGGCTTTCTTCGCAGAACATGTGCAGCTTCTCCAGAGCCGGGTCTTCCCATGAACCATCAGCTGGACTCTGTGGAAATAAATTGATGATGATGATGAGCACCTCTGTATAGTCGCTTAGTAGATTTACATGCGCTGTCTGATGCTGTAGGCATATTGCACTGTGTGCATGTGGAATGTCTTACCGTGATAAGAAGGCAGTGGCAATCCTCAGTTTGATCTTTAGCGCCCACAATTTCACCAAGACGCTGCACGTCGCTCACTCTCACGATGCTGATGTCGTTATCGAAGCAGAAAGCCTGGATGAGAGTGAAGTGGATTTGGAGCGCGATGTCGCACTCGAACTCTTCATCCATGGCCAGGATGCAGAAGGACACGCTGTCCGGATCACTGTAGAAATTGGAAAGAAAAGACGACATGAGTATCACGTATCGCATGCAGAACTTAACCATACGCAGGAAGGCACGTTTGTGATTCTAAAAGCAAGAGGACGAATCGGGTACTTACACATTCATCACTTTAGCAGATTCATACACGCCGATGGTGAGGCACTCATTCGATTTGGCAGAGACCAAAATCTCCTCCAGGGCTTTACCGCTGCCCTGAGCTCTCTCGCTGGGCTTCTGGATGGCAACTTCCTCAAAAGTCATGATGCGATGTTAGAAGTCGTTCAGAGACAAGCACAAGACAAGTAGCGATGTGTAAAACAGGATAGTCCGAGTAAGACTGGTGCTGAAACACAGACAGCGTCGGCTTTTATATTATTGGTCTCGTGGTGCTCGTGAAACGGCGCCTTTCCTGATTGGTTCAAGCTGCATTGGTATGCTAATACTATTGTCACTCTCCGGCTCGTGGCAGATTGATGGAGATAATCCATGGCCTCTTTTGTGCCCTAGACTGCATGGCACTTAAAACAATTTAGCATAAGTAAAGTATAAATACGAATCTTATATTTAGATATTGAAGCACATATCCGTTGTACAATGCATGTCTTATGAGAATGAAGGCAACACGTCATTTAATTTTATTGAGAATTTTTTTTTTAATAATAAGGCTAATACCTTTAGAATTAGCCTTTATGAAAGGCTATAAAGTTTCTAAACGTCGAAGTTGGCCGATGCAAATCATATGTAGACTAATTATTAGCCTATAAGTCTGTGAAACATTTTAATGAAATAAAAAAAAAATATATAGGCTAGTCTTAGGAAAGTTTTGAGTAAAATGTAAACAAGATTTCTAAAATTGAGTAGGTCTATTACAGCTGCTAGGGAGAAAAAAAAAAAGAAGAAAGTGTGCAAGAGAACCCCTCCCCGTGCAAAAGGACAGGTGGAGTGTGGCCATCTGTAGACACTCTGAAACGGCCCTATTGTCAATTCAGAAACTTCTATTATTGGACGCCTATACACATGCAAATGAGCAACGCGTGCCATGATGCCCTGCCATGCAATCTGCCTGGCTCTGCGGGCCCGAGCGAGTCACGTGACACAGAGAAGCTTTGTAGGGGGTGGGGGGGGGGGCACTTTGCAAATGCTACTGGAATAGAAAATAAATGTAAACAAAATGCACGTGTGTGATATGCACGTATGGAAATTTTTACATAATGTGCGACACACGATATTGTAATCAAACTTTTAGGAGTGGCGGAGGGTTTCTCACTGTCACTTCATACTTGGTTAATAATTTTTTGTAACGAAGTTCAGCATTTGGAAATACAATGGCATTAATCAAACTAAGCAGCCTTATGTCATAGGCCCATTTCTGGTAAATTATGTAGTGCATTTCTGTTATAGCTTTAGGGATTTTGTAGTTTAAAATAATAAAGAACTGCAGGTAGTAATGTCGTGCTTGAACATAGAGAGCAGATTGACGCTGACAGATTCAGGGCTATTGTTACTGCGTAGAACAGGAGCAGATGGAAGGGCCTCTTTTGGTCACACCCACTCCGTTCACCCTTTACCCCTCACCCTGCAGCATTGTTCATCTTCTACACCAAAGTAAAATAAAGTATTAGTTTGCATTTGCGTTTTCTATATAGCTTTCGTCTGGAAATGCAACAGGAAATTAGAAAAACACAGTGCAAAGCTCCTTAGTGTATACTAATTTAGACCTAATTACTTTAATTCAATTATAAGAAATCCCTGAGTTATGAGAGTTTGTATGGAGTAAAAATATATTTCATAGTGACTCACTGCAACATTCTGCAAACTAATCTAGGTTAGGTCACATGCATTATCTTGAATATAAAAAAGAGAAGCCATTGGCCTGAGTTAGTCATCTAGAAACAAAGGCATGCGTGGGCAGGGTATAGTGCAGAAGTTTAAATTAAACGATTTAGATAATTTGCATGCACGTGCACCGCAGAGTTGACCTCAGCAGAGGCGCGTGCAGCTCGTCTGCCTTTCTGTATTGTGTGCGCGTCACATCTGCAGCCCGTTCGTCTCGCGCTGCTGCGCGTGCTCCCGAGTGACAGGTGGTCCTGAGAACAATTACTTTTAGTACCCTCCCTACACTCTACTCCACACACACACACGCCGTTGTAGATTAGCCCTCATAAATCCGGTTCTTTTTAATAGGCTGGATTGCTTCTTATTGTCCTCTGAGCAACAGCAGGCGCGTGCTTCTTTCAAGCAGGAAGAGCCATTTTAAGATAAACGCTCTATATCCTGCTAGTAATACCTTTACTATGTTTAATACTATATTTAAGACTACATTAAACTAAATTAATTACCAAATTTATTATAAGTTTTTGCATTGTCTTGAGCATGTAGGGAGGGGGATTCTTTTTTTTCTTATCATAACTTTATTATATTTTCTCAAAATTAACATCCACTTCATTTATCAATTACACCCCCTTGTAACAAATGCTTACCTTCACAAAACACTCCGAGCTGTTTTATATATGACAATTGTTATGCAAGAGATCGTCTTCATCATCATCATCATCATCATCATCATCATCATCATCATCATCATTCTCAATATAATGTGCCTATATCAACCCAAATCATTGTAGCTCACATGCAACAAACTGCATACTAAAGTGTATTTTAGCTATTTATCACAAACATGATAGTTGGTATTTTAGGGATTATTGATCATTTAATCCCCCATGCACAGATGCTCCCTGCCTCTCCCAGAGAGTGAGTGGCGACAGGGGGGTGGGGGGATGGGGGAGGTGTAGTTGTTAATATGCCACGCGCACAAAGTCGGGCAACTTTTGTCTATGCAAAACAGCCACGCGTGTCTGCTCTTATAATCAACAGCCACACGCCCTTTGGTTTTGATTCTAATGTGCACATGTTCGATTATACACAAATTCGTTTTTTTAGCATTTGTTTTAAGACACCAGGACCATACTTTTCTCAACTGTGTTTTGCAGGCTTTAAATAAACAGTGAAACGCGTGAAAAGCGTAAAAATAATAAAGAAATGTATCTGCACATTATCAGCTAAAATTTCATTGAATATCATAAAAGGATAGAGTGGAGATATGTTGTACTTGAATTACTGACAGGTTTGCATTTTACATATGTAATCATAACATTTTACATGGGTACATTTAGTTTGATATTAGTATATCAAAACTTTCCATGTTCCCACTTTATCGTATTACATATTGCTTTCTTTTTTCTTTTTCTTTTGATGGTGGTGGGGAATTTAATCTACACCCTATAACGTGAAATATATAATAATATATATTAAAATAATAATTACAATAATTTAGTTGTCTGCAAACTTACATGCATATTTCAGTGCACGTGCTCACATGTCTACTGTCAACAAAACCTTTCTATAAAAATAGAGACAAATTAAAAGTCATCAGCGTGAAAAATTGACCTTTCTGCATTATGAATTCTTTTAGATGTCATGCATGTCTATAGGCACGCGCCTCAGAAGGCTTGCCCCCTTTTTGTCCTGCCTCGGCCAATCAGATTGCAAGCGCGTGCCGGCTTCCGAGTATAAATGCGAGACGCGTGCCACCAAAAAATCATTCCAAACTGCACGAGCTTACCAGTTGTATAGATCATACGACTTCTACTACTACTACTACAAAACCCCAACTCAAGATGGTTAATGAAAGCAAATCTCTGGCTGAGGCTCTGCAGACCGCTGAGGCTGAGGGTCGCGTCACCGTCGGTGTCTACGAGTGCGCAAAAATCATGAATGAGTGAGTAGTCCTTATATGTGCATGGGCAAGATTTCAACATTATACTCTGCTCCTAGTGAATTTAAGCTCACGAACTGTTTATTCTATTTCTACAGTGATCCGGACAGCGTGTCCTTCTGCATCCTGGCCATGGATGAAGAGTTCGAGTGCGACATCGCGCTCCAAATCCACTTCACTCTCATCCAGGCTTTCTGCTTCGATAACGACATCAGCATCGTGAGAGTGAGCGACGTGCAGCGTCTTGGTGAAATTGTGGGCGCTAAAGATCAAACTGAGGATTGCCACTGCCTTCTTATCACGGTAAGACATTCCACATGCACACAGTGCAATATGCCTACAGCATCAGACAGCGCATGTAAATCTATTAAGCGACTATACAGAGGTGCTCATCATCATCACCAATTTATTTCCACAGAGTCCAGCTGATGGTTCATGGGAAGACCCGGCTCTGGAGAAGCTGCACATGTTCTGCGAAGAAAGCCGCCGCTCCAACGACTGGCTTCCAGAGATCACTCTGCCGGCTCGCTGATCTGCTGATGGGACTCTTCTCACACGAGAGGCTGTTAACCCCTTAATGGAAATACATGCATCCTTTGAATGAAGGATGATGATGAAGGATCTTCACATGCCTGGACGCTTCTGAGGAGGCTCTAATGCAGTCCAGGCTGCGCGGGGCATGCAGGCCCGAAGTGGCCTTGCGCCTCATGCTTCTGTCGTTTCTCGTCCCGTCCATGCCAAGATGGTCCTCCTTCTTTATGTGAACGAGGCCGGGCATGCCACGAGAGCGACCCAGCGGCCCTCATTCTTTGTGCGGATGAGGTTTGGAGAGGAAGGAGAACGCGAGTTTGTGTTCCACAGCGCAAATTTCGCATCATGCGTTAGACACGCAGAGGACGCGGTGGTGCGTCGTAGCGACGTTTTTTTTTTGTTGAGAAAAATGGACTTAACAACACCAGGGACATTTTCTTTAAAAAAAAAAAGAAAAAACGTAATTGCCGCATAGTATAACGTACCTTACTGTCGGCAATATGCTTCTTTCCACTTTCCAGAATTGTCTTATTCTCTAAAGGTTTAACTTTAGAAATATTTATGACAAGAAATGAAGTCTAAAGGTTTCACTTTAGAAAAAAAAAAAAAAACTAAAATAATAGCCACAGAAGTTAGTGAAAATGAATCTTTTTGTAAAATGTGTACTTAATTGTGATACACAAAGAAATAAAAGAAGAAAAACATATTGGGTTATAACTTGCTTTCATTTATACATATTTTGCTCATACTCATACTGGGACCAACGTGGAGATTTATGGATGCAGTGAGAGAGGACATGAAGTTAGTTGGTGTGAGAGAAGAGGATGCAGGGGATAAGGTTAGATGGATGAAAATGATTCGCTGTGGTGACCCATGAAAGGGAACAGCCGAAAGACAAAGAAAATAAATAAACTCACACTGGGACCTTCCTGCCAAGACAAATACAGTTTTAGGAAATCTCCAGTCTTCTCAGTTTATCAGAATGAATAGAACTGATAAATAAAATACCTTAAATGTATATTTTCCAAGTGGATTATTATTGAATACATACTATTAACACGCCAAATATATAAGTATCTAGAAAATATTGATGAAGTTTTATTAGCTTGGTTTTAGTAAAAAGGATTAGAAAGTCTATAAAAAAAGCAGTTTGACGGGTTCTTTGTGATCAGCTATACAAAAGGCCAGTTAAAAGCGTTTTACTGTTCCAAAAGTGTTTTTTAATAATTTTAAATCTGTATGAGGATTTCTATGAACTTAGAAAAGATAGCACCTAGTTGGTGCCTTTTGTTGGGAAGATCTCTCTCTATCTCTCTTTTCAGAGTTAAGGATAGCATTATGGCCAAGAAACACTAACAATATTGGAACAAAAGTTTGGTTTGAGAGGGGGGTAGTTTTTATTTATAAATATAGTTGTAAATAATAATTTGTATAATATAACTTTATTCAGTATGGTGGCATGGTGATGTAGTGGTTAGCACTGTAACCTCGCATTTCCAGGGTTGAGGGTTTGATTGTCTTCTGTGTGGGTTCTGTGTGGGTTTCCTCCCAGGTACTCCAGTTTCCCATCACAGTCCAAAGATATGCAGATTAGGTTAATTGGCATTCCCAAATTGCCTGTAGTGTGTGTGTGTGTGTGTGCCCTGCAATGGATTGGCACCCTGTCCAGGGTGGACCCTGTCTCATGCCCAAAGTCTCCTGGGATAGGCTCCAGGACCCTGCAGAGGATAATCGGTATAGACGATGAATGAATTAATTCACTTTATTCAGATGCAGGATCAGACACATTGTGGACCTCTCTCGAAAGGTTTCTACCTTTTATCTTGTAAACAAGTTTTCTATGTAACAATGTCAGCAGTAAACTGTAGGTTCTGAAATTCACACTCATCTAAGATATACATGATAATATTATAAACAACAAAATAATAACCTATATATGGAGCAAAATTACTGTTTTCTCATCTTTTTTAAGGGACCAGAACAGCTTCTCGGCCAGGTGTGTGATTTCACCTCTTTATTTCACTTACAAGTCAGCAGATAAAAGTTTGCAAAGTTGATTTCAAGTATGGCATTTGGGTAACTGGAATCAAAGCTGTAAAAGCTGTGACTTCCAGTGAGACAAGCCATCAGTATGCTGAATAATTGCATGCTTTGCTTCACTACACTTTTAAATAAATAAAACAGCAGAAATGTGCTTGCTTATTTTTTTAAAAGGTCATGTGACTTGTGATACTGCTTTAAAAAATATGTATAATGTGTCTAGTGCTACTCCAAGTCAACATGGGATTCTTAAAGCAGCATCAACTTACATGAGCATCAACTTAATTTGTAAAAAAATATATGTTGCTTGTAAATGTTTTGCATCGGTCAGTAATATTTCTCATATATTATAAAAAATTATGTTTACTGTATGATTTCCAGGACATTCCCAAACATTTCCAGAAACATTTCCTTTTAATAATACTTGGGGAATACTGTATTACTTAAGACTGATGAAAAACATTCACAAGCAACATATATTTTTACAATATCAAGTTGGGCTGCCAAATTCCATATACTGTACTTTCCACATTTATACAACAGGTAGTTCCAATCCACTAATTTTGATTGGCCGAGTAATGTTCCAAAAGTGCTTATTTATTCCACGACCACACTGTGACATTACAGAGTGTGTATCACTCCACTTGTCTGTACTGTTACCTTAACCCTAATATTCCAGTAATACTTGGAATAATAACATAATTGGAATCATGTAACCACCTCAGTAGGAACAGTCTGACCTAATCCAGCCCAATTGGAAATTTAATCACAATTAGATGGGTGGTGTAATAATTTGATAACCTGTTCAGTAAGTAAACATTAGCCATGTAAACACTTGATTTCATGTTTTCCCTAGGTACTTTAGCATGGTGGCTTTGTGGTTAGCATTGTGGCTTTGCACCTCCAGGGTCAAGGGTTTAATTCTGTCTCAGGTCTGTATGCATGAAGTTTGCATTGGAAAGATTCGAAGCCTAACAAAACAACCACTTCTTCTCCTATTGTTATATTCCCATAAGATTAAACGCTTCACAGAAGGCAGAACTACTTTGTGAACACATATTAACAGCTAAAATAATTTCATTTCAGATTTAATTAATATTGTCCATGTAAATGTAGCTTGGGTTTGGCATGTAAAAATTAACAGTTCCTAGTTACAGTTCCACAATCACAATTCCTAATCACAGTTCCACAGTTCCACAGTTACTATAGTGCTAATGACATGCTTAACTTATGAAATCTCATATGTCGAAGCTTAATATGGGATAAGAAGTTTATTAGAAACTAGGCAGCTAAGCAAAGTGCTACTGTATAAAGTGAATGCGGCTTCTTTGCACTGCTAACAGAAAAAAATACATAGGTCCTTTGTGCATAGTGGGTCTGAAATGTCACTTACACAATATAAATTTTTTTCACATAGAACTGTTGTATAAAAGCAATTACACACTCCCAATCTTGGAGTTATCTATATAAATATAAAAAAGTTTTGTCTGTACATTAGTCAGCACTTGGTCTTTTAATGATATCTGGTATGGTATGTTTCATACATTCGGGGACCAGAAACCAGTTTCAGAAAAAATTCTGTCTGTATGTTGGTCTGCCTGTCTGTCTGTCCAGCCGAATTTGTCACAGCATTACACCAAACTGTCTGGACAGAATTTAATGTAATCTTGCCAGTCCTTCGGTATTTGGTTGAAGTCGAATCTGCACAAAAAATAAAATCAAACTGTTGAATAGAAAGGATCGTGAGCAGTTTTGTGCCAGATTACGTTATACTATCAAACGCGTTTTGGACAATATAGCCTTTTCCCTTGAGGTGGACATGGCTATACGCATCACTAAACAGAGTCAATCAATGCAATAATTTTCCATATATACACAGAATATGTGGAAGACACAGAAATGACAATAACGCACATAGAAAGCGCCCAAATCCTAACCAAACACAAACAAAACCACGACACAGCATGGCTTACTCCAAAAAATGGTATGTACACTATGAAAACTAAATCTTGTGCTATAACTTAAATCAAAATGTAAGTAGAAAGTAGGGTTATGAGCAGTTATGCACCAGATACTAATCAGATTATTTTTAGCTTTAACTTTTTAAATGTTTCTCTCTTTACCCGTCAACAACCAGTCCAAACCACGTACTGAATATGGCAAGACACTAATCACCAGCCTGATCATCTTTAATCATCTGAACCTGTCCCACTGGTTCATTACTTTGGTAGTTTGCATGATGCATATAGTAAGTCATTATTTGCCTCTTAACAAAAAAAGCATTCTTCTGAAACTGGACAGGTACATGGACTGGACAGAAAATTAGAAAATTGCCAAAAAGTCCTTCAGAAAGCCTACAGAACTATTCTTTAAGATTACATAAAAAATACTGGCCCGATACTCTACAGTCGTGGCCAAAAGTTTTGAGAATTAAATAAATATAGGAATTTGGAAAAGTTGCTGCTTAAGTTTTTATAATAGCAATTTGCATATACACACGTGGACAAAATTGTTGGTACCCTTCGGTCAATGAAAGAAAAACTATATAACAAAAGTAATAATAAATAAGAATTTTATGAATGTTAACCAATGAAAGTCAGACATTGCTTTTTAACCATGCTTCAACGGAATTATTTAAAAAAATGAACTCATGGAACAGGCCTGGACAAAAATGATGGTACCCCTAACTTAATAGTTTGTTGCACAACCTTCTGAGGCAATCACTGCAATCAAACAATTCCTGTAACTGTCAATGAGACTTCTGCACCTCTCTGCAGGTATTTTGGCCCACTCCTCATGAGCAAGCTGCTCCAGTTGTTTCCGGTTTGAAAGGTGCCTTTTCCAGACAGCATGTTTCAGCTCCTTCCAAAGATGCTCAATAGGATTGAGGTCAGGGCTCATAGAAGGCCACTTTAGAATAGTCCAATGTTTTCCTCTTAGCCATTCTTGGGTGTTTTTAGCTGTGTGTTTTGGGTCATTGTCCTGTTGCAAGACCCATGACCTGCGACTGAGACCCAGCTTTCTGACACTGGCCAGCACATTTCTCTCTAGAATCTCTTGATAGTCTTGAGATTTCATTGTACCCTGCACAGATTCAAGACACCCTGTGCCAGATGCAGCAAAGCAGCCCCAGAACATAACAGAGCCTCCTCCATGTTTCACAGTAGGGACAGTGTTCTTTTCTTGATATGCTTCATTTTTCCATCTGTGAACATAGAACTGATGTGCCTTGGCATAAAGTTCAATTTTTGTCTCATCTGTCCATAGGACATTCTCCCAGAAGCTTTGTGGCTTGTTAACATGTAGTTTGGCATATTCCAGTCTGGCTTTTTTATGATTTGTTTTCAACAATAGTGTCCTTCTTGGTCGTCTCCCATGTAGTCCACTTTGGCTCAAACAACGACGGATGGTGCGATCTGACACTGATGTTCCTTGAGCATGAAGTTCACCTTGGATCTCTTTAGAAGTCTTTTTGGGCTCTTTTGTTACCATTCGGATTATCCGTCTCTTTGATTTGTCATCAATTTTCCTCCTGCGGTCACGTCCAGGGAGGTTGGCTACAGTCCCATGGATCTTAAATTTCTGAATAATATGTGCAACTGTAGTCACAGGAACATCTAGGTGCTTGGAAATGGTCTTATAACCTTTACCTTTAACATGCTTGTCTATAATTTCCTTTCGAATCTCCTGAGACAAATATTTCCTTCGCTTCCTCTGGTCCATGTTGAGTGTGGTACATACCATGTCACCAAACAACACAGTGACTATCTGGAGCCCTATATATAGACCCACTGACTGATTATAAGATTGTAGACACCTGTGATGCTAATTAGTGGACACACCTTGAATTAACATGTCCCTTTGGTCACATTATTTTCAGTATTTTCTAGGGGTACCATCATTTTTGTCCAGGCCTGTTCCATGAGTTTATTTTTTTTAAATAATTCTGTTGAAGCATGGCTGAAAAGCAATGTCTGACTTTCATTGGTTAACATTCATAGAATTTTTTTTAATTATTACTTTTGTCAGATTAAACTTATTTATGTGACCATTGTGAGTTTTTCTTTAATTGACCGAAGGGTACCAACAATTTTGTCCACGTGTGTACTCCAGAATGTTATGAAGAGTGATCAGATGAATTGCATAGTCCTTCTTTGCCATGAAAATTAACTTAATCCCGAAAAAAAAAAACTTTCCACTGCATTCCATTGCTGCCATTAAAGGACCTGCTGAGATCATTTCAGTAATCGTCTTGTTAACTCAGGTGAGAATGCTGACGAGCACTGGAACATTATGTCAGGCTGATTGGGTTAGAATGGCAGAGTTGACATGTTAAAAGGAGGGTGATGCTTGAAATCATTGTTCTTTCATTGTTAACCATGGTGACCTGCAAAGAAACGCATGCAGCCATCATTGCGTTGGATAAAAATGTGGCTACTAAGATTACACCTAAATCAACAATTTATAGGATCATCAAGAACTTCAAGGAAAGAGGCTCAATTCTTGTTAAGAAGGCTTCAGGGCGTCCAAGAAAGTCCAGCAAGCGCAAGGATCGTCTCCTAAAGAAGATTCAGCTGCGGAGGCTTCAGGCAAAGACTTTTGGAAGATGGCCTGGTGTCAAGAAGGGCAGCAAAGAAGCCACTTCTCTCCAAAAAAACATCAGGGACAGATTGATCTTCTGCAAAAAGTATGGCAAATGGACTGCTTAGGACTGGGGCAAAGTCATATTCTCGGATGAAGCCTCTTTCCGATTGTTTGGGGCATCTGGAAAAAGATTTGACCGGAGAAGAAAAGGTGAGCGCTACCATCAGTCCTGTGTCATGCCAACAGTAAAGCATCCTGAGACCATTCATGTGTGGGGTTGCTTCTCATCCAAGAGAGTGGACTCACTCACAATTTTGCCCAAAAACACAGCCATGAATAAAGAATGGTACCAAAACACCCTCCAACAGCAACTTCTTCCAACAATCAGTTTGGTGAAGAACAATGCATTTTCCAGCATGATGGAGCTCAAAATGGGGATCAAAACATTGAAATTTTGGGTCCATGGCCCGGAAACTCCCCAGATCTTAATCCCATGATAACTTGTGGTCAATCCTCAAGAGGCGGGTGGACAAACAAAAACCCACTAATTCTGACAAACTCCAAGAAGCTATTATGAAAGAATGAGTTGCTATCAGTCAGGATTTGGCCCAGAAGTTGATTGAGAGCAGCCCAGTCGAATTGCAGAGGTACTGAAAAAGAAGGGCCAACACTGCAAATACTGACTCTTTGCATAAATGTCATGTAATTGTCGATAAAAGCCTTTGAAACGTATGAAGTGCTTGTAATTATATTTCAGGACATCACAGAAACAACTGAAACAAAGATCTAAAAGCAGTTTAGCAGGAAACTTTGTAACAACTGTGTATTGTAAAATAGAAGTGTGTGCCATTTTTAACTTGTTCCCCCACCCCCCAAAATTAGAAACAGAATCATGTTCTGTGCTCAGACATTTTGAACTTTTGTATAGTTTGGGGTTTTCCTCAGGATTCTCTGATTTCCTCCACCCTCCCAAAAACATTTCAGTATAACATTTGCCTATGATCAATTTCCCCTAGGTGTTATTGTCTGTGCATAGTGCACAATTAGCATTCCACTCTGTGGCCCAGTATTTCACATCACGGTCTAGGTTGTCAGCTACAGGCCTGGAAGCCAATTGTTCTAGAACAAGTTTTAGATTTTTTACTATTCAAAGCACATAAAGGAGATAATTAATATAGGTTCAGATTAATTCTGGCAAAAATAATTATATTATGGGATTATGGGACAAACAGCCAAAATGGCCAAAATAAAATCAGTCTTTTAAACCCAGTAAGCACAGACTGACCAAACATGTACACAATTGACTTAAATTGACCCATTAAAAAAAGATACCAGTCCAAGTTTTGATAAGTTTTTTTTGTCTCTGATTAATTTATGAATCTATTTTTTTTTATTTAAAAAATCATATTTTTTCTGTAAAGTTGCTTTGTGACAATATCCATTGTTAAAACACTATACAAACAGAAATTAATTAAACTGTTGAACACAAATTTCCCCTTTACTGTAAAAGTTGGATATCAACAGGCATTTTGCAGCCCAATTAAGAACAATCTAAAATCTACAACCTGTGTTTTAAACTAGAAGAAAAAGCCCTAAATTTATGTTTATGAAATTTACGTTTATGAAGGAACAGGACTAAAGGGATCTTGTTTTCTTGTTTGAAATGAAATAGCAATATGAGTTACTGAAATGAGCCACATCACTAATGTGGATGTCACTTTTGTGGAATAAGCCACTGCCTTTGATTTGCACTTTACAACTGAAGGCCTTTCTCCTCAAACATGGAAACAGCTTCTGATTGGCTGAGCAAGTGCCACCTGGCTGCTGAACAGTGAGTCCCTGTGGTCTCAAATGTCTGACCCTTTTATGAACAACATAAAAAAAATAAAATAGATTCTGGACTTCTGGTTCATTTAGAGTTTGATAGTTAATAGGAATTAACCTTGTTAGTTAGAATCATATTCCTGAAATATTGTGCTTTTGTGTGTTCATATTTTTATACAAACTTTCTATATTGCATTGACAATGCACTGACAATTGCCATTTGATGAGAGAGAAGAGAAAAGGTACCTCAATTCTTCTTCATTTCTGCATATATGGTGGCAGTGACAAATACTGACTGTTTTTGTCATGGTATCCTGGATAAAGCCCATAAGCAACACTTACTCTGGCTTTAATTACCCAACACTATAACTTGCATGTTAAGAATATTATACTATTTCAAATATTAATATATTTTGGTAAGTAATACATGCAAGCAACATTGACAAATATATGTTAATGGAAAATTACTTCAAAAACTTTAGAAAAAAGCTAGTATTTAGCATTTATGCTAACAATACAGAGTTAGCACTGAAGAGTAAATGAGATAAATTACTTACATTTAGAGCTTAAATTACTATCTAGAGTAATTAAATATTCCATTTATTTCACAAACTTGACACTTTATACTATCTTATAAGTTAAACTGCCATAAATAATGAAAAGTTACACTGAAGAACTATTACGTTTTGTCCAATGACAAGAGTGTCAAGTGGTGGCCATGGCGGGCCATCCAGTCCACACTCAAGCTTGGCACAGGTTTTATGCCGGATGAGCTTTGAACCGTCACTGAATCCAGTGGCTAGGATTTTGGGCATTGGCTGGGAATTGAACCAGCGCCTTCGAGATGAGAAACCTACCACTGAGCCATCAATGCCCTTACTGTTAGACCTCAATTAACTAAAAAAAGCTTTTCATACATAAATTGTTTTTTTCCTAAATGAATACTACTTGGGGTCACCAGTATTAAAAGAAACATTAGGTTTGATATAAAGGCTTTCTTTAGAAGACACTTAAACATATTCTCCCTCTCTCTATCTCTCTTTTTTCTCTCTTTCTCTGACAGTCAACATAATATAAAATATAATATTATATAATGTTGGATACATTTGAGGTTTCTTAAATATTTTATAAAGTAAAATATGTATTAAAATAGATGTCGTTTATGAGCTGCTCTTTCACAGTTTCAGTCCTGGAATATGCCTGCGTTATCACGGAAGATAAACTGATGGAATAACCTGGCCATTCACTACATTCAGGTCATCGGCTGACTTTATTTTATTGCAAAGTAATATTGCTGAGCCTTGACGTGACCAAATGAATCATAACACTGCCATCAGTTGCTTGTACAGTGGGCATTATGCATGAATGATGATGATTTACTCACTTTCCTTCTTTGCCCTGACACACCAATCGTTCTGGTATAGGGTCAATCTGAACTCATCAGGCAACACAAATTTTTTTCTGTTTTTCAAAATTTTATCTTTGTGCTCAAAAGCAAACTGAAGCCTTTTTTTCAGGCATTTTTTTCACTACTAAGATGCTTTTTTTTTTGGACACACTGCTGTTTAGTCCCACTCCTGTGAGTTCTCATCACATGATGTGAAAAGGCACTACCTTTCTTTGTTTGATGCATGGCCTTCTGATATGATGTCCATTTTTGGGCCAGGCTGTATAGTTTTAAGTTTAAACCTGCGTCTACAATATTTTTTATTTCATCAATATACATATTGGTTGACTCCTTATAAGTCATACATTAAAACCAGTGCACCATGTTGTGGGAGTGAACAGGTGAACTCTGGATGTGTCTGAATGACCTCTGCTTTTCTCCAAACAGCAAAAAGTGCAACAACAAAAAAAGGTAATCAACTGAGCCAGTGAAGAACAAAGCAGCAGCATGCAGGCGGTCCTTATTGTCAGCGAGGGCCTGTTGACCTCAAAAACTACATCCAAACCCCCAAGCCCTGAACTCTTTAGTCTACCCAGCAACTAGGCCACAAAACCTGGTCCATCTGCTGCTGTGCATAATGAGCTAGTGCGTTAGGTGCAAGTGAGCATTGGGGGGAGGAGAGGAAGAGGAAAAGGACGATCCTGTGGCTGGCACAAGCCTTCTCCTTTTAAGCTACATTCCCTCGGGGGAACTGATGCTGCTTCTCCAGTCATCATGGAGCAGTCTCTAAAAAGCCCTCCTATTGGGCATACTGGGTGTTCCTCTAGTGGTTTAGGGAGCAAGGGAAGGAGGTTGTACACATGCTGCTAAGATGAGGCCTGCTGTCACATAAGCACTGATTGATATAAGCCTTGGGGAGGGACCTTGACTAGGATGGGGGGGCTGCTTTCACCAGTGCTTTCAGCTGTCCTGGGGCTTGAAAGGGGGCTTTAACTGCAATGTCACAATATTTCATTCCATATATGCCTTACCCTTGCTCGTTTGGTCTCCTGTTTTACAAGGACCCTTGCTGCAACATGACTGTGTAGTGCCTTCTCCAGATTCTTGTTGACCCCACAAAAGCAAAACAACTAATGAACCAGGGTGGGGATGTCCCTGGAGCCAGAGCAGATGGTGCTGAAGGGTGAAGGGTGATGGAGAGGACAGGGACACAGGTCACCAGGGACACCTACATCGGTATTCTATGTTTTTTCTACAGATATATTATCAGAAACAAACTCTGACATGGTTTAGAAGGAAATTCGTTTCTTTGCTTTAATTTAGTGCTAATAAACCAAAGCATGATGCTAGGACTGATGTATATGTACACATGCATAGAGAAGAATGGAACATGGAAGGAAAGTTCAACAGAATTATCAATCTATATGAAATGCCACATATTTCTGGCAAAACATTAGCCGCAGTTAATTTTCAAAAGACAACCCCCTCTCTTGTCAAACTTTTATGGGTGACGTCTGCCATCGCCCCTCCATGCTAATACGGAGAACTTTCTTAATTGGCCAGTTGCTGTCCCCCATCCTGCCATGGCGGCCTGGCAGATTACGGTCTGTAGAATGAGGGGCTCCAGTCTGCACGCTATGGTAATCACTCATTATGTGGGCCAGCTGTCTCTTTGTGTGTAGTCAGAGGGTCAGGCCTCCTGCCTAATGCTGGCCTGCTCGTCCCTGCTCTAGTGTGGGCCTCTCCTCCTCCACATCACCTGCTCAAATATCCATCTGCAAGTGGAGATCAGCCTGATAGAGCTTGGCCGTAGCTGATTAAACTGCCCACAAGCACTGATTCATATGAGGGGTCAAACTGTTGTAGAAAATTTTTATTCACTTTATTGTGGTAACAACAAAATTGCATAACAAATCAGGGACCAAGAAATGTATGAACTAAAGATTTGGGTCCATCCTCTAAGACACTAGTTCAAGCTGTTTATTTTGAAATCCGTAGCACAATCCTTGTTTTGAATTAACACTACAGTGTTTATATTGGTCCAGGTGGACTCAAATGAATGAATGGAAGTGTTAAATCAACACTGGGGGTTTTACCTTATATATCAACAGGGAGCTTGATTTGGCCTTAAAACTGAAAATTGGTTCTTTGGGTAATTCGTTTTTTAAAATAGTTATGATTCTTAACTTTCTAAGTAAATTCTAAAGGAAACAAATCTTGCAACACTCTAACATTAATGAAATGTAGAAGGGACATTGCAGTAACGTTTCATAAATATTGCATAAGCATAAATTTGTAAGTTGAGATAAAAAAAAACGAGATGCAAACACAAGCATCTAATCTCCATCAATGAAGGAGTAGCAATCCTAATTACTTTCAGTAATCCTAATCACCTAATATTCCTGACGTCTCTGCTGTGTAAACACAACCAGACTCTGAACATGGCAGGTAGCAGGTGTGAAGCTTTCTAGTGTGTATTGTAAGTGTTTGGAGTGTGATTATACTTGCACATGCAGGTGGAGAAGAAGATAAGATTTCAGACTAAACTGTCAGCCTGAGCACAGAGATCAAAGGTGTGTGGTGCTGACACATGCTGCCAACTGTTGCCAAAATACAGATAGTTATTGCTATGACTCTGGGGATCAGCTGTCCATCTGAGGCTGAAGCAGCTATGGTGGTGGTGGTTTGAGGTTGTGTTTGTAGAGGGGCGGGATATGAGGAGACAGTCTGTAGTAGCCAGCTGTGCTGTGGCTGGCCCTCAGGCTTGCACAGGAGCCATATCAGATGCCCCTCTTCTCCCCTCCACTCCTGTTTTCTAGCACACAAAGGCTCGGGCTGCTTCAAAAAAGGGCCGGGGGAGGATTTGGGGGTGGGTGGTGTTGCACACAAAAGTGCACTGAGCCCCCTCGTCAAAAGGAAAAAAGAAAGGAAAAAAACTGCCCTCTTTTGTCAGAGGCCTGAAAGAGCGGCGTGGCACAGTGGCAGCTGTTGCGCCTACACAGGACATTTGAGACGCTCCTTTTCACAAATACAAAGTCTGGAGTGTGGAGGGAAGGGATGGTGCACTGGGGATTTATGTACAAACTGAAAGGCACACTTTACAGATACAAGCACCTCATGGTAGACAAGGTAGAGCTGGTTGGTGGTGGGGGAAGATGGGGGGTAGAAAGAAAGAAAGAAAAAACTTCCAGAGATGACAGCCATTAATGTGAGTCTATCCATCACGTTACAAAGGAGTCCCACAGGGCAGCCATATGGAAGGAGACACTTTGCCTATTGTCTAGAGATCACTGGCACCTTTTACTATGACTTAACCAAGCATCAGGAATTCAGCAGCACATTCAGCTCTGAGATATTTATAGGTTTATGTTTTTCCAATGAAGGCAATCTGCAAAACAACAGCAGCTGTAACTCTCAGGTTTTAAAAGCAGAGAAGTAGGGCACTTTTTTTTTTTTTTAGCAAGGTACTGCAATTGCGCTGAATTTTATAAAATCTAATCTGCTTTTTAGTTGAAAATATGATGCATCATTTTTTCCCCCTAGAAGTCTTTCTAGCAGAGGCTTTGAATTCAATTATCCTTTAACCAACCCCCCCCCCCCCCCCCCCCAAAAAAAAGAAATTGCAACATGCTTCAGATAATAGAGAATCAACAGATAGATATCAAAAAGGAAAAAGTTCCTGAGATGATCTGACAAAGAAACAATGACAGATTAACTGATTAACATTAAATAAAGTGTTGAACAATATTCACACAAGGTTAGTTAGTCATAGGCGCCCATGATGTGTGTCCTGACATGATCCATGAAATCGGATAGAAGTAATACTTGTTGGTAGGATGTCTCAGAAGTAGGAGAGTCAGTGAAAGGTTATGCATCGGGATATGTTTGTAGGAAGTGCATTTGAACGTATAACAGGAATTAAAAAGTCAATACTACTACGTATTGTGGAAATAATGTGTTTCCACCAGTAAGCGTAGCGTCGCGCTCTCGTGTGTTCTGTCGTTCAGGGACCTCTAGTGGACGGTCTGTAACATGACATGAAGAAAATTGGTATAATTTTCCCACCCTCACACACAGCACCACTAATTTACAAAAATAAAAATAAAAAATAAAAAAAGCAACCCATCCTAACTTGAAATAGGTGCATTTAAGTAAAGAAAATTTGAGCATATGGAAAACTACTGGTTGTCCGGGGTTTTTATTTATTTCATTTAAAGGGTGTCACCTTATCTACTGTAATTCTCACATGAATAAACTGCTAGTATATATTGCAGTAGTCTATAATAAATCAGATTCTGTAATGTTTTATTCTTCTACAATTTAATTATTAACATGTTAAAATACTATATTATGAGAATAAATTTAGTAGAACAGACTCCATATTAATATGTTAGCCTGAGGAAGATTTTATAATTAATTAATTACAGCTATAAGTTGATTTCAACTAACCATTTAGACATCAAGATGAACAATAACCTATTAAAATTTACACGTTAAAATAACGAGAAAATGCTAATGCTAAAACAGAACACCTTTAACAAAAATAAAATTCTATTGTTGGTCGTTCGTTATACTGCCTTTAAAACTTTAGTTGTGGCACCATCTAGTGGTTGTATTTAATTTTAACCTTGATAACCTAACTGAGGGATCTTTAGGATTTAATTTGTACCTCTTAATTTGTACATCTTCATTTGTTTATGTTACCGTCTTTCTCAATAAAATAGATTGACATTATATCAAAGGAATGGAAAACATTATATTGTCGATTAGCAAAGGTTACCCTGCCAATCTTTATTAAATAGAAATTGTTTAAAGCTTAAAACATTAAACTTTGACACTGTTTCCTAAAGCTGTTTTTAGAGTTTCATAGTTTTGTAAGCCTGGCGTTGGTGATTATTGAATTTGCATGCATATAGAGTTATCTTAATGATTTAAAAAAAAAAAATGGTGGTAGTGTTCTAAAGATGATTTACACCACACATTCAGTGAAAGTTAAACAAGCATCAGGAATTCAGCAGCACATTCAGCTTTGAGATATTTATAGGTTTATGTTTTTCCAATGTTTTTCCAAACTGCAAAACAACAGCAGTTGTAACTCTCAGGGCTGAAGTTTTAAAAGCAGAGCAGAACTTTTTTTTTTTTAACAAGGTACTGCAATTGCGCATGATTTAATAAAATCTAATCTGCTTTTTAGTTTAAGGATAATGCATAATTTCCTCCCATTATTATTATTGACACAAGTCAATAAATAACTAATTGACTTGTATCAGTCGTAATTATTGTAATATTTTTTATTTTTGTAATAGTTTTATATATATATAAATGCTTTAGAAGCTGGGAAGCTGAATTTAAACCTACATAAATCCCTTGTTGAGATTTGGATTAAACTGATCCCAATGACTAGTAAGACAGGGTCATTTCTTGTGAATTAGGAAATTAATAATCATTGCAACGTCAAGATAATAATAATAATAATAATAATAATAATAATAATAATAATAATAATAATAAATAAATAAATAAATAAATATTTTCAGCCTAAGATTTTTTCATGCTTACTCATCTAACAATTTTTAAGACTACTGAACCAATTCCAGGATGGTTTGGTCTAATTAGGAATTAAGATTTTGAACAAATTTGTAATTGATAAATCATCTTTAAAATTTTCTTCCAAATATTTTCCAGTTGGAATGACAGTTATTCAACTCTTAGATTATTAAATACAAATACACAAACACTTTAGCAACCACCACAGACACAAAAGGTGATGCACACAGTGCAATATTGAGATAAAAAGCATTACTATCAGACAGCATGGTTGCATAATGGTTAGCACTGTGGCATTACACCTCCAGGATTGAAAGTTTGATTCCTGCATCAGGAGTTTTCCTCTGTAAATTGCTGCTGTATAAAGCGTTACCGTATTAGAAGTTACCGCAGCTGAATTTAATTTCTTAGAGAAGAATTTATGCGTTCAAGAATTTATGCAAGGTGGACAATTGATCCTGATGCAAGGTGGACAAATGATCCTGATGTTTCAAATCATGATCATGGTGTCACAAAACATTTGTCAAAAAACAAGCATAACTGGGGTTTATGCAGCTATAATAAATTATTGCTTTATCTAATAGAGGCTTTAATATATTTCTAGATTTGGAGTTAAAACACTCAAAACACGCTACTATAATCATAATCACTATATGACAGGACTCTTCAACTCGAGTCCTGGAGGGACAGTTTGTTTTCTTCTGCTCAAACACAGCTGATTCAACTAATCTCTTAATTACCAGCTTCAGTGGGTGTGTTTGGTGAATTATAAACTGTCCTGGACAGTGGCCCTCTAGGACTGGAGATCCCTGCTTGATGATCTTTGCTGAGGAATAAACATATAAATTACAAAAAGGGGATTTGTTATCACTGGTGTCAAAACAGTTACTTCTTGTGAGTAATGATCTTGTTTGTGCAGTGTAAGAAGCTAGGAAATACCATTTTTCCTCAAGTTGTAAATTACCCTCAAATGACTAAGAAAGGGATACTATATGATCTGTAAATATAACTTTGTAACATTGCAAAAAAAAAAAAAAACATACAAATAAATCACATAATTGCCTGGATCTACACAGAACTACAGCCTCAGGAATTATGCAGTAACTTTGCCAGACCAGAGAATAATACAAAGTATCCTGATTTTGTAAATCAGAGTTCTTTCATGTGAGAAAATTCGAGGTGGATGCAAATGTGGGTTCGAATTTTTTATTAAAAACACTGGCAAACAGATACAGATTTAGCAAAAAAGATGAATAAGAACATACAGTGTCAGTCAAGCAGCAAACAGTATTACATTGTAACTTTTAAAATATTACTATTGACTATTGATAAACGTTATTTAAGCATTAAATAGTCTCACGCCACAGTACCTGAGTGAACTGCTAGTGTTTCATGATCTGCCACACCTACTTCGATCAAAAGATGCAGGCTGCTTGTCAGTACCGCGTATTATGAAAACTACACCAGGGAGCAGAGCATTGGCTTACAAAGAGCCAGAGTTTTGGAATAACCTTCCAATTCATTTTCAGGAGTTAGACACAGTCTCAGTGTTTAAGTAAGGATGAATACCCTTTTATTCAGCCAAGCATTTTGTGGATAGTTTTGTATTAAGTAAAGGTTCACATCTAGGGGACACATGGATGTATAGTATTATGGTGAACTGATATTTTTGGATGCTAAATCTCTCTCTCTCTCTCTCTCTCTCTCTCTCTCTCTCTCTCTGTCAAGCTGTCCTGAGCAGACCCATTCTGTCCTCCGGGTTCCCTTTTGAGTTTGGGTCCTCTCAAGATTTCTTCCTCTTCTCATCTGAGGGAGTATTTACTGTCACCCATCGCTTCCTCATCAGAGAAAATTATGATCTGATAATGATGATTTATAAATATTTTCTCACACTTTCAAATAAATTTCCATTATTTTGTTTTATTCTGTTAAGCTGCTTTGTGACAATGACCATGTGCTATATAAATAAAACTGAATTAAATTGAATGTTACATGAGAAATTGCCTTCTAAAATGAGAAAGCAAGATCCAAGACCAGAATATTAGGACACAAATTACAAATCCTGGTAGGCAACACAGTCATGCTAATAGCTATAATTTGGTACATACTTCATTCATTTGAACCACATTTTCAAAAAGTCTATATGATTCTGAAACATTTGTTCACTTTGCTGAAAACTTTGCTAGTTATCATTTTTTCCCCTTACATTTTTGTAATTGATTTCTGTTATATTTTTCAGAATGTCTATTGTTAAAAGCATGATACAAATAAAAGTGAATCAAATTAAAAGTCAGTTACATAGCAGAATTCTATGTACATTAAACCCAAAGAAGGAACTAAGCACACTCCTTCTCGTTCTTGGGTTGGAAGATTCTTAGGAAACGACAAATTCCTTGGTTTGTCTGTTCCACTTGTCCATTGTGATAGCAGCCTGTGTGTGGTAAGCAAACGTAAAATATACAGAGAGCCCTAGTTTCTCCATAAAGTTGCCCCAGACCCTGGGTTACCCAAATGCCTTGATCATTTACAACTTCAGGGATTTCATAGTAGTGGAACAAGAGTGTGAAGATTGTTCTGTGGTTTTGAAGGAGACCCAGCAAACCAGACTCTAAGTGAAGATGCTGGGTTCTCAAGAACTGATCTATGCTGACCATAATGGCTTGATTACCTCATTACTCTGGAATGTCTGTGATGAAGTCAGTGGTGAGAAAAGACCAGGGTTTTTGGATTGTGGGTAAAGGCATGAGCTTTCCCGCATGAGGTTCATGCAGTGCATTAAAAAAGTGTGTGGCAGCAGGGCATCGTCAAGCAGGAGAAACCAGCAGGTAACATGTAGTGTTTTCCACCTGTGGCTCATTAGCGAGTTTTTATTTGTTGGAGTTTTTAGTGGAACCGTTAATAAGCCTAATCTGCATGCCTTTGGACTGTGGGAGGAAACTCACCAAGCACGGCGTGAACATGCAAACACTGGAACCTGGAGGGGCAATGCCACAGTGCGAACAACTAATGCTACCTAAATCAGAGTTCAGTGGTTTTAAAAATATGAAAGCTGAAGAAAAAAAAAATTTAATACTTGTTTACATTAAACATGTTTTAAAAATTCATTCCAAAGCGTTAAATGCTACATAAATGTTTTCAATAAAATGTAATAGTTTCGTATTCATAAACCTTTGAATCGTATCTCTTCTCTTATAACTAGATTGTTACCCATGGCTCTGTCCCTGTACATGAGGTTTACCAGGAGCTCTGCCCACGTACAGATCCTAATACCTGTATGCTACCATTACCTGTGAATAAAGTGTGAGGTCAACTCACTGCTGCTCCTCATGCTGCTCCAATGATTTGCGCCATTGCTGTAGACACTCTGCAGTCTATTCTGGGGTTTCAGTAGTGCTGAGCTACATGTTATCACCTCAGACGTCGCTGCCTGCTGTTACTCTCAGTGAGAAAGTGAAGACACAATCACAGTATGATGTAAAAGTTGATTATGATGATGCCTACCACTTGAGACACTAAGGTACGCCTGTGACATGCCGACACAAAAGCTGATAATCGCCTGTGACGCCCACAGCATGAGATAAAAGCTGATAATTGCATGAGACAACCTGTGCAAACACCACTGCCCACGCACCACCTGCCACTCGCTGCCTAAACAAACAAAATTTCTGATTTGTATGTAGATGTCCACATCATCACATGTGTGTCATCTATGTCAGGCAGGAATTTGTAGTGTTTACATGTTGATTTCTTTTTAGGGAATTGTTTCCTCAGTAGTGTATTTCTAATTAAATACAGTATTACATTTCTTAACATTAAGGAAATTTTAATTAAATACTAAAGAAAATTAAATACTATTTGAAGGTGCTTATTGAATTTTGAAATAATTATATATATAGATATTACAGATGATGGAGAGAGAGATAGAGGATGCAGGCATATCTACCCCCACTGTCTCGCTACATATTATTATAAATACATGTATATCAGTGTAGAAATTTCCAGTGCATTGTTGAAATATAAATTGGCTGTGCACAAGATCACTGGGTAGGTTGTAAAGTACATGGTACATTAATTAATCTTAATCCATGAAATTATCTTCTAAAATTTTTTAAATTTAATTAAGTTAACATTTAATTGTATGAGAATTAATTAATAGTTTGTAAACTACATTGTAATGTTGCTTGCAGTTAATGTAAGTACTTGCTCGGTTCTTGTCTTTATAGGACTTATTTACTTACTTATACTTACTGTATATATGTCTCTTTCAACCAGGAAAATAATGTATCAAACAATAATGTCAATCAAAAAGAAATCAGTCTGTAACATTATAGTCGGGAAGATGAACCAAGATAATACACTGTTGATTAACAATGTCCTATGAAGAAAAGACATTTGGGTTGGAATTAGACACTAATTGTTGTTTTAGACTCTTTAGCTTTGGAGAAATTTTCGTCTAAAATAAAATAAATCTCGGAGTACTATTAATTGATCTCTGGACAAAGGGCCACAAATGCAGATTACAAAGTAAAATAGTGGTGCCACAGAAAGAACAAAATCAAGTGTTCTCTACATGTATACAGTGCTGTGCAAAACTTGAGCCACTCCTCATTTCTTATTATCACATTTTGCATCCAAAGGGCCAGATTTTGATGCTACCATATAACTGTCAAAAGAGAGGCCTGTATTTTTCATGTTGAAGTCTGTATGGGCCCTCTATATCTAAGCCCTTCTAATGAATACTAGGTACATTTCTGTACTTTGTCCAAAATGTATTGTTACTGGCAGTGTTTGAGCATAAAGACACACTGTGCAAATTAAGCCAAGCTGACAGTGTGTAAATAAACTTGATATCCTCAGCCTGATGAGTTCCTAATTTTCAGCCAGAACATCTGACACGACAGCGGTTATTTTGACTAATGAGGGAGAGAAACAGCCCACAGTGGCACCGAGCTTCATTAGAAATGTTTAGGCCATGATAGCTCTGAACTAGCCGCAAACCTGTGAAACGGATCCAATGAGCCAAAACATTTGAAGTCCAAGTAGTCTGACAGAAATGATAAAGTTTTTACTGGATAAAGAAGAGTTTAACTTAACAAAAAAAACAAAAAAAAAAAACAGAACTAACTAAGAAATGTTCTAACCCAGCGGGGTGTTGTTTTCACCCTCGCTGATGGTGTCCTCAGCAAATACGCATTGTCCCACGCCCGTGAATAAATGCCCAAATTTCTCCCATTTTACCCGTAGGTGGTCAATCATTACGATTTTTGGTTGATGTAGCATACAAGTAAAACCTACACAGCAAAATCCTTAGTCTTGAATTAACACCCAGAGTGTTGATTTAACACTTTCAGAGTACATTTGTGACCATTAGGTCATATATAAACACTTGGGGTGTTAAATCACACTGGGAATTTTGCAGTGTATGGTTTCCTATTTAGCTAGCTATATAATGGCAATATTTCATAGGGATATGTGAACAATAGAACATTTTTCCTACAGGAAATGACAGAGCTAATGTTTTTCCTTAAACTTGTCACCTATCTGTATACTATCATTTGAATCAGTACAAAGGTTCCATCTCATCTTTAAATTTTAGGCCACATCATCGACCTGAGTCAGATATTAGAGATTATATTCCGAGGAAAAAACACAGCACTGTGGTGTGTGGTTTTGTGCATATGTTGTTATACATAACAGTGTGTCATACAGAGTTAGAGATATTGCTTAGGAAACTGTCACCACCTGATTCACCTGACATAGTGTGTGATGATTTATCACATAATGCTAATCTTGTAGCTATAAGCTTTTTATACTACCTTGAAAAACACAATCAAACATCACACAGCAAAACCACATTTGATTTTCTCAAGTCATTAACGTGTATTGCCTGTAGATTGCTGGTGTTTTGGATGTTAATGTGTTGCTGTAGGCAGTGAAAATGTCACCGCTGATCAATGACTGCAAAACAAATCTGAACATGTTGCATATTTTATCCTCTGATGAATGGTGTGCTGATGGTCTGTCACTGGCAGCACTGAATCACCAGACTTCATGTACACACAGGAGTATTTCTTATTTCTGTTATTTTTACAGCTACAGCAAGCCCAAAAACACATAAGCAGATGCAAGCACATACATGCACATGGAGTGACACACACACACATGAAATAGAAATTAAAGAAATAGAAAAGCATTAGCAGCATAACATAGTGACCAGGATAAAACATTTGCCCTAGATGAATAGATTATAGCAGTAAACATGCTGCTCAGCACATCTTAAGCAATTTGCATGCTCTCCTGTTAATTCGTGATTGCTTTGCCGTAATAGTTTTGCCCCAAAACTTTTGACTCCATTTTTGATTTAATTAAAGTGTTCAGAAAAAGGCTTGAAGATATGACAGTTTATAGCAGTTACAATATAAAAGATAACAGGAACTGATTTATTTCATGGATATTTCATGAAATTACGTAGAACTATAAATAGATAAAGTATTTAAACACTACCTATTTATTAACCTCTTCCTATACATATGGAAAGCTGAAAAACAAAAACTCTATATCCTCTACGCTAAACAAAACAAAACAAAGATTTAAATTATATGGTAAGAGTTAAAAAATTTCAAATTGTGCAATGCAGACTAGAGGGATGATAGCAACTGGTTGCATCAGGGCTAATTTATGTTTTTCACACATAAGTGGGGTATACACTTATGCAATCACAAGTTTTACAGGTTTTATTTTTAAATAGTTTCTCCTCACTGTTTTTCTGACTGGAAAATATTGACAAAATATTGTGAATTTAGTCCCAGTTAAGTCAATTTCACTTCTAGGTTGTTGCAAAATGTGGAAAAGCTGGGCAAAAACCATGGCGCAACCTACCACATATATTTTAGGACCGAACCAATAAATAGTATATAGTAAATTTGTCATTAGACTTTTTTATTATGAAAATAGCTGAAATGATCAAACCACAGATATTTTAGAATAAAACATTTCTACTGTGAATAAGACTTTAACATTTAAAATAACTTTCAATCGTATTTAATCATCACTATTATCCTTAAAATATTACTTAATTAATTTTAAGTTAATTTTGTCATTACCTCGATCAACATTTAATGCTGAATGCTGCCAAACAGGTAAGGAAGAAGAGATACCAATGGTTAAGAATAGATAACGACCCAATAACAGCGCTTAAGAATCGACACAGAGGTGTTAAGAAATAAATGTAGTCGGGAGGTGCCAGCTGGAATTTTAAAACATGCTCTAATTCCTCCCGGCGCTAACACTCATGAAGATTAGAAAATTCACACCAGGCCTAAAAGAGGCTGTAAGGAGCCATTGTAAATCAGTGTAGATTTGGTAGCAAATTTGGCTGAGTAGATCGTTGGTATAAGCTGCATGTTTTTGGATTGTGGGAGGAAGCCTGAGGAATCCCACCAAGCACAGGAGAACATCAACAATATGAGTTCTTACTGTTTTTAACATAACATATTTTTATTTAACAGGAGGAATCGAGTCAGGGTCTTTATATGTCATATGTAACTGTATAAAACAGCTTAAGCCTGTCTGTATGACTTTGGGCATATGCACAATAAATAAATGAGAAATGAGCGTTGTTGAGTGGGTGGTAAATAAGTTAAAATGCTTAAGCCAAAAGAGACATGGGCTGTTGGGTGAGCTGACAGGGAGTTTGGCAGAACCTCAAGAGAAACCGACAGCATGCGTCCTTGCCAAAGAAACAAAAAAGAGAAGGCAGAAAGCACATTCCACAGGTCAGTGCAGAGCACATGGTTCTCAATGAGGCCTGAGCCAAGCTTTAAATGGTGGGACCACATACGGCGAGGCCTGTTCATCACCACTAAAACATCTCTATATGTTTGTAAAGTTCTGAATTCTGCTATATGTCAGTCAGTAATGACTGTAACAGTGCCTACTGTGGACTCGTGGCCTGCAACAGAACCCAAAACGCACTGCTGCACGGGTATTCCATCAATCCTATTCAGTCTCGACAGAGTAAAAAAAGAAAATGTTGTTTAGGTTTTGATACTGACATTATCCATGACATGATTCAACTGATGTACTGTATAGACTGTCCTACGCTAAGATTGTTGCCTTTTCCCATCACATCATTTTATATTAGAACAGCACACTAATATAAACTTGCTTTATCTTAAAGACAGATGTCACATTGGTTAAGGTTCATTTATGCCATGCAGACGAGCATCTTCTTTAAGTTTAAAAACTTCGTAGTTTCAAAGATACAACTTGGTGGCCAAAAAGTGCAAAACAAAATAACAAATCCGAAAAACAAAATAATGAAACAGATTTTTTTTTTTTTTTGGATTTGTTATTTGGTTTCGATTTTGTTATTTTGTTTTTGAATTTTTCATTTTGTTTTATAAAATAAATAAAAATAGAAGGGTTATTAAAAAAATCATTGTTTATATGATTGATAATTACGATTTTGTCCCAGTAATGTGACAATGTGCAATATTTGCTTTAAAACATGTTTCAAATATGGTCCAATATATTAAGTGAATAATAAAAAAAAAGTATATATTTTTTTGTTTAATAAAAACAGAAAAAAATTGCTGTGGTTATGCAAGCCTCATGAACTGAGGGTAGGCCACAGTATGAATAGACAGCTCTCCAGGCATCCCAATCCCAATATGCCTTTTCACTGTCTACTTTGTATTATACTTTCAGATTATCCTTTTTTTTTAGTGGTGCGTACCACTTCCCATGTGATTATTGTATGAGCACAGAGTTAAGGGTCTTGCCCAAGGGGGCAACTCGGCAATGGTGAGGCTCGAACCTCTAACTCTCCATCCCTCAACCACCTGAGCCTTCCTGTGGTATATGAGGAATAAAACATTTTATTTCTTACCTATTAGCTATCATATTTGATGCTATTTATCTGTTGCTGCCTGTTGTCTTCAAATTCTTTGTCAAATTCCAGTCATGAACTGGTGCATATTTCATGGGGAAAAAATTGAACAAAACTTCACTTTTTTGGTTTTAAAACAAACTTGGTGGAAGGTGATGTCAGACAAGTTCACGCTAATTAAACAACAACAGAGTTCTCATATCTGTCATATTGAGAAACGCCTCAGGTCTGGCCAGCAGGGTCATATGCTCACATTAGTCTACATTTCCTTCCAGGTTTCTGGGTTGTGCAAGAATCTGATCAGCGTCATTCCAATTACTGAAATTACTGCCAGTTGAGAATTTGGTTCTAGTCAGATTGGACTGTTTGCTAGTTAGAATTTATGGGAAATCAGATGTGTGTCAGGTTTGAGTGCCTGCCCATGCAGAACCTATGGTAAATGCAATCCAAAGAAAGGGCGGTCTATTACAGCTCTATAAACTACAACTGAGCCAAATAAACACTGGGAAACAAGAGCTGCTGCATGTATAGTATTTAATTTTTTTTTATGTGTGTGTTCTACATATACGTTGCAGATGAAAAACACAAAGAACAAGAGCAGAATCCTGAAAATCAGTCATTCTTGAGAACTGGAACAAAACATGTTTTTTATTTGAAATACTTATTTCTAAGAACTTAATATGTTGTTGAACAGTGAGGTGGGTTATTAAACATGTTGTAAAATTTTTGTACAAATGATAAATATTGTAATGCACCAAAAAGGTTATGTCAACATTGTCAGACATTAATAAACATATTTAAATTATATTTATTTTCTTCCTCTAAGTTCTTATGAAAAATCCATCCTTGCTTTTTACCTAAAAACAGTAAAGTAGTAATCCTATTAATAAAATATTTCTTAATGTTAAGAAATGTAATATTTCACTTGGAAAAGAATGACAAAAAAATTAAAATATAAATACCAAAGATTTCTACCTGACACACATTTGATGGTGGTGAAATCTATATAAAACAGTAATCGGGTGGGTGGTGTTTACACAGGTAGTCGCAGCTTATCCGCTTTTATTTCAAGCTGTGGGCAAGTCAGACAATTATTAGCTTTTTTGTCAAACTATGGGCGTGTCTCATTCCCCAACTGTAATGGTGGGCCGCTTCATCATTATGTCATATCTGTTATGTCATGCTGTGATTGCGTCACAGGCATTACTCACTGAATGTAACGGGAGATAGCATTGTCTGCGATGAAAACAGGTAGGTCAAGCAGGATCAGACTGCACAGCAATAAGCAAGGGCTTCCAAAACATTGAAGCAGCCTGAAAAACCATCTCTGTAGGGGCTCTGCAGTCTGAGGAGCAGGCATGGGCCCAACCACAGGTAAACCTAATGTACACGTCTACACTCGCTCAGTGGTAGATTTCTCGCCAGCCAATGCCCAAACCCTAGCCACTGGATGCAGTACCGGTCATTAGCCTGGATAAAATGGGAGGGTTGCATCAGAAAGGGCATCTGGCGTAAAACCTGTGCCAAGTTGTTGTGCATCAAATGGTCTGCTGTTGTAGCGACCCCTCGATGGGAGCAGCCGAAGGACTAAGAACACATTTGTAAGATTTCAAAGGTTTTACAGATAAAAACTATTTATGCAGCATTTATGATTCAATTTACACATCTTCATTTTTTTTTAAGTAAACAAGTTTCAACATGTGTTCAAGTTAAGACATGTGTTGACTTTTTATGGTTGTGACCACAGCAGTATCAATGTCAAATCTTTAAAATATATAAATATATATATAAAAAAAATCTAACTTGAGATCAGAAACTGAGTTGAACAGAGAGTCATGAAGGGGAACTTGGAATTTTGGTTGACCACAAGATTGCCTGACTTATTTTTTAGAAATGTCTGACGGGGCTGACAGAAATCTAGGACACAAATTTTTAATTAATTAATTGACATGTACGTATTTTACTTAGCACACAATACGTGATTATATTACATACACATAATATATATATATATATATAGTACACTAGACGCTAGGGGAGAACCGTCTAGAGGAAAACCGAGACACAAGGGAGAACCTAAAGACTAGGGGAGAACCTAGAAACAAGGGAGGACCTAAAGTCTAGGGTAGAAACACTAGAAGCAAGAAAGGGGAAAAACACTAAAAACAAAAGAGAGACACTAGAAACACACAGCAGTGTACTTACTTAAACCAAAGAATAAACTAAAAGGTATACTTAAATAGACACCATCACACAGATAACATAACTATTCAGAGCCCATATAAACTAAAACAAGACCAAATCAAACAAACCACAAATGCCCACTTGACAGTGTTAATGCTCAACCCAGTTTACCAGAACAACCAGCTATTTATAACAATTCTAATGAGCTACCGCGGTTCAGGTGAGCTCCGTCATCACCTGACCGAGGTGCCTTCTGGGAAACTGAGTTGACTAACAAAACTACACAAACACAAACATGCACACAGTGCCCTCTAGGGGTGGTCCCTTACAATCATTCATAAATTAATTCTGGATTCATTAGATAGCCATGACTGGCTGGAATTGCTGCTTAGAATACTGCATGTTCCCAAAACTTAAATAATTCTCTTGATTGTGTAAAGCTGCTTTGCGACGATGACAATTGTTAAAAGACAAATGCAGAGTGTAAGTTTACTGGATGATTCAAGAAATAGTTGTGTTGTTTAAATTGTTTGAATATGATAAATAATAGAATTTTCAATAATCTTGGATTTAGTTTAAAAATGGGTACTATGATTCTTGAAGCAGTAGTACTGATCTACCATAGGGAAGTTTTTTCGCAATCATGAAAAAAAATCCAAACACAGCCTTCATCTTACTAATAGAAAGGTAACATAATTCTCTTAACAAGAAAAGTACATAAAAATTTAATTAAAGTCCATTTTATTTATATAGTGCTTTCAATGGTATTATTAATCAAAAACATGATATCAGTAAATTATGTATGAATTTTAGTTCAGTTTGTTTCTAATGAGCAAGCCGAGAGTGACGGCAATAATAATAATAAGGAAAAAAAAAACCCTGAGATGACAATAGGAAAAAACTTTCAGATAAACCAGACTCAATCTATTTTCATTTGGGTATCTATTTTCATTTGGGTGATATCAAGCAGGTATGTGTACTCACAATCACATAATGTATAAGGTGAATGTATATTTAGTGCAGAGTGTATGCAGAGACTCTTGCAGAACTAACTATGTCAAGATAACCAGTCAGTCAGAGTGGGAGATAACAGCATCCAAACATACAAGTTCACCATAATATTTTATGTCCATAGTTACCCAGATCTGCACCTTTACTAATGACAAATCTATTTATAAAAGGCTTGGCTAAAAAAAATACGTTTTTAAACCTTGAGACTGTGTCTGAGCCCCGAGCAGCAATTGGAAGCCTATTCCATAATTTTTGCAAACACTCTGCCCCTGCTGTAGTTTTATAATACAAGGTACCGACGAGTAGCCTTTAATCAAAGTAGGTGTAGTGGATCATAAAACACTAGCAGTTCACTCAGGTACTGTGGTGTGACACCATTTAGTGCTGATCAGTAGTAGTATTTTACTACTAAGTGGTAAGATAAGGGTAATGTGCTCATCTCTACTGGTAAAAATGAGGACTCTGCTGGATTCGCGACTAACTGGAGCTCGTTTATGCAAGCCACTGCAATAAGATAATACCCCAAAATCAACACAGCATAAATTCACTTTCTCACCTTCTTCTTCTTCACCTTTCCAGCCTAAAGTAATTGTGTTTGAATACAAAATAACTTTTTTTTTTCTTGAAGTATACATATAAATATATTGTAGTACTTAAGAAAATATTGTCAAACACTGTGCTAAGAAACACCTCTAACTGACTTTGTTTAACCTTCCATAATGCAGAAGGTGGGATTTCTTAACCTCACTTAACTTGTAACTTTAATTTACAAATAAATAAACAAATATATTATTTTAGAAATTGTCTAGCAATGGTTTCTCTTACACTGATCCTTGCCTATCTGATTTTTAAAAAAGGCCTATTTTTCTACTTCTGTGCATTTTTTCTACTTCATGGACCTTCCATGTCCATTGAGGCTTAGTACTTCTCAACTGTGAGTGTAAAAATTGTGAAATTCGTGGATGCTTCAGGAAGGCAGAAGTTTGCAATTGCAGGTTTAGATAAATTAAAAATGATGTTTGATGTAAATAAATATACAAAATTTATAAAAATCAAATGTGACGACAGTTTGTGTTGATCTCATATTCCTGACTTTCTTGCACAAATGTGCCATTTGATATATTTATCAAGAGCATAAAGTGCCATGGTACCTTTATCAAGGCTGTAACAAAACTCACATTACTATCTCTGTCTCTTTATCTCACTTCGACCTCAGCATGTAATGTATGAAATATGTTTCTGTACTTAATACTCATAGGCCCTGACTTACTAAGATAGTAAATAATGTGTGCAAGAGGGTGTTGGAGTTGAATTACATCACTTGTATGTTTTATTCATAGGTTAGGATTTTATTAAAATGTTGTAGGCATCTAAGGAACTTTGTTACTGTAATATCAAGTCAGGACTTTTCATATAAAAAAAAAAATAGTGATATCATGAAAAACCTTCTCATTATGAAACATGAAGTGAATGGTGAATATTTTAAAGTGAATATTTTTGTATTCATTTGGTGGAAACTAACTTTGGCTCATTTAACTCATGCTCTCTTAGTGTATTAATTTGTTCAAATATAATGCATCCAAAGTGGGTTTCAGGTGTAAATCACATTGCTGAGGCCAAATGAATCTCTTTTTTCCCTAAGTGCGACCAAAACAGTTTGGTTAATGCCTGGCAGGTTCTATGTAACTAGAAGAAAACAATTACCATTTTTTTTTTTGGAGTTTGCATCACATACTTATTCAAATACATGTAAGCTAACATGTATTCATGGGTTCTTTGAGGCTTCTGTAATGGATCATTAGGTAATTAAGGGTTGTTAATTCAAAAATGGTTCTACCTGAGGTTCTACATACAGTAGATCCTTAACTTAATGCTTAAGTTATTTAATTTTTTAAAACATTTTCTATGAGTGAAGGTTTATTTGGTAAAATAGCTCAGAATATTTTTGGCACTTATTATAGGTCAGGTTATTTTTGGAGACATATTCATCCAATAATGAGTATCAGTATCAGACTTATATGGGCTTCTCTGATCTGATGTATTATTCATGCATGAATATATTTATGTGATGGAGGTGATACAGAATTTGCACATGAACATTTTGTCTTACACCGTGCTGTTGCAATGCCTGTGATTTTTCACAAAAAATGGCAATAAAAACATGGCAACTGACTCTGTCCATATTAAATCAGTATTGACAAAACAGTAGAGGCTATCCTGTGTCTATGACAAAAAATATGGACATTTTTAGACTGGATTATGTCTGGGTCAATTTGTAGATATGCTGATTATACCCCATCTATCACGCGAAACACTGTGCCTCCACTCCACCTTATCCATCAATATAAAGAGACCATCTTTAAGCAGATTTTATTCAGGTACTGAAATGACTGAAAAAAGGTACAATGACCAGTAGCTACAGTAGCTATTGGTTTTGTGGTATTATTATCATATACACACGTGGACAAAATTGTTGGTACCCTTCGGTCAATGAAAGAAAAACTCACAATGGTCACATAAATAATTTTAATCTGACAAAAGTAATAATTTTAAAAAAATTTATGAATGTTAACCAATGAAAGTCAGACATTGCTTTTCAACCATGCTTCAACAGAATTATTTAAAAAAATAAAACCATGGAAAAGGCCTGGACAAAAATGATGGTACCCCTAGAAAATACTGAAAATAATGTGACCAAAGGGACATGTTAATTCAAGGTGTGTCCACTAATTAGCATCACAGGTGTCTACAATCTTGTAATCAGTCAGGGCTCCAGGTAGTCACTGTGTTGTTTGGTGACGTGGTATGTACAACACTCAACATGGACCAGAGGACGAGAAGGAAAGAGTTGTCTCAGGAGATTCGAAAGAAAATTATATACAAGCATGTTAAAGGTAAAGGCTATAAGACCATTTCCAAGCAGCTAGAGGAAAATAAACATTTACCTCCGTACACTTGCCTTTTTATCATTCTGTGCTAATTAAATTTTAAAGCTAGCCACATTTTCAGTTTTCAGAGACCAGAGAAGATGAAAAGAAAAATCAGTGAAAGTTGCTACTCATGATTAGAAATTTGGAATCAATCAACTAAGGACAGTTTTTCATGCATTGTTTGGCCCTGCTATTCAATTAAATTCAATTAAAACAACTTAGTTTTAAGACATGCAGAGTACAGAAGGACTGGACTGTTGCTATTGTTGTTAGTCTTTCGGCTGCTCCCATCAAGGGGTCACCACAGTGGACCATCCAACCCGCACAACAACTTGGCACAGGTTTTACGCCAGATGCCATTCCTGACACAACCCAGGCTTGGGACTGGCATCGTATGCAGTGGCTGGGTAGTATGGGGTGTGGTGTGTATGCGTTTTAATGTTTAGTTCTAATTATACTTTCTAACTTTCTAAAATCTGGAAGGATAGTAGTGAACCATGATCTTCAAGTATGAAATGTGGTTAGAAAAACATACAGAATGTGCTTGATGGGAGATTAAAGGGTTGTTGGAATAAATAAATAAATAAATAAATAAATAAAAACTCATAGTTATATTTAATAGTGGATATAAGAGCATTTTCACGCGCAGTGGGAAGAGAACTCATAGAATTTGGACTAAACAGCTATGTAGCCATAAGAAAACCACTGATGATGGTCCATCAGGGTACAATGAGGGACAGATGAACTGATGCACCCATCACACCTACTTTACAAGCATGTGGGGGCATTATTATGAGATGAGGATCAGCAACAGTATAAGCCCCCAGAAATAGGTTAGCTGACATCCTGAATATACTGGATGAACAGGTTTTTCCATCAATGGATCTTTTTCTTCCCTGATGGCACAGGCGTATTCCAAGATCACAATGCCAGGTTCATTGGGCTCAAATTATGGAAGAGTGGTTCAGGGATATTGAGATATTATTTTCACATGTAAATTTGCCACCACAGAGTCCAGACCTTATCCCCATTAAGAGTCTTTGGGATGTTCTGGAAAAGGTTGTTTGCAGCTGTCCAACTCTACCATCATCAAGTCCAACTCTACCATCATGAAGCTTATTAAAATCATGCCACGGCTGTAATCAAATCAAGCTGCAGTCCAGCAAAACATTAGAGTGTTTTAGAGAGTTTATGGCATCAAGAGCACTTGTGCTTGGGGTTAGTTAATATTCAGCCATGTTGCTCAAGGTCAGCACAAGTCAGCTATCGACAGTGGTGAAAATTGAAAAGCAAATAAAACATCCATTATTCATCAGGTTTCAGTGAGCTGAAAGATAGAGTCACAGCTGCTATAACCCTCACACCCACCACATGAAACTTGCTCACAGCTCAGTCCACTACAACTGACTGGACATGAAGGAATGAGTCTCAGAATGCTCATGCGAACACGTCCAGCAGCCTTACAAAAGTATAATGACAGAAGAACGTGAAGTTCACGTAGGCATGATTTGGTCCAAAAATAACACCAGTGCCACTATATAAACCATATGTTATCCAATAAATAAATACTCTGCGCTGAGGTCATGCGGTTGAACAGTGTTTGCTTTGAGAACAGATGGCATCTGAACTTTTCCCACAATTGCTGTGCTCAGCAATTGTGTTTAGAAGAAGAATCATTAAAACACAGGTAGCAAAAAAGAAAAAGTCAATTGTTTCTGGCTTGGTGAAAAATATCAGTTCAAGAAGATGAGACTGGCTCGCTGAGAGAAAAATTAACTGTACAAATCAAACATGATACACACACACAGAAAATAGCTAAATGAATATATCAAGCTTGAAGTGTACAGTCAAGTATCACAAATGCTTTTATAGAACATTTGGCTTAATCGTTTTGATTGCTTTGGATGGAAACTGCTAGAAAAAAACTTCTTCTTACTCTACCAGAAGTCTCAGAGGTAATGAAGTCTAATTACTGTACTTAAGAGTGCATTTTAATGATCTCTACTTTAGTTTAGTTTGATTTGCTACATTTAAAAAATATCTACTTTCTCCACATTGCTTTTTTAAAAACATTTCTCATAAGGCAACTATTTAGCATCAGACAGCTCCTGTGCTAAAATCAAACTTTTAACAGATATGACAGCAAGATCTTATACTAAGGAGTAAATATCAGGCTTCTACACAGTATGATGGTATGGTTTTGATACATAGTTCTAGATAGGCAGTGATTCTAGATTTGACAATACAACTGTACATTGTTTGACCAGTATTCAATTCAATGCAATTTTATTAATTATATTTATTATATAGTTGTTTAAACAATGACCATTGTCACACAGCAGCCTTAGAGAATCAAAAAGTAAATTAGGGAAGTTAGTATGAAACGTGTGAGGAAATATTAATAAATCAAAAAGACTAACTAGTGTATGACAGCATAACTAAAAGGAAGAGCCAGAAGGAAACATAGACATGAGGGCTAGTAAAGCAACCAGTCACTCCAAACCTGAGTGATCAATGAGAATGGGGAAGACAGCATCTAAACATACCAGTTTACCATAATACTCTACATCCATGAGTCCCTCAGGTCTGTACCTTTACCTAATCTAAATATAATCACAAAAATGCGTGGCTAAATAAATAGCTTTTTAGCTTTGACTTGAAGACCAACACTGTATCTGAGTCCTGAAGATGAATTGGAAGGATATTCCATAACTTTCAGGCTTTGTAAGAAAAAGAATTCTGTCACCTGCTGTAGTTTTTATAATATGAGGAACTAACAAGCAGCTAGCATCCTTTGATAGAAGTAGGCATAGTGAATCATAAAACACTAGCAGTTCACCTTAGGTGCTGTGACGGGAGATTATTTAGTGATTTATATGTTAGTAGTACTATTTTGAAATCAATGTGAAATTTTACTGGTAGCCAATGCAGATACGTTAGGGGTAATGTGCTCATCATATCTTCTGGTTCTAGTAAGGACTCTGGCTACTTCATTCTGGACTAAGTGGAGCATGTTTATGCACCTAGGACATAAGGCATTACAATAATCCAATCTAGGAATGACTAAAGCATAAACTAATGTTTCTGCATTATGTAGTGACAATATATTCCTTATTTTAACAAGTAACATTACCTACATTAGCTTAAAATGTAAGACTGGAATCTATAATGAAACCAATGTATTTTTGTCATGATAGGGTTGTTGCAGGTGAGGCATAATCGCAGGAAGTTAAGACTTTCAGATGTTTTTAATAAAGACAAACAAACATAAATAAACACAAACTCTAAACATGAACAATAACTAGGTGTCAAAACAAACTAGATAACCAGAACTGAACAGACCCTAAAACAGCATTCCAAAAGCATAACAACAGCTAAACCAAAACAGATGCAAGACAAGCAGCAACTCAAACTATGGCTGTTTATAGCCAGCCTAATTAGTCACCTCGGTTCAGGTAAGTGCTTCCATCACCTAACCGAGGTGCATCCTGGGCAAAGTCCAAAAATTAAAACAAAATAGTCTCTGGGTGCAAGGCGCCCTCTAGGGGTTATACCTGACAGTTTCACTACTGCACATGATGAAACAGAAAGTCCATTCAAAGTTACTCTATGTTCTAGCTGCATGTGGTCTAACTACAAATATTTCTGCCTTTTCACAATTAAGCAGAAAGAAGTTAATTGACATCCACCCTCTAATGTCCTTCACACATTCTTCAACTTTATTAAGCTGGTGTCCCTCATATGACTTAGAGTTATATATAACTTAAAGGCATATATCTGTGTATCACTAGCATAACAGTGATAACTAATACCAATTTTATGAAGTATGTTGCCCAGGGGAAGCATGTAGAGAGGAAATAGTAATGGTCCTAACACAGAACCCTGTTGAACAACAAACTTCAGTTTACACATAGAATAGTCACCTGAGCCAGGAGAGGGTTGTTGCCTTAACTCCTACAACATTTTCTAATCTTTCAAGGAGAATGCTCTAATCAGTGTTGTCAATAACCCCACTAAGGTCAGTAATTCTGACGAGAGCCAATAAAAGGTCATTTATCATTTTAACCAGCGCTGTCTGCATTATGATGAGACCTAAATCCTGACTGATACATTTCATTAATGTTAGCTACAGTATTGTGCTACATTCTTTTCTAGAATCTTGGAGATAAATTATTGTCATTTGATATTGGCCTATAATTGGATAGTTCACAGGGGTCAAGATCAGGTTTTGTAATTAAGGGTTTAATAACTGTTAATTGAAAAGATGTAGGATATGTGACGAACAGGTTCAGAACCTGTGGAAAGATTACTGTAGCATTAATTTGTGAATGATGATAACTCAGAGAAAGACTATTTATTTGCTAAACAGTGTACGATTATTGCCTCAATTCATATCAGTTCTTGGCTTTTAAATCAATGCAATTCCGTTGATGCAGATATCCTTTTATTTTTTATGTTTATACTTTAAGTAAATGTGAGTTTATGCTCTTTTACTGTTAATTGAGTAAAGAATTTGAAGCTGTACTTCAACTTTTTTTCAGATTTTATTTATATTCAGGGGAGTAATTGCACTTGAGTAAGAATTTCAATACTTGTACTACCTCTATTGAGCCTCAGTTTGAATCGCACGACCCTGTAATTAAAGCTGCAATTCACAGACCAGCTGAGTCCAGAATGTTTGGCTCTAGTCTGCAGATTTTTATAGCAGTCAAGTTTCAGGGCAAATCTTTTTCATCAGCTACTGGATAGAGTCTACCATAGCCACACAGACAAGGAAAAAGCATTTGAACAAATCAGATGAGACCTACATGTGGAGGCACGCTATATATTTTTTACTAATCGTAAAAAGTTGCAGCATTCATGGAAAAAATAAGTTAAGAGGTAGTGTTTTCATCTTGACAGTTCATAATTATACAAGTGATTGTTTGTAGTTTCATTTAGTTTTTCAGTATATTCAATTTGAAAATGTGGAAAAGTTCTTTTTTTTTTTTTTTCAAAAAACCTTTTTGAGAAAGAGCTAACCAACATATTTGGGGTAGAGAAAAAAAAAAAGAAATCTAAAAACAATGTGTTCTGGTTCCCATCAGTCCTGGGAGAACTGAGGTTCTATGCAGTCCCAGACATTTTTAAAATCTTAAATTTAATATAGAACATTGATATGTTCCTTTGTACTTTGGATTGGCTCATACTTCTAGTTAAATATTTATGCCTTTAAAACCATTTTAAAAAGGATAACCTTCTGTCAGGATGAAAATGAAAAAATGACCAACAAGCATATCAATGTTCTAGAATAAATTTCTTTTGGTTCTTATTCCCGCTGGTGGAAACGTCTCGGGTTACTTAGCTGTAACCCTGTTCCCTGATAAAGTGTGCATGAGATGCTGCGTGAAAACGCTATGGGAACATCTCTTTGTTCTTCGGTTGTGAAGCCTGTGTATGTAAAAAAAAAAACGCAGAATACTTCGGCTTATAACCTCAGTCAGGTGACGTCACTGAATAAGGTGCACCTGCAGGTTATAAATAGGAGTGAACCGGAAACATCCTCAGGTCAATTTTGTCTGAAGGACGTCCAGGCACGCCAGCAGTGCGGCACTGAAGTGCAGCATCTCATTCCTGCTTTATCAGGGAAGAGGGTTACAGCTACGTAACCCGAGACGTTCCCTTTCAAAAGCTACACTCGATGCTGCGTGAAAACGCTATGGGAACGAGAATACCAACGTCGCCGCACTGCAAGTGTCTGGAGCCCCAGGTTGTGTAGCGTGTGCGCACAATCGCCAAGGAGGTCTCAGACCTAACTCTGGGATGCTGACTCAAGGATCTGCGAGCCCGGAGTAGCATTGACATTCAGACTATAAAATTTAACAAACGTGTGCGGAGAGGAACAGCCTGCCACATCACAGACCTTCTGCAGGGGGACGCCTCTTGCCAGAGCAACTGATGAGGCAATCCCCCTGGTCGAATGAGCCCTGACTCCCAGAGGCGAAGTGTGACCACGCACCTCATAGGCTAGAGCAATAGCATCTCTCACCCAGTGTGACAGTGTCTGTCTAGTGGCGGCCGCCCCCGGTTGCTACCCCCATGGCAAATGAAAAGCTGCTCTGACTTACGCCACTGGCTAGTGCGGTGGACGTAAATCTGAAGAGCACGTACTGGACACAGTAAGTGAAGTCTTTCCTGCTCCGGAGCTGTGAAAGGCGGAGACAGAAGGCTTCGAGAACGACTGGGTGCATGGTCGAGAATGGAGCCTTTGGAAGATAGTTTGGGTGAGGATGCAGAATAGCTTTGACTAGCCCAGGGGCAAAGTCTAGGCAGGATGGGGAGACTGACAGAGCCTGCAGATCCCCTATCCTCTTCAAAGAAGTAAAAGTCATAAGAAAAACCATCTTAAGAGACAGAAGCCTGGCAGGCACTGACTCAAGTGGTTTGAAAGGGGTGTCAGCCAGGCCTTCGAGCACAATAGGTAAGTCCCACGAAGGGACTGTCACTCTAGTGGGCGGCCTCAACCATTTAGCTCCACGAATAAAACGGGCAACTAAATGGTGCTTTCCCACAGAAACCCCATCGGTCAGAGCATGACAAGCCGAAATAGCGGCTACGTATGTTCTGAGAGTACTAGGGCATAAGCCCGAGGACAACTTTTCTTGCAGAAACTCCAACACTGAAACAATCTGGCAGTGGACTGGGTCTACATGTCTTGCCATGAACCAAATTTCAAATACACTCCATTTGAGGGCATAAGTTCTTCTAGTGGAGGGAGCCATGGCACTTAAAATGGTTTCAATTACACTGGCTGGAAGACCAGCATCTCTTAGTTGGTCCCCTTCAGGGGGCCAGACGTGAAGGTTCCATAACTTGGGCCGGGGATGAAATATTGCCCCCTGCGCCTGAGACAGAAGATCCCACCTCACTGGAATCACGCAGGGTGAGCCGTCAAGGAGAAATATTAGATACGAGAACCTCACTCTGGTCGGCCATTGGGGCGCTATCAATAAGAGGCGCAAACCCTGTTGATGGACCCTCCTGGGAGCAGAACTATCGGTGGAAACGCATAAAGGCATAATCTGGGCCATGTGTGGGCCATCGCGTCCAGACCCAGGGGAGCTGGAGGAGTCAGAGAGTAGTAAAGGGTTAGGGTTAGGATAGCAAGTCCACTCCTATATTCATATGCCCCGGAATGTAAATCGCCCTGAGGGACAGGAACTTGTCCTGTGCCCAAAGCAGAACCTGGTGCACTAGCTTGTTCAAGCGGAGCAAGCGCAGTCCACCCTGGCGATTTATGTACGAGACTACCGCAGTGTTGTCCACCCGCACTAGGACATGGTAGCCTCTCAACTGCTGGAGTAAGTGTTTCAGGGCCAGAAACAGAGCCATCATTTCGAGGCAATTGGTGTGCCATGCGAGAAGATGACCTCTCCAGCTCCCTTGTGCTGGACGGCCAACCAAGACTGCACCCCAGCCCGTGAGGGAAGCGTCTGTCGTTAGCATCTTGCGACGACAAGACGGACCTAAAGTGGGACCCAAAATCAGAAACCAGGGTCTGAACCACATAGAAAGGGTACGAAGCCCCCGCCGTGTAACCCTTATTAGCCTCTGGTGATTGGCCCTTGAATTAAATCCCCTCGCTCTTAGCCACAGCTGAAACGCTCTCATGTGCAGAAGGCCCAAATATGTTGTCCTTTGAACAGGAAAGAGAATGCTCTTTGTGGCGTTGAGTCTTAATCCTAAAGAATGGAGATGAGCTAGGACGACATTTTGATGTCGAAGCAATAGCTCTTGAGACTGAGCCAGAATCAGCCAGTCGTCTATGTAATTCAAAATACGGATGCCCTGGAGTCGTAAAGGATTTTGTATATGTGCGGGGTGACAAAGCTAGGCCAAATGGAAGGACCAGATACTGGTAAGCGAACCTCAGGAACTTCCTGTGGAAATATTTCTATATGGAAATATGCGTCCATGAGGTCGACTGTCACAATCCAATCCTCTGGTTGTATTTGAGAAACAATAATTTTGACAATCAACATTTTGAATCTGAATTTCCTGAGATAGTGGTTCAAGCTGCGAAGATCCAAAATCGCACGCAACCCCCCATCTCTCTTGGGAATCTAGAAGTACTGACTGTAGTAGCCCGACTCTCTGTCTGGGAGGGGAACATGTTCTATGGCCCCTTTGCCCAGCATTGTCTGTAATTCCTGGGCCAGCAGATGTGCTCGTTCCAGTTTCACGGAAGTGGAGACCACGCCGTTGAAACGCGGAGGACGATGTGCAAACTGAATCCTGTAGCCTGTGGCTACAGTCCTTTGTACCTAAGTGTGTCTCTTAGAAACAGTAAAGCACATGTTTTGTGGAAGTTTTATGTTTTCAGTTTGGTTCAACAAAGTTGTTCAGTGACCATAAAATCTAAACTAAATATCAGTGGGGAAATGTGAGATCTCTTTTCCTTATCTTTTAGGACTATAAAAGTCATACAGCATATCCAAGGCTTTATGACTGGCAACATGAAGTAGCTTTGATTGGTGAAACAGCACAAGCTAGCAACAAGAACGCTCTCTTCTCACTGTGAATGAAAAGAACCTGGCAGCTCATCTAGGATTTTATTCTCCAGAGCTTTTATTCAGAGCTCCTCTGACTTCTTCATGGGCCATGGGCTTGGAAGCACAGCTCAAACCACAGATGGGCTAGGACACAGATCGCTGAGATCCTCTTCCCTTTGAGATTATGACTGATGAATTAGGTGCAGAGAGAAATGCAGATGATGGAACAGAAAAGCAGTCAAGGCTGGGAGGTCTTGGGCAGGTGCTGGCCCTTTTCCTTCAGAAGTCAATTTTCTCTGTACTACAATCTCAAATTCTCAGATGAAGTGAAAGGATGACAGCATTGTTTGAACTGTGCCTGGGTGACCCATCAGTGGACCTTTAGGAGAAGCCAACACCATTAGATGAGCAAAAGCTTTGCTCTTTAATGAACTCATCCATTTAATCTGGTTCCTTCTGCATTTCTTGCAGAATATTTAAATGGCAGCAGACTGGCACTCAGATCAGACTTATCCCTGGCCACTTATTCCATCTCCATCTTTACAAGTACACTTTTAGAGATCTGTCTTACTAGTAGTTAATTGGCTGTGTCAGAGTCAGAGTTCATTTCATGAATTAATCATATATTAGGTTTCATAATACAGTAAATACCAAAAAATGGAAAAAATATCTATAGACAAATCTTCAGAAACAGTGCATAGAAATGTTATAAAATCAATAGAGTATTGCACAAAGAAAGTGTACCTATTCATTAGTGCTGCACGATTAATCATATCGGAATCACGATGTCAGCCTATGCGATTACATTACAGCAAATGTTGCGATTATATTAAATAAACAAATGCATTCGTGGACGTAGTGAGACATTCATTTGAAGAGCTGTATCGCCATTTTTTTATGCCAAAAATGAAAAATAACCAGTCAGTCTCGTGTAGCGCGTGTGCTTGTGGTCACGTGACTTTCCGCAGCGCGGTGTGGAGACGGGAGAAAATGGATACAGAACAAACCGACCCTGAACTTGTGCCCAGAAAAAATGCTACCTCATTTATTTGGCGATATTTTGGTTTCAGGATATCGGACACTGAGCAGAAAGAGGTACTGTGCAAAATTAGCTAAACTAAAGTTGCTACATCACGTAGCAACACGACAAATTTATATCAGCACCTGAAGCAACACAGAGAAAAGTATGATGAATGCCTGGCGGTAAAAGACAAAAGTAGTAAAGAGACCGAACAAAACAAAGCACAACCCAGTGTGATAAAAGGAAATCACTGACTCCATCATGCACTGCTTGGCAAAAGACATGATGCCCATATACACTGTACACAAAGAGGGATTTCAGAAAATGATTCGCACACTGGACAAGAGATAACGGTTGCCCTCACGAAACTACTTCTCTCAAGTCACAATACCTGAAATTTACAGTAAGTTCCGTAGCGAGGTTCAACTTGAAATAACTGCAGTGAAATTCTTTTCAGCCACTACGGACCTTTGGTCAAGCAGGACGACCGAGCCATATATTAGCCTAACCGCGCACTTTGTCGAGTTTGAACTGAATAGCCGTTGCCTGCAAACATCGTATTTCCCTGTCGATCACACGGGAGAGAACATAGCCGCGGGTTTGAGAAAGGCACTGGCTGCATGGGACCTCTGTGAGGATGTTTTGGTCGCTGTCACAACAGACAAACGCACGAACATTGTCAAAGCAGTGACTAGGTTCCAGTGCTTCGGGCATAGATTTCATTTGGCCATCGGTAAGTTAAATTAATATAATCTTTTCATATTTAATGCTACTTAACTGTACGTTAAAGAGGACAGCTATTAACAGATTTATTTAAGAATAAATGGAAATACATCTTTTTAAAAGAAATATACAAAGTACTGTATATGTTACATCCTGCTTAAATGTCCCTGTTTTGGGACAAAATGTTAAAAAAAAAAAAATGTAATGGGTATTTGTTTTATTTGTCTGTACTTTTTACTTTTTACTTTTATTTTAAAGTTAATTTAATGTAATTTAATTCAGTTACGTAAAGATGTTACTGTTATTTAATTTTGTACAATTTTGTTTTAATTTGAAAAATTTTGTTAATTTCTAGCACTGTATACTGGAGTTGAGAAATACAAATTTCAGCATTATTAATAATCTGTGTGTGCATTTTCCTTGATAAGTAAGTTGAGTCCACTTGTTTATCGTATCGCAATCGTAAATCGCAATTTTGACCTTAATAATCGCAATGTGACGTTTTTCCCAAATCATGCAGCCCTACTATTCATACAAGATTAAATTATTATATGAATAGCTCAGCTGAAACATTAGTTAGTTTGTGAACTGCATCCACCATTTCTTGCCTTTTGTTCAGATATCCAGAACACATCATATTTCTGCAGAATCCTAGCTCTGTCCAGTTGGCTCAATTTGTGCATGTCAGGTTAAGAGATCCAATTAACAGAAAAATAGAAAAATGCTGCTTGCAACCCAAAATACACAGCATGTTTGGTTCAATTCCTGCTGTTGAGGTATATCTGGGTTAAATCATGTTCTTATTTGCTCTTACATTTTTTGTTACCAGAGTAAAACCACCTCTCTTTAGGCTGATCCTTTGCCATCACATCTGCATTATACATATTTTGTAGAGCAGATCATTTATTAAAAATATATATAAGTATTTGTTTATTTATTTATAAAAAAAAAAACACTAACTGATGTCAAGAGCATCAAAATACTGTATATACCTTCAGACCAATCAGCTTCCAATTTGGGGGGCGGGTGGCAAAAACAAACATGGCGGACAGACTGACTGTGAAAACTAGTTTTGTCACTGAGTTACATTTGAGAAGATTTGTGACATATTGAATTAAATTTTTTTATTGACATTATACCAATATTTATAAAACTATATATAGAACAAAGGAGGGCTTTGGCCAGTGTTTCGCAATAAAAAAATGTGTATGAAAGTACCATAATGATTTTAGGAAGATAAAACCTCTTAAGGAACTCTTTTTATTCAGGAGTGAAAATGTGACAACACCAATTCCAATATAAGTTAGTATAAGTCAGCTTAGTAGAAACACAAGGCTGCTAAAATGATCGCCAAGCTGGAAAGAAACCTAGCTGTGAGTGGCATGGCAGGCACGTCCTCTGTGTAAGGTTTAACGACAGCCCATAAACCTTTATACCCATGGGTCTAATTTTCTTAATTCCTCCATGTAGCTCTCAAATAATAACAAGTAACTTTTCTCCACTTGCCACTGAAATGCCCCGTCTGTGATTCTTAACGTTGCTAAAATGCAGTTTCAGCTTAATTCCAGCTTATTGTTTTAAAACTCTTCCTCTAAATCAGAATACAGTTAGAATAGTCTTTTAAAAAATCTGAACTCTATCGCATACCAGACGATGACATATCAAATTTCTTTCATTTCTCTTCAAGCAGCTCCCACTAGGCCATTTCTCACCATTTTTATCCTGACATATTATGTCTAAGCCTTAACTCGAAACATGTTTGTGAATCAGCGGCTGTCTGTTCAGGCCAGATCACAGCTGAGATGGTGTTATTCTTTTTGATTTCTCTCCAATGTGTACCTGGAATCTCTCACATCGGATTTGGCAAACAGCAAGCAGCAAACACATTACATATCACACACACACACACACACACACACACACACACACACACACACACACACACACACACACACACACACACACACCGTTATCTGACTGAGTGAAATAGGGTCTTATGAAATCCTACATCCAGACCCTTCTTATACCATCACACGAAGCATGGTTTGAATTAATCCACCCCAGGATGCAGGGTTATGAAAGCTGGGAGAGGAGCATGATAAGAGCCGTCAGTGTCTTTCAAGGGCCAGGTAATAATCTCTGGCATGTTGAAAGAGAGCACATGAATCAAAGAGATGAAATTAAAGGACATCCATGATTCACATTTCCCACAATGATGACCCAAAATCAAGCAGTAAGGCTATCTCTCCTGCTGAGATTTACAACAGGGAAGAATATGAGTAGGTTAAGCAGAGTTTATGTATGGAAACTCCATTTGTAAACAAAATCCAGGCACCGTAAAATATTGGAAGGATTAAACAAAGCAGCGTAACCCTACATTGCCTCACAAGTGTTTTACTCAGCTTGTACCATGGTAATTTCCAATCAACTACATATCATTTTTATTATTATTAATAATTACAATCAATGTTGTGGAACATCCTCAAGCTAGTTCCTCTTATCACATAGGTTATAGTAGTTGTAAACAGTCATTAACGTGTTGCCCAATTCAATTCAGTTTTTTTTTATAGCGCTTCTAACAATGATCATTATCACAAAGCACCTTTACAGAATAAAAAATATGGAAACAAATAAGAAAAATGTAAGGAAAAAGAGAACAAATACTAATTATCAGTTTGTCCTTGATGGCCAAGCTATGCGGTAGCAGAGCAAAACTCACTGAGATGACAATGGGAAGAAATCTTGAGAAGAACCAGACTCAACAGGGGACTAATTTGGGTGATAACGGATATTACCATAAATCAGTCCCTGGTGTATCTGTATGCTATATACAAGGCTGAAAGTTCAATGTGACAGGAAAGGTGTATAAGTTATAAATATAAAGTCCACTTTCATTGTTGGAGGTACAAATCAGGGCAGAGGAGGTAAAGATTGCTGGCAACTCAAGAGTGCCATGTGATGAGGGATAGAGACCGAGAGAGAAAGAGAGAGTGTGTTGCTATTGTGTATGCTAGAAGTCACATAATCTATAAAGTGAGCATCCTACAGTACAGGTAATAATCTTTTGTGCAGATTGCAAGCAGGTACTCTGGCAAGACTAAGAGAACATAACTAAAATAGGAAGTTAGAAGGAAAAAGACATGAGAGCTCCCTGGAATGTAAGGCAACCTGTCACATCACCATCAACAAACCTGAGTGATCAATGAGTGTGAGGAGAAGACAGAATCCTACATGAGTTTACACATACCATTTAATTCTATTTCCATGAGTCCCCCATATCTGTATCTTTACTTAAGACAAATCTTGTCAGAAAAAAATCTTGTAAAAAAAAAAAAAAAGATAATTTTCAGCCAAGACTGTGAGTTTAGAATATGAATTGAAAAGGTATTCACTAACTTTGGGGCTTTCTGTTTTTTCAACTGTGCCATGTTATAGTTTTCATAAAACAAGGTACCAATAAGCAGTCTCCACCCTTTGATCAAAGCAGGCATGGCAGCTCATAAAACACAAGCAGTTCACTCAGGTATTGTGTAATGACAACATTTAGTGCTTTATATTGTAGGTCAATAGTAGACGTTTTATTGGGAGCCAGTGCAGTGTGGATAAGATAGGGGTGATTTGTGCATATCTTCTGGTTTTAGTAAGGACTTTCGCTGCTGCTTTTTTGACTAAATGGAGCTTGTTAACAGACCTAGTAGAACATCTAGACCATAAGGCATTACAATAGTTCAACCTAGAGGTTAGGAAACCTTTTTTTTCTGCATCATGTAGTGACAATATGTTTCATGTCCTTGCAATATTTTTGATATGAAAGAATGCTATTCTGTCAAGAGTCAGCAGAAGGAAGTTAATTAGCATCGTAATGTCCTTCACACATTATTCAACTTTATTAAGCTGGTGTCTCTCATCTGGCTTTGCTCAGACATATAACTTTGTGCTATCAGCATTACAGTGGAAACTAATACCATGCTTATGAATTATGTTACCCTGAGGAAGCATATAGATAGAAAATAGCAGTGGGTCTAAAACAGGACCCCCAAGGAACACCAAACTTCATTTTAATACACATAGAATAATCACCATTTACATGTACAAACAGATAATGATCAGTCTAATAAGACCTGAACCAGGAGAGGGCCTTTCCATTAACAGTATGATTACTATGATCTATGGTGTCAAAACCTGCACTACAAAGAAGGTCAAGCACAAGCAAGGAGACATAACCCATAACAGAGCCAGTAGTAACCCATGCTGTCTCTGTGCTGTGATGAGGCCTAAATCTTGACTGAAACATTTCATGAATGTAGGTATAAAGATCACTGCTGTGATCAAAGGAGTTTTGATGGCTTAAAGGAGGTACAGTTGGCTTTAATATTTAATTCAGATCATACCGGAGTATGCCTTACTATACTCAAGACCATCTTTCTAAGCGGACTTGAACATGTGGATTTGTGCCGGGGTACAGTGCAGAGTGTCCAAATTATGCAAATCTACTGGACATTGGAGTTTTTGTACTCGGGTAAGGGCCAGAGGCAGAGAGGGCCATAGTGTGAAATCATCGAAAATGTTATGATGTAAGCATTCTGGACATGCAGACTGAGTTTTTAAAAATTTAGGATTTTGTTACTGACAAGCAGTACTTTAGTTTGAATGAAGATTTAGTTAGTGCTGAATATCAGCATGGCTGTGATGTGGTTGTAAGAACGAGGTTGCAGCCTGAGTGAAAAAGATATCACAGCTGATATTTAGCACATTAGCACAAGCTAGAGTGTGATATTGCTTTTACACAACAGTTCTACAAACACTGTTTATTATCAACAGACTTTGATTTGTTAATTTATTTAATTGTTATTTTGTTATGCCAACACATATTCATCTGCAACTGGCAGATCTAACTAACCATGATTGGTGGAGCAGGTGACTGACAGTTAATGACCAACAGTTTGTGTATCTAACAAAGGTAATTGTAGCTTAGTAGTTAGCCAAGTAGTTAGCCAAAAGGTGAGGAGAATAAGGCATTGACGTGGTGGACAAACCTGTAAATCTCGCAAGTTTCTTTTTATGTCTCCACTTATTCTACTTTAGAATAGACACAGTTAACTGCAGTAACTATTCTGGGGTTGAATCCCAAGTAGCATAAAATGGAAAGCAAGTCCACTATGTCAGGTGTAGAATCATTTGTTCCACACACCAAGTAGTACCCGTGTTCAGAGGTTAAAGATTATTAGAACACCTGTGAAGCAGAATGATACAAATAGTTAAATGTCCCAGTGCAGTTACTGTATGCTTTATATCAACAATCATGGAATGGCTGTTGTATCAAATTATTTGGTTGGAGATATCTTGTTGGACCTGGATATCAAGCTACTTAGATGCTACGATGCAGTTTTATAACCTTTTATAAGAATTATATTATAGTAGGTTTGGTATAGCTAGCTACAATGTGTTTACCATGTATTAGTAAAAGTAAAAAAAAAAAGGCACATGTGCTCAATAAACTTACATGTAGATTTTTCTTTGAAAACCAGTCCACAGAAGTGCATACCCACAAATATAGAATGACAATCTGATGTAAAAGCTTAGGTCCAGTAAGGTTTACAGAAGTTACACAGGCAGAGAGTGTGAAGCTGAGAATAGGTTGACTGCAGCTCAAAGACATATGCCAGTTATACTCAGTGTACAACTCTTTCTTAATATATGAGAGCTGAAACTTGACACAAATGCTTTTTTAGCTCAGTTTGATGTCACAACCAACTCTGTGGTCATGTGGCTTAAAGTCCGAGAAGAATAAAACCATGACCTGGCAGGACATGAACTGTGCATACACGAATGTTCTTAAGTGCTACTTCCTTTTGCATGCTGTGACTGGAATTACCAGCTTCGCTCATGGTCAGTTGTCATTATTAAATATTGAATATAAAACTTTTATAAGAATGATTATGCAAATATACTGAATAAATGAGGATGGAATGAGAGGGCTAATGGAGTCTGCTTTTGAACAACCTGAAGGTCATTGGAAATGCTATAATCAGGCAAGCATGGCTGTGTCTGGGATTGTCATATTGTGGTTGGCATGGGAAACTATGCTTTAGCAGACCGTGGATTATATTTAGCAAACAGCGCAGTGGTGATGGAATGATAAATGGACTACAGTGAAGTGTAGTTTTATTGGACAGGAAATCTCATAAGAAGGGGCCAGACATACTCTGCAATTATCCTTGGGGAGAGATCACTCATGGCTTTCAGCAGAGGAAATGGTCGACGTATGATTCAAGCAAAACATGCAATATTATTAACAACCAGCTAATGACTGTGCAGACCTTCTCACAACCTACTACATCTACATTTCAGATTGGAGTGTATATCTATACATTTATTTGAGGTAACCCTTCTATTTTTATCACTTTTGATTGAGGCAGCTAAAAAAGTGAAGGCGAGTAGCAAATTGGTTTGCAAACATGAGAAAGGTGATGAAGAATGATTTTATTTAACTGTTTAATGTCCAGGCCATATTTTGTCATTACCATGACAGTTAATGACCAACAGTTTGTGTATCTAACAAAGGTAATGGTAGCTTAGTAGTTAGCCAAGTAGTTAGCCAAAAGGTGAGGAGAATAAGGCATTGACGTGGTGGACAAACCTGTAAATCTCGCAAGTTTCTTTTTATGTCTCCACTTATTTTACTTTAGAATAGACACAGTTAACTGCAGTAACTACAGTAAGTTCAGTCAGAGAAGTAAAACTCATCAATACTGACTTACACAATGATGATTAGTTTTCTCAACCAGCAGAGGGCAACATTTGCTCCATAGAGACATTATCATAGCACATTACTTTTTCTGTCGGTTTTATATACAGCTGTGTTAAATGAACATAAAAGGCAAAACATTTTTAAATTTTTGAGTAAAGATGAATCTAAATGTTTTCTTCGTCTAGTAAATATAAATTTATGTTGTTTATATGACTAGAAATAAATGTGAGTGTTTTATCTACTGGTAAAGATTAATTTGAGTGATAGATCTTAGAATCTAAATACAATTAGTGGTTTATCTAGTGGTTAAATAAATTGCAGTAGCTTATCTAACTGCTAAATAAATTGAAGTGGTTTATCTAAGTGCTAAATATATTTGAGTGGTTTATCTAACTGGTAAATAAACAGTAGTCAAGTCAAGACTGATTATGAAGAGACTGGGATCAGATGCTCAGATGTGTAAGTTTGCTGGTTGTAGCATTTTCTTATCCTGATATGAAATTTCTATTGAATTAACTACAATAATACATCAACTTTGGTGCTATCGTTTTATATGAGTAAGTACACAGGTCGCTGTACAAGAGCATAGCCCATTCTTCTAGCAACTGCTGCTGAGTAATCCTATTTTATAACCTGTAAATAAAGCACATTACCTTTTATTTTAGGAAACAACAGGCAAATAAACTTCTAAATACTGAAATTTGTTTTGCTGCATGGAAAATTTCAAGACTAGATACAGCTGTGCATTACAAAAACCTGTGCTATATGATTTAAAACATAGTCCCTTAAAATTTAGAGGAGATTTACAGGAATAGTATATAATATAAAATTACAATATACATATACAACATATACATATTGAAAAATAAATTATTGAAAAGTATTTGGTCAGGGAAATTATGTTATGGGTTTTATACTATGTTATGGGCGGTGTCTAAAAATATTTAGCATCTTCATATTTGAGAGTAAAATTGCATGTGGGTTCATGCCAAGAAAGAAACCATTGTTTTGTGTTCTCAAGACTGACATAATCCAATCTCACTGATATAATAGTTCATATAGCATGAATAGTGAATAGTTTTATATAGCATGTAAATATAATTGAATTAAGAGCTATTTCAGTGCTTTCCCTAGGGGAAATATATATATATATATATATATATATATATATATATATATATATATATATATATATATATATACAAAATTGTGGACAAAATTGTTGGTACCCTTCGGTCAATGAAAGAAAAACTCACAATGGTCACAGAAATAACTTTAATCTGACAAAAGTAATAATAAATAAGAATTCTATGAATGTAGAAAGTCAGACATTGCTTTTCAACCATGCTTCAACGGAATTATAAAAAAAAAAATTACCTCATGGAACAGGCCTGGACAAAAATGATGGTACCCCTAACTTAATAGTTTGTTGCACAACCTTTTGAGGCAAACACTGCAATCAAACGATTCCTGTAACTGTCAATGAGACTTCTGCACCTCTCTGCAGGTATTTTGGCCCACTCCTCATGAGCAAGCTGCTCCAGTTGTTTCCGGTTTGAAGGGTGCCTTTTCCAGACAGCATGTTTCAGCTCCTTCCGAAGATGCTCAATAGGATTGAGGTCAGGGCTCATAGAAGGCCACTTTAGAATAGTCCAATGTTTTCCTCTTAGCCATTCTTGGGTGTTTTTAGCTGTGTGTTTTGGGTCATTGTCCTGTTGCAAGACCCATGACCTGCGACTGAGACCCAGCTTTCTGACACTGGCCAGCACATTTCTCTCTAGAATCCCTTGATAGTCTTGAGATTTCATTGTACCCTGCACAGATTCAAGACACCCTGTGCCAGATGCAGCAAAGCAGCCCCAGAACATAACAGAGCCTCCTCCATGTTTCACAGTAGGGACAGTGTTCTTTTCTTGATATGCTTCATTTTTCCGTCTGTGAACATAGAGCTGATGTGCCTTGGCAAAAAGTTCGATTTTTGTCTCATCTGTCCATAGGACATTCTCCCAGAAGTCAACATGTAGTTTGGCATATTCCAGTCTGGCTTTTTTATGATTTGTTTCCTCTTTATGTTGGTGTCCTCCTTGGTCGTCTCCCATGTAGTCCACTTTGGCTCAAACAACGACGGATGGTGCGATCTGACACTGATGTTCCTTGAGCATGAAGTTCACCTTGGATCTCTTTAGAAGTCTTTCTGGGCTCTTTTGTTACCATTCGGATTATTCGTCTCTTTGAATTGTCATCAATTTTCCTCCTGCGGCCACGTCCAGGGAGGTTGGCTACAGTCCCATGGATCTTAAATTTCTGAATAATATGTGCAACTGTAGTCACAGGAACTTCTAGCTGCTTGGAAATGGTCTTATAGCCTTTACCTTTAACATGCTTGTCTATAATTTTCTTTCGAATCTCCTGAGACAACTCTTTCCTTCGCTTCCTTTGGTCCATGTTGAGTGTGGTACATACCATGTCACCAAACAACACAGTGACTACCTGGAGCCCTATATATAGGCCCACTGACTGTACAAGATTGTAGACACCTGTGATGCTAATTAGTGGACACACCTTGAATTAACATGTCCCTTTGGTCACATTATTTTCAGTATTTTCTAGGGGTACCATCATTTTTGTCCAGGCCTGTTCCATGAGTTTATGTTTTTAAATAATTCCGTTGAAGCATGGTTGAAAAGCAATGTCTGACTTTCATTGGTTAACATTCATAGAATTTTTTTTTTATTATTACTTTTGTCAGATTAAAGTTATTTATGTGACCATTGTGAGTTTTTCTTTCATTGACCGAAGGGTACCAACAATTTTGTCCACAGTAAAATTTGCTGTAATGTACTCATAGTACATTAAAGATATACTTTAATTTCATGAATTACTGTTTCAGGAATTGTATGTACATACATTAGTCCATAAACAACCATATCCTTTAAATGCACTAGGTATATTTGAAGTTGTTCCACTTTAGCACATAGAAGTACACTTAATACATTAAAATTGTGCTTTTGTATGATTTAATTACAACTTTAATACACATAGTACAAAATGATCTGTTCCAAAATAGCAAACTTCGAGTATACTAGTCATTAGTATGGCTGCAAGTACACTTAAGTATGCTTTGGCATGCTAGGATTTAATATATTTATCATACTTTTTTTTTCACTTTGGTTATTTAACTGTTAAATAAAACTGAGTTGTTTGTCTACGTACAAAAGGGTTCAAGTCAACCCAAGAAGTTTTTGATTGTGTATAATAACAGAACAGAGTGATGAGAGTAAAAACTACATTTATTTCTTTATATAATCCCCTGCTACACTGATGCACTTATCTACTAATTGCTAGTGCTTGGATACTATCAGCATAGAAAGTTTTCTCAGACTAAATGCAAGCCTCTCAGGAACTACTTTAAAGGCCCAAACGGATGGAAATGGCTTGGAGTGAATTTAGGACTGTATGGGGATCTGGCAGTAGTAACTTCTGTCCGAATTACTGTAATGCGCAAGTGGTGAATGTTTGTGTGCGCAACTCTCTTCTGCAAGTTGGCGACAATTTATCCATCAATTTTTAAGGATCAGACATTCTACTTGCTGAATGTTCACAGAAACGACTGCAGTGGGCTCTGAGCCACCTCAGCCGAGATTGTCATTCATCAACCTATGGCCTTTAAAGCATCTGCACCATTCAGATTTTACTATGGCAAAGAGTTTCATCACTGTACTGTGCTTGAAGACCTCTATGAATATTAAATGCTTTTATGGCGTTATTCACAAAAAAATAATAATCACAATTCCCAGTTTGAATGCCCAGCATAGTTAAGAAAGCAAAGTGGCACATGGTTCTTGGGAGCTAAAAGTGGAGGCCGACTATTTTCCCTTATTCCTTTTTTTTGTCTTGTATGAAAAGTAATTATACCTGCATTTTCACAGAAATAATAAAAATACAGCATCAAGCAACATTTTATCACCAAATTTCACTAATCACATCCCAAATATTGCAATATAACGATGTTAAATTAACATTAACACTTTCTTTGAGGTCTACTGTTGTACAGTCCTTGATGAACTAAATGTACAAATATACCAGTACAGTACCTTTACTTTTGATCATGTATATCTAAACAAATGTATCATCCTAGGTTGGGTGTCTACTGTACATGTATTTCTGTTTTCTGTCAGCTTTGCCTTGGTACAGTATATACTGTACAGTATATATAAATATATTATTTTGTGATACCTGTGATAGCCTTATTATAATGATCGCAAAACCTGGGTCAGACTTTTCTCAAACAAACAATTCAGATGATTATCCTAATACTTTGGGAAAAGAGCTTGGGCTTGTAGTTACTTTAATGATAACATAATAGGCACTAGTGTATTTGTTTAAAATCTTGCAATCTTGGATAGACTGGCTCAATTTTTTGACTTAAAGCACAAAACAATAAATCAGCACATATATTAGAGGAATCAAAGCATTCTTCACATTTTAAGACAATGATTCATTTTGGGTCCTTGTATAATTGGGAATTGTACTGAGGTCATAATGTTCCCAGCACACTCCATCATTACAGAAATAACTGATGAATTACTAAAAACTAAAATGAACAGTATTTGTTAAAGGAGTTAACATGCTCTATTTGCTCAGTAATTATGATTTGTTTGTATGGACAAATCCTGAGGGGCGAAGCAGGGATTTGGCCTCAGTCACTTGGGGCTATATAGAAAAATAAACCTCCACTCAGGATAGGCCTAATTAGTCTGTCGCTCTTGCTCTTCATTTTTTGGCCCTGACAGTTGCATCTCAGAGCATCTGAGTTAAATCATGTGGCAGGGTCGCAAGAGCCCTGCGGCACTGGCACAAGATCCATCACTCGAACATTCAATAATGCTCCCTCTATCTCCACTGTCTGTGCTGACAGATGACATTTACAACTCATTAAAATGCACTCATTGTTTACAGGCATCCAGCTCCAAGTGACACAAATAACACTTAATTCAATGTTTTGTAGAGTCTGTATGAAATTTCAGACAGATGGAGCATGCAACCGTTGGTTCTCGCTCCAAGATATTGTGTCAGAATTGGCATCACTGCTAGTGTGATATGGATTGTAGTGGGAAAAAATATGCACTTTACAACAGTTGTACCCTAAATGAAATCAATCAGCCAAGACATGGTATCAGCTGTTTACTTCTTTTTTTCACTAAATTTGCTTCGTACTGTAGCTGATTGTGTAACCAAGGCAGGGTTTTTGGACACTCACTTTAACAGCTTAATTGGTTATCAGTTCAAGCCCTTACATCCCACACCTCAAGGTTAACATAGCTTATATAGGTTAATCATTTTAACATTTTAAGTTAAAATCATTTATTTAAAATGAGCTTAACAATTTGACCTCTTTTGATTCTTAAATTATTTGTTTAGCTCATACCTTTAGTTTTAATCGGATAAAGCAAACTTCAGCATGTCAAGCATGTTTTGACTGATTGAGGAAGAAAACTGTACATGAGATTTTTTGTTTTTAATTTCCAGGAAACTGATCTTTGAAATAATAGAAGCTCTATCAGCATTTAAAAAACTTGAGAAGTATAGTGTCCTAAGGTTCTATCTATCAATCTATTTAAAATGTTCTCTCTGGGGAAAGCCTTTGTAGAGAACCCTACAATGTTGAATGGAATGTAAGAACCTATGAAAAAACTGTTTATTTTTCTAAATGTTAACAATCCCTTGACAATAAGGTTAATGTTTTAGTTTTGCATTACTGAAGAGCCCCACAGAAACTAACTATTATTATTATTATTATTATTATTATTATTATTATTGTAACTGCCATAAATTCCAGTCTATCAGAAGTGAAATGTTAATCAGAAGGCCCCCAGTTTAAGCCCCAGCACCACTGTTAGGCCTTTGAGCAGCCTCAACTGCTCATACATTAGGGCATCAAGCTAGCAACTCAGAGAAACAATGGGTATATTTCCAGGATTGGTATTTGTTTCCCAGTGTGCCTATGCACATAGATCCAAATAAATAAAATCAATAGTGAGTTGTAGTTTCTACAGTACCAGTGTAACAATAAGAAAATCACATACAGTACCAAGTTTAACTGACTCCTTTTTAAGAATCATCTGCAGGATCTATGGAGAAAGCTTGATGACAATTTCATGACAATAATAGTATTTTTTATAAGGGCATTCCATACTCAACAACGAATCCATCTTAACAAGCCGAATAGTTTTTAAGCCACTTACACATTACATGCTTCTTTCACCCATATTTGTTCTTAATTTGAGCACAACCATACCAAAATTCTCTTTATATAAACATCAATATGTTTCACCTGATTCACACAAATAGCAAACAAACCAAAATAAATCTTATTTGTGAAACAATCCATCATAGTGGAAGTAACAAAATGCCCAAATTGTCAGATTGTTAAAACACGTTCTAGACAGGATTTGTAGCATTTCTAAGGGAGAAAAAAAAATCTTTTGTCTTTAAAATGCAATCAAAAAGAGGCATGTTGTGTCTTTTTTCTCCTTGAAGTTAGGATTAAGGTTGGTTTTACTTTGGAACTGTAGCCACATTTATTTGTGGCTAAGGTTTTGCCATTTCTTATGAATCTGTGCTGAAAGTTCCTTCCAATTTTACTTGAATCAGTTCCTCAAATATGATGTAAATCATCAGTTTCCTCATCCTTCCACTGAATATCGTATCTGCTGTTGTCACTACCAGAACTGGTTGCCGAAGATGTCAGTGACATGCACATGCACTTTAAAGCATGTTGCGGAAAAAAAGACAACAATAATTAAATCTGTCTGTTTTCATTAGGGTCACACGGCCCTAATTTGGATATTTAGTGATTAACTTTAGAACCATATACGAAAAAAGATCAGATTTTAAAGGTAAAAACACAAGGATGGTGTAAAGTGGAGGAGGTCATGAGCAATTCCAAGGAGGAAGTCAATTCCAAGAGCCCCTGAGTGACAAATATGTGTACTGTATGTTGAAGGCAGTTTACGAGTGCATATGTTCCTTTACACCTTAAAACTTTGGTGCTGACTGTGAGTCAGTGCTTTATTCTCAGCTAGTATACAAGTATCTTAGGTTGGTACAGTATCATGGTAGCATATTGATTATAAAAACAGTGTGCTTGGGGGAATTGATTTAGGCTCAAACAGGAGGGTAATTTTTTAAACAAGGATGTATGACATGTATTAACTTTAAATGGTATGGTATGGTATGGCAAATAGCCTACTTTATTACGTACTATTTTTAATGTATTCTTTAATACACAGACATATAGAATCGAAAGCCTTGTATGGGTTGATATATGGAACGATGTGTTGTATTGCTATATAATTAGTGCATAGCTCTAACGTAAAGCAGTAACGTAAAGTAAATGTCAAGAAAAGTTTTATTACTCTTATAGATTTCATGGGTATTTTAAAAATGCATTTTTGGCTAATTATCTCCTTCAGATGAATGCAAATAGATCTGCCTGGTTTCCTTTCAGGGATGGGGCGTGGGGATAAGGTGGGCTTAGGTGAGGGGTTAAGTAGAGGGTGTGGGAGACTCACTAACCCGAATGGAGAAAGGGTCAAATTAGGTCAGACTTCCGCCCTGTAGGTCACAAGCAGATCCTCATATCACAGTTTGGCTACCGTGTCAAACTCTGTCAGTCAGTGATTGGACTTCAGGGTGGAGTTACAACTTTTTTTTTTGTTTCAAGATGTGCAACATCCATTTTTGAAGATAAATGTGTTTTATAGTATCAAAAACAGAAAAAAATATACACATTAGTTTTCCTATGAGATTCTCATTAGGTTGTGTGCAATTCAATAAACTAAAAAAAATGAAACAACAAAGGTAATATTGCTAATAAGCAAAGTTTATAGCCTCTATAAAGTTTTGTAACAGGATGATGCTTTGTGCCACAAACAGACTTACTGATGTGATTTTTTACATTTTTATCAATTAAAGTGGATTTTTTTTTTTTTTTTTTTTTTTTTTTACAAAGCAACAAGGAGCCTTCTCAGCAGCACACGGTACTCAGCACAAATAGCCTGGTGTCACTCCACATTTACATCAGGCTGAGGTAGGTGCTGAGGTAGCAGCTAATGGCAACATTGTGAATTAGAAGTAATTTGGGTGATTATAGAGTGTATTTTTACTTATTTTATCAACTATGGACTTATTCTGCTTATCATTATCATTATTTACATAACAGTTTGCTTAGGTGTTAACTAAATTATTAGAGCCAACCAAGGATTACATATACACACTACCAGTCAATCATTCAAAAGTTTGGACACACCTTCTAATTCCATGGTCTTTCTTGATTTTTATTTCTTTCTATATTGTTAAACAAGGCTGAAAAATATCTGTAATAATCACTTGATATTGAGATGTGTCTGCTACTTAAGCTCTGTAAAATCTTCATAATGTCTGTTGTTTTCATTTTATCACCTAATTCCATACCTAGTTCTTTCTTATAGTAATTTTTGTTCAAGAATGTCAGAAAAAAACAAACTTGTGGATTCTCAAATACAATACATATATTATAATTACATATTAGACATTTTACATTGAGCATTTAATCTCTCAAGTGCTCAAAGAGTCCACCTTCTTAATAATAATTTTTATATCTAAAACGTGATTGTGAAGGTGAAGCAGATAAAAACCCTACTTTTGGCCCAGCCTGTATAACTATAGATATAACAACTCTATTTAATTATAGACAACTGATAGATGTCTTTGTGCTGCTCTGAGATCTGAAAAGCTGTCATTCTCTGCTCTTAAAGCCGCTGAAAGATGGGCAACAAATGGGTAAAAATTTATTAATAACTGAAATCTTACTTTAAAAAAAAAATCATTTATACATACATTTTATCATAAAATATGAGTGCCTATTACTTCTTGCATGTCTTTGTATTTTAAAACAAACAAATGAAATAAATCAAAATAAATAAAACTGAATTTAATTTAATTTAATTTATATAGGTCCAGATCTGATTTTTAGGCTAGTTTCGATTACACTCCGAAAAAAAAAAAAAAGAATGGCTAACTAAGAAATCCAAAACAGCAGAAGAGCAAAAGGAAGGAAAATGCAAAAAAAATAAAAAAATGCTTTGAGGCAGATTACTTAATATGCAGTTAGAGCCAAGCAGAGAGGGGAAAAAGCTGCCATCACCCTGTACGTCTCCCTGCTTTGGTTGAATTTATTACAACTGCATGACCTGGTGGGTCAGGAATGCTGGCCACATAAGTGCAAAGTGTTCATACGATCATTATTCTGTCTCCTGTAAAACAGCCAATTACTGTCAATCTGTCTCAATTTATTTATACCCCAGCATGAGACCAAACATGACATTATAGAATAGAGTAAGCGTGTGAGGATATTTAACCCCCCAATGAGAACAACGGAACTGGTGAGACTATCAGAGCAACTTACTCATGTTTCTTCTTAAACTTGTTGCCCACAGATGAAGACTACAGCATGTGAGTACAATGACATATTGCAATAAAATAAAGTCCTGTAACTTTGCCCAAAGAAATGGAAACAGCGTTAGTGTCTCTGTACATTTGAAAAAGTAAGAGTCAGGGAATGGGAAACAATAATTCAACTTTGTGCCTTGGGGTTCTATGACCTGATGGTGAACTTTGCCCCCTTTCTCCCCAGGTGGCAAAAGCTGGGACTGGAGACATGACAGCTTCAGTGCTGACATGAAAAGGAAACAGGAGGCGGCGATAAACCATACGTTCTGTGTCTGACAGTAAATGGCCTTTTTTTCAAAAGGTTGGACTTCTCAGGCAGTTTAACCTTCCGAATGTGACTTATATCACATCACTTTTGAAGTCTGGATTCTGATTAGTCAGTAGGTGTTAGTAGTGTAGCTGCAAATGACAGTTTAATATTAATGCCCTTATTCTAATATATAATGATTTTTATAGTAACAGCAATCTTTCACATTTCACAGCTCACGCTGATAACATGTTAGTTTAAACCTTCAAAGTTCTAATAAATAAATTAAAACCACACTGTTATTTAACAAAAATAATGTGTTGTTGTTGTTGTTGTTATTATTTATTTATTTATTTGTAAGGAGAAAGTTTTTTAACAACTTTGGGGGGAGTCTATAAGATAAAGCAATGTCCTATATAATAATAAACAATAATAAACAAATCGACAAGAAACAAATAAAATATTACAAATAAAATGTAATATATATATATATATATATATATATATATATATATATATATATATATATATACACACGTGGACAAAATTGTTGGTACCCTTCGGTCAATGAAAGAAAAACTCACAATGGTCACAGAAATAACTTTAATCTGACAAAAGTAATAATAAATAAGAATTTTATGAATGTTAACCAATGAAAGTCAGACATTGCTTTTCAACCATGCTTCAGCGAAATTAAAAAATACCCTTCGCTTTGCTGCATCTGGCACAGGGTGTCTTGAATCTGTGCGGTACAATGAAATCTCAAGACTATCAAGCGATTCTAGAGAGAAATGTGCTGGCCAGTGTCAGAAAGCTGGGTCTCAGTTGCAGGTCATGGGTCTTGCAACAGGACAATGACCCAAAACACACAGCTAAAAACACCCAAGAATGGCTAAGAGGAAAACATTGGATTATTCTAAAGTGGCCTTCTATGAGCCCTGACCTCAATGCTATTGAGCATCTTTGGAAGGAGCTGAAACATGCTGTCTGGAAAAGGCCCCCTTCAAACCGGAAACAACTGGAGCAGCTTGCTCATGAGGAGTGGGCCAAAATACCTGCAGAGAGGTGCAGAAGTCTCATTGACAGTTACAGGAATCGTTTGATTGCAGTGATTGCCTCAAAAGGTTGTGCAACAAACTATTAAGTTAGGGGTACCATCATTTTTGTCCAGGCTTGTTCCATGAGTTCATTTTTTTTTTTAAATAATTCCGTTGAAGCATGGTTGAAAAGCAATGTCTGACTTTCATTGGGTAACATTCATAGAATTCTTATTTATTATTACTTTTGTCAGATTAAAGTTATTTCTGTGACCATTGTGAGTTTTTCTTTCATTAACCGAAGGGTACCAACAATTTTGTCCACGTGTATATATATATATATATATATATATATATATATATATATATATATATATATATATATATATATGTTTATACTAGTTAAGCAATTATACTACTATTGTTCTTTTATAACCTTTTAAATTTAATGAAATTTTATTTGTATAGCATTTTTTACAAGTATTTAAAAAATTCTAAATTAAAGTTACATGTCTCTTTTGTTTTTGTTTTTGTGGAGCAATAGCTCAGCAGGTAAGATGTTGGACTACTGACCAGAAGGTCATAGGTTTAAATACCAATACTACCAAGCATCCATTATTCGACCCTTGAACAAGACCCTCATCCCTCACCTGCTCAGATGTATAATAAGATAACTGTAAGTCAAGAGGCTAAGGTGTCTGAGAAATATTGTAAATGTCCACACATATGCCTCCACTATAAACCATGCCAAACTCATGCACAAACTGTCACTTTGATTTGCCATAAAATTTTAGGATTAGTCAAGAACTCAGATTTTTCACATGTGACATGGATCACATCGAACCTGCCACACATGTCCATAGCAAATATCAGTATACTCAGTGTAGTATCCATTAGAGCATGCTACAAGGGTGTTCAAGTCAAACTGGGACTTATGATCTCATGAGCAGAGTAATGAAGACATACAACTGATAGACACCTACACAAGACTTTAAACACAGTATGGTGATGAGACTCTTGGCTGCAGAAAAACACGTGCAACCTTTGTAAAAAAAAAAATTTTAAAAGGCTGTACATTCCTGAATGATGATCCTGGCCAAGGTGGCTCAGAACCTACTGCAGTCATTTCTGTGAACATTCAGCAAGCAGAACACCTGATCCTTAAAAATTGATGGATAACTTATCAAAAGAGATGCATCTGTCGGAAAAAACTGTACACACAATCGTTCACGAGCACCTGTATTTCCAGAAGGTGAGCACAGTTTGTGTACCAAGAGATCTGCCTTTGCCAGACCTCTCTGCCTTTGACCGACACAGAAGATTGCTAATCTACAGTTAATTAAGGGAATGTTTTTTGACATGGAAGGCTAGGATGTCTGATCATGGCTCCTGCATGCATACTGATAAAACGTTATACCTTAATTATATCCAGTGAAATGCCGGGAGAAGTACATTAGTATACTGTAGCTGGGGATTATATAGAGAAATAAAGGTAGTTTTTACTACCTAGTAGTAACTAGTAGTTGCTCTCATAACTGTGTTCTGTTATTTTGCAGAATCAAAAGACTCAGTTTTACCATTAGTCATTTTATAGGATTTGCTCCACCTCCTGTGTGAAAGCCCCAAGCTGTCCAAGTCAACACTAAAGAAATACTTGGTTGTGACTGCATTTAATTTTCTCCCACACAGTAGACCAGTAATCATTAATTGGATAGGTTGACTAAATTTGCAGTAAACATTTTATATTTTTATTTAACCTTGGTGAAAATAGAGCTTTTTAGTTCTTTTTCAATTTAAATGGTACAAATGAAACCTGATATCAATAAAATATTAGATGTTAAACACATACATGTTCTATCATTTTTCATATTCTTTTATTTATGGGTTGTAATAAGTGTTCTATTTACCGGATAGGAAAAGCACTTTGTAACATAAATTGTGACCCTGTATTATTGTAATGATAGCATTAAAGACTGCAGTTTGTCATTAATTAGTACTGTAACTCAGTATGTCTGTGTGTCTTTACAGTTCATCTGAGAGCTCACTTAGAAAACGCCCAGCATTCCACGCTGACAAACTGCGACGTGATTAACGACGTGCCTGGCCTACTGTGAGGATAAAATCTTGGCTGCGTCGCTTTTTATAAAATGTGGTTTGAATGCTGAGGTTCGCCTCTGCTGAAACCCCAGATAAAGGAGTGAATGAGTCACTAGATAGGACCACAAACGCTGCCACATGGGAACCAGAGCAGGCCTATTATACTTCCATCAGCCCCAAGCTTTCCCCAGGAATCATTCTGTCCTCTGGCAGGAGGAGGACCTCTTCAGGAGGAATGGACAACTTCCTGGTTGATTTGGATTAATCAGTCAGCCATTTGCTTTGTTAAATTCATTCATCTGAGATGAAGTTTGAAAGTATAAGATAAACAGATATATAACTGACATATATCAATGTTCTGAATATTACATTACAGCTCTTATGATGTGTTGTCATGGAAACTCATTTTGGAAAGATTGAAGGTCTGTTATATTTTTAATAATGATCTATGCTGGAATACACCAGTGGTCTGTCTTTAACTGTGACACGGTTGTTTGGAGCCACAGATGTCAAGATGTGCTTCATTTCACTGCATCCAAATGCTCCATGAAAATCTCTCATTTTATCATGCATACAGTCAAGTATGTTTCTATAGGTATGTTGACCAAACATGCATTTCAAGAATAAACCAGAAAGCATGTTTAAAAACCTCCATCAGAAATGATTCTCCAAACAGCACATGACAAGAAATTAGAAAAGCAAATTCTACATGAAAAATGAATCAGTGAGACTAAGAGCTATAGCTAACTTAGCAGAACCAAATGGAAACTGTTTAAAACAATACTGAGGTATCCTCAAGCAACACTTGCAAATGTATTATAAAATCCTACTTAAGCATGGTAATTGAGTAATCACAGCTCATAAAGCTACCACCTCTGCGTGACAGTCGCCGGATTTATCCTGTGCTTAGGTTTCCACGATTAAGCGAGGTGGTGCTTGACATCAGTGTCACTTTAATTATATGAGGATTTTGTCTTTATCTCAGAGTTGTCATGGATATTTTTTCATTATCAATCTTTCCCAATCACCAAACAAATAATATTTCTGATATTTGTGACAGTATGGGAGTTACCGGCTTTTACCCATTTTTGTAGTATAATAACCTGTTCTAAGAATATCATGTCATTTACAGTATAAAATAAACCAATTAAAAACCAATTTGTGGTTCAAACAAAGAAATAAAATATAATATAATATATTTTAAATATAATCATAAAATATATATTATATATATATATATATATATATATATATATATATATATATATATATATATATATATCATATATATAATATAACTATATAATTTATTATTTTATATATTTTATATTTGCACTTTTGTTATATTGTTAATTTCTATCTTATTCTCAAGAATCCCTTTTCCATAACATCCCTTATATTTTCAACATTTATCACATTGTCCTTATAAGCTAAAAGAGACGGCAGCTGTGAGGAAAGGCGACACTCCAAGCCAAAAAAAAAAAAAAAACTGCTACAGCATGCAGTGCTGCTTAGGGTCTCAGCAGGCTTAATATGGAGATAATGTTTGCAAGAGTTGCGTGAAGTTGAAGCCACCTTCACAAGTGTACAAGCTAAAATACTCTCAGCTGTTTTGTTTTAGCCATGAATGCTCCAGTACTTGTAAGTGGCACTGTTAAATACATTCATTCATAACCATTTCCATGACTACAGGAAGAAGTATACAAAGTGGCAACAGCAAGCACTATGGAAGACCATAAATGAGGAAGTTATTTTATTTAATATTTACAAAAAAATGTAATACGATGGTTTAAGGATGGATGGATGGATGGATGGATGGATTAAGGATGTGTGTAACATACTAACCCAACCTATTCAATGCTTGGAACAGGTTACAGTAGGTTATTCAAAGCTTGATATGAGTCAACATGGACATGCTTATCTGATAATGACCAAAATGATTAGTCTTGGAAAACAAAATTTATTACATTTATTTCTCTAATTTTGCCTTGATTTCTACTCTGATCATGTCTATTTATTTGTGCTTGATAATCTTTGTGTATGATTAAGTTAGTATCATGCTAAGAATAACAGACAAGTTAGCAATGTAATGAATCTGAAGCAGTTATGTTTCTGCGCAGAGAAACTGGGGTTTTTAGGTGATTTATGGAAAGATTTGCAAAATGTAGAGGTGTCACAGCTGGACACCAAAGGAACTGAAGCACTGAACCAAGTAACTTTCTCCAGGTTAAATAAATGATTAAAGGAAAATGTATTGGTATTAATAGAAATAACACCAGATAGAATTCACACTACTACTTTACTTAGCAGGTAAATTCCACAGTGAATTTTGTTCTTAGGAAATTACACTATGTTTTAAATCACATCAGCAGTTTTGTGTGTTAGCACTTAAAAACTCCATGTGTTTTGAGACTTAGATTTACACTGATTGTAGATTTTTAGGGTTTTGAGGGACATCCATTATTGGCTCACTACACTAGACTGGACCAATGACGCAAACATTGGAGAAAAATGTGGCTTGGCTCAATTACATTTGGCGTAAGTGTGAAACTGTAAATTTGATTTTTGTTGAATAATTTCTTTAATATTGTGCTTTGACCATCGGCTTTGATTGACCATAAAAAACATATGTAACCCTGGCAGTATAACAGTATACATAGCAGTTTAACCACATTTGAATGTCCAATTTAATTGCATTTGGCGTGTGTACAAGGTTGACCAAACCACAGGGTGTGCTGGTGCTTTATGGTTCTAGTTAGCTGCAGGTAAGTGTATGCACTCATTTTCTACAATGGACAACTTCACTGTTGACAAACTTACAGTAATGGCTCTGAAGCATAGCAACTGAGACTCATTTTAATGTTGTCTTGAGTAAAAACGAAAAATGTCTTAATCAACTGCATGTGCTTTCTGGAAATGATAAGTCGGCTTTACGGCAGACTATAAAATAAAAATGCGGTTGGAAAGACAATGCAGATAAACACCTGCATTCTACGAAAAAATCAAGATTGCATCCGAGGTAGACTCTTATTATTCCAGGTTATGGAGAAAATTTGTATTAATTTCCTTTGCTTAATCTCATTTCATAGTCTCGTGGGTTCAGTGGTTGGTATTGCTTCATCACCAGAGACCTCACAAAAAAAGCAAGGCAGTCCGACTCGTATCCTACTAAAGCTGAATATCCTCCCTTTCATGAGCAACATGTAGTCCAACATTAATAAAATCAGTCATTTGTTGCTTAGCAACATGTCACCATGCCAGTATGCTGTTTCTTCCCTCTTAATGCTCCTGAGATGCTGCGTGCTGCGGAGTGCTGTGTCTGTCTAAGTGGGGGTGGAAATGAGGAAATTACTGTTGCATATGGAGCAGTTTTCAGTAAGAAGCTACTCTAGCAATCATTAAAAAAAAAAAACATATAAACTATTTTATTTTGAATGTAATCTGAGTTTTTTATGTAATCTGCTACAGATTTTACAGTTTTATTATACTGTATATCTCCACACATACAGTAAGAAGCAATGTTATTTTTGTAAATTAATTATTTTGTTGCACTGTGAACTGTAATCAGCTTGACCTGAATATGTCTTAATTTATTAAGTAATAATTAAATGTACAGTATGTGCTAACTTTAATCTTTAAAGCAATATTTTGGCAAAAAAAGAAAAAGAACATTGTATGTTCAATGAGTATTCAGCGAAGTCACACACATTCTGATGAGGTTTTAGACACGGTGAAGCTTCTGATCATAAAACCATGAACAAATATTTTACCATATAGACAAAAACTGGAAATTTATGAGGACCGCACATTCTGAAGTCTGTTATTCCTCTTATACACAGCAATGGCTTTTATTATTAATTACAGCATAACATTTAATTTTCCTCCTTTGCGGCCGCAATCAAAACCATTCTACAAAATAATAGATACAATCTAGTATCAGTATCAGTATCAGAGCTTACTATGTAATATAAAGTTCAGTGTCTCGCAAGTATTTGCCCCTATTAACATTTCCACATTTTGCAGTGTTCTAACCTATTTGTTTATGATGCCCGGGACCATAATTTATGCTGTTAAGCAATTAAATTAAGAGATAAACAACTGTTAATTTTCTATCTCCATGCCAAACACAGAACTGAAACTTCAGTTACAGTACATATCTGTCTTCAGAAACTTCGGTGACAGTAGATATTTATCCTTAACTAATATGAACGCAGAGTAATATATTGAGAAATTAGTCATTACTTTATAGCACGATGAAACTGAAATTCTTATCGTCCAGAAGTTTATAGGCCAGAAAAGTTGTTTCACTTTTCAGTGACACTGTTTGCTCATGATATATCACCCCCGCTTTAAGTATATTGACTGATGAAATGGAAACAATATGCCTGCACAGCAGGGACTTACATTCTGAACCCAGAATCTCAGGCTCCAGAAGCCTCACACCACTCTTGATTAAGCCACTAATGCCAGTGTCAGTGTCAGTGACAACAGGCTGCCTCCTGGCCCTAATTGATTTTCCAATCCTCCTCCACTCACTGCACTCATACCTACAGTGTGGGATAGGCTATTTTGAGGGTTGATATATTATTCATCTAAAAGTCAGTGGCAGAAATGCCACAAAAGAGGGAAATATGTAGCCGCTCCCGCTTCCAAGATGCCGTAATGAGCCGTGCCTGTGACTGAGTCGTGCTGTTGGCCCATTAAAAAGCAACCCCAGGTTTGCAGTCGTTAAAAAACAGCAGCTGCGTTTTCACAGGTCATGACTGATAGGGGACTTTCAGTTTCTCGGGTCTCCAATACAGGCTAAGCTAATTGTAGAAATGCTCATTAAATCAGATAAAGTAGCTCATAAATCAGACTGAAGGGTTGAACTGTGGTCAGTCAGAACTGTTTGGCGAGAGTAAATCTCCTCAGGTCTTTTTTATATTTAATGCCTTAGATCTCATTACATCTTTTTCCTGACTGAGTTCCAGCGGCTGTGATACCACGCGAGGCCTGCCCTTGTGCACAGCTGGTTGTCCGTGGGCTTGGATAAAAGGGAAACGATATATTCTTAAATAATGTCATGAACGTGAGCATGCAACTCAAATTTCTTCATTCTTGTATGTTAGGGTTTTACAACCTTACTAGTAAACCTTAACATAATCTCAGCATTGATACATTCTGTAGGTTGTAATTCACATTACCTCATCTTACACCCCTCATAAAATCAACTGACCAGGTAATTAAATTATATTTATACTGGCATATGAAACCCATGTTACAAATCCTCAAAGTTTGTATCTTGAGTAGTTCCTCAAGAGCCTTTAGTGAAACTAAATATGTGTTTTAAATGCATTTAAAGGAATAGCTTGGCAAACCTGCTCCAAATGTAGACTAGCAGCCAAACAGCGTCTGAGATCTGCTGCTACTTTTGATTTGCATGATGATGTGAGGAAAGGCTTCTTTCATCTTACCAATCATCTTTATTTGTATAGTAGTCATAACTCAGCTTCACGAAGGATTCATTAATAAAATATGAGCAATACAACTTTAAATGAAATATTAAATAATGGGACCTCATTGATTGAAGTATATACTGTAATAACGCCAACAAAGGCTCAATGGGCCTCTAAGGTGGATTAATTGCAAACAAAACAAACAAAGGCTTGAACCAAAAGAAAAAAGCAATAAAATCTAAATCACATGATAAAAATAAAAAAGGCCCTTAATCAGAAGCTAGAAGATACCGATTCACTTTGCCTTCCCCCACTTACCTGTTGGTACCTTCCAGCTTCTGAGTGACTGAACACACCTCATCCAGGTAATAAGCTGTAAGCAGCACAGGGATAGTTGGAAAACTTGCAGGACTGCATCACTCGGGGACCAGGGATGGCCACCAGGAAAAGCCAGTTAGCCTCATCTGCATGTCTTGGAGAGACATTGTTGGTGAAAACCAGACCACCCAGAGGAAACCCACCAAGTACTGGAAGAAAATGCAAACTCCACACACGAAGACCTGAAGGCAGGACTCCTTGACTCCCAGGACTCCCCAGAGGTTCAAGGCCACAGTGTTAACCAGTACACCACTGTGCCACCCAAAGTTAAACTAATTTCAATTTAATAATATCAATTACAGCAGTTGCTTAAGTAGTAGTACTTGCTTTAATGTATGGGATGAAATTTGTTTGCAAACATGTTGAGGAAAGGAATGATTATGTTAATAAAAATATGAAAGATGGCGAGAAGGTTAGTTAGTCAGTAGGCAGATTATAAGGGCCAGAATGATCGTTTTTTTTTTTTTTTTTATGTTTTTCCAAGATGCCAACCTTCATACCATAGACATAGAACACCGCGAAGCATACTGTTGTAGGAAAACAGTCAGTTAAAATAATCAGGAAAATAAAAAGGCCTGACAAAGTTGGAGTTACTATTACCATTTTAAATGTGTATTTCTCTTACAGTATATGATAGCAGTTTGCAGATTATAATTTTTTTTTTCATTTATGAAAGAAGTTACTTTTTTGTTTTTCAGCTATAGAAAAACATGCGAGACAAGCTACTTCCTGTTATCACTTATATTATAGCAGGTATAAACATATCTTCACCAGACAGCCTTTCTTTTTTCCTCTTTTGAAAGTAAAGTGACAAAAACATAAACATTAATTTTGTCAGGTACTGAGTGTTACAAAGTGGCACTTTTCCTTACAGAACAAATCACAATACAGTTTAATATATTTTTTAAAAGAAATGATTATATATACAGTAGAATATAATATTCTTATATAAAGCTCACAATATCAAACTGTGATTTGCCACTGCACTAGAGTCACTCAGTGACATCGATTGGCCAATCAGAACTGAGAATCAATCAGTCAGCTCTGTGGTATAAATACTCATAGATAACAGGAAGTGTGCATACCAACAAGCCACAGTTTGTATTCGAGTTCAGTTTATGGTAGATATTTAAACAGAAAATTCCTCGCAGACTAACTGCATAGGGATGAATGGATACATTTCTTTTTTGTTCAAGCTGTACCTCTAAAGCGTGAGGTGATCAGTGATGAATTGAGCTTATTGTTAAAAGTGAAATGCTGCCGTCGTTTGCTCTCCCTTGACTCTTGTACATGAACCATTGCCCATCTGAAGGTCACGCTCTGTCAGAGCAGTGCTCTTGGAATAGCAAGGAAACACATTAGATGCCTCATTTGGACCACATGTTTTAGGGAGGAAGCCGAACACTGATGGCCAAACAATTCTAAACTGGCTCGTTGTATACAGTATGTGATGAGATTAATAACTCATTTACATTTCCTATGTGCATGCAACAAATAGTGTTTCCTGCATCAACGGGATTAACTGCTGACTAATTGATATTTCACCAAGGAATAAATCTCAGGTTTACATTCTCCGAAGGTTCTTCATGAAAGTTAAATGTTCACACTCTATTCTTGAGGAGAAAGAGAGCTTTGTGGGTGTGAGTGATCAGCTGAAAGTGAGAGTGATTGACTCTCAGTGAGATGCAGCTTCTAAATGAGAGACAGCAGGGTCATTCCTCCTTTTCACACCTCCCGTCTTCTTGGCAGACATCACATCGCTGAGACAATATGCAACTCTGACACACGCTGTTATTTGAGCACATGCCTAATTACAAGCTGACAAGAGCAGAGCCAAGAGAAATACGTGTTTCAGAAATATGCACCTCCATGAGTTTAGATCAGCTTGTCCAGACACCGTATGGAGAAATCTATACTGAGGAAGCTACTTGAGCCATGTGTTTAAATGCAGCTCTTGATGTAGCCAGCTAAAATACCTCAGACAGAACTGTTTACATTCACACTCTTTTTTAATGTCTGTTTTAGTGCTTTTAGGGGCTCAGCTATTCTTGCAGTGACAATAAGGCAAAGGTATAATAGTAACTCTTTATAACTGCACAAAGAGGCTTACTGTACGCACTCACTCATTTCCAGTAAGCAGTGTATCATGATCAGGTTCACAGTTGATCCAGAGCACAGTAGATGCATGAGGGGACACCAGTCCATCGCAAGGGACCATGCTTAAACACACTCAAATATTCACACATAGGGGACAATTCAGAGTATCAATTCATCTAGTGACATGTTTGTTGGTTTGTCTGGAGAAACAAGCTCCAGTTCAGTCAAATTGTATGCCGGAGTTGTGAAGTAATAACACTACTTTGAACAGTTGGGTCCAGTTGATCGATTTATTAATTTCTGACTTGGCAGGAGCAAGCCTACCACACCCCCACTCGGACTTACTCGACATTGGATAAACTTCAACCATTGAATTATAGGACGTCAACATTCCATTCATTCAATGCTAATTACCTGGACTAAAGGCAATGATTTTAAAATGTTGCATTTAACATTTGTCGAGTCAGCATATAAATCAGGAGGAATTTATGACTAAATGAAAAATTGCCTTCACTTGAGACTACAAATTAATGAGTAATTAATCTCAATCAGCTTCGCTAGGGAATGAAGAAAGAGTTTATTACTTGGCAACGTTTGACCTTAAACCTGTACAAACAATTTCTTTTAGAGCACAGATTGAAAAAACAAAACAGGAATATACAAACCCCAAAAACACAGTCTGGTGTCTTAAAACGCATTTTGTAAAACTGTAACTGTAACTGTATTAAAGCAATATGACAGGTTCAGGGGGTATCAAGGATATTCCCATGCCACATCCCTAATATTATTAGACTATAGTATTTATTTTGTAAGGATATGAATATGAACTTCAGGTGAATATGAGATTAAATCCTTAATGAGAAAAAAGAAACAAAGAAAAAAGGTTTTGTCTTTAAGCCCATGCATGTCTACAGACACACATTTAATTAAATGTTAACAATTTAATTAACAAAAAAAGTCAACAATTTGAATACAAATTTATTAATGCAACACATTTTTTTTTATTATTATTTCATTGTAAATAAGAATGTTAAATCAAACATTTAAAAATGGGTTTAAAACTTTCAGGCAAAAATAACAAATTTTAAACAAGATATATTTGCTGCATTTAATATGGCTTTGTTTGTAAATAATTTTCTCAAAGTAACAAATTAAAATCCCTGCTAATGGCATAATGACATTTGAAAAATTCTATTGACTTACATAAAATAATTTTTAAATTAATAATTTACTTGAAATTTTGAATTTTGGTAACAGCATGAGATCTTAAGATTCACATTTTTATATTATTTTATTTTTTATTTAAAATATTTTATTTTAAGATAACCTGTAAGGCCACAATATTGATTACTTACTGGTGTGAATTTAATAAATTTTATTAACATTTTAAGTAACTTATCTGAAATTTGCACAAAGATTATTATGAAGGACATTGCGTTACCTTTTGCAAATATAAGTGGAACACAAATTACACCTCAACTGTAATGATCACCCAAAACTGATTTCTCCACATAAACACATCTGGAGTTACATAATGAGCTCAGTTACTGATTTTATAAAACAATTTCCACAGCTTTGGAACAATCACATTCAGGTTACAGAATGATCTCAAACTCAAATGAAACTCTGAAGTAAGTAAGCAGGCCACAATGATCAAAAGTGTAACGTTATAATTGTAATAGGGTTAAGTTAAATATATCCCTAGAAAATGCCAACATAATTCATGACTCCTACTTGTTAAGTTAGCAGACTTTAGTCATGTAAGTGTAGAGAGAGCATGTTTGAATGTAAAGAGATGCTAGCATTATTATTATTATTATTATTATTATTATTATTATTATAACATAGCAATCAGAGAGAAAAAACTAAATACGATATATACTGTATATTGCATGTTGATGGATGGGCTGCCAGTGTTCTTGTTAGGAGCTCACCAGTATGCACATACTGTAGTAGTAGTCTGGTGTGCCATCAGTAAATAATATGCAGTAACATTTTTTACTGACCAACAAGGCCACAGTGCAGTCTTCTTGGTTTATACTTAATCAAAACAGATGCTCAGCAAATTAACAAGTCTCAGATCAAACTTCTCACAGATGCATGAGTTTCATATCTTGTGTAATTTTCCATTCAGTAAATTGCCTTTTCTTCAGTGCTATCTTTTTTGCTTTTGTCTCCCATGTCACAGAAATGCAATATCTAAATGTAATATATATATATTACTTTTACTGTATATCTGCATATTCAATATTTTTATTTCCACTTGTGCAATTTCAATTTTTTACTTACTTACATTTTATATTTTTATATTCTTACATTTTACATTTTATATTCTATATTTTATATTTTATTTAATTTTATTTTATTCTCTTAGGTCAGGGCAGTTGCCTAAGCATTTCACTGCATATCGTACTGTGTAGGATTGTGTATGTGACAAATAAAATTTGAATTTGAATTTGAATTTATATATATTGAGGAAGGGAATGGTGTCACATTTAAATGCATATACCCAGGAATAACTCATAGCTTAGCTAGTAATAGCTAGATAATAAATCAAATGTATAAAAATATATTTTTTAAATGTATTAAAAAACCTTTATGAGAAGTGAATCTTCATCCTTGTAGTGCTGCTTTCAGGTGACCAAACAAGTGAAAGCCTAATGGAGTGAGATCAGGACTATATGGAGGATGCTGCACCTCAGAACAGGTTTTATAGAGTGTCAACAGTGTGGGCAGAATTGTACGGACGTGCATCGTGATGCACAATTACAACACCCTTGGATAAGTTTAGGCTTCAGCTCTTCTCTAATAAACATCTTACTGAATGAGCACTGTTCATTGTTGAATCCTTTTCCTGAAACCCTTGAGAATTCCAGAAAACTGTAAGCATCAACTTCAAGCTAATGGTTAACTTTTTAACTTTTCCTTTCGATTGAGGACATTTCCTTTCTATACTTTGTCATTTACTCTGAGGTTTGTAGTGTTGAATCCATATCTCATCATCAGATCCGATTCTCTTTAAGAAACTTTCACCTTACTAACCAGAGTGCAGATACTGCAGATATATATAAATATATATATGCAGAGATATATACCCTCATATGTTTCTCATATAGTTTGTAGAGGGCTAATTCAGAAACATCACATCCGTACTACCAGTTTATCCTAAATCTTTTATCCCATTTTGAAATCCACCCTTTTTGTGTTCATGCAAGTTTCTTTTATGATAGAAGTGTAATGCTTTATGCATTGAGTTTGTAGAAAACCTCTACTTGCTCAAGATTTAATGTCACATTCATAACACTGATAAAGTGCTAGGTATTTTCAGGCTGTAAAGGATTATATAAAGTTTAATAATTTATTATATTTTAGCTGAAGAGATTACATTAAATGTTATTAAACATTATTGTATTACATTTATTCACTGATACTAATCAGCCTGAATGTCACGTCCATCACAATTCTAAACTTTACAAATAAGATTCATACTGTGGGCAAAAGTGGCCCATTTTTGATTTGCTTAATAATAATAATAAGAAGAAGAAGAAGAAGAAGAAGAAGAAAGAATTATTTTTTCCTCTTATTATTATTAGAAATTCTGTTCATTCCATTTTTCAATTGTGACACATCTCCCATTAGCCTAAAAAGATCATGCTCCTAAACTGACCTGCATTGCAAAGGAACAATGTTTCACCCGATGTGTTCAAGCTCGCTAAAAATAGAGCATGTTATTTAATCACTTCTTCGATTTATATAGTTCGTTTCTTTAATTTTAATTTTCACATTTTTTTTTTTGCAGTGCAGTCTCTTGTGGCCATGCACATTTGTTTTTCCTTAGATCTCTTTAAACTCAGAGCATTTGTGGTATACTACTTCAAATTTTTCTTGTTCAGTAACATCATCCCAAATTTTTAAGAAGTCTATTATTTTACTCTCCTACCACTGAAATCTTTTTTCACTGTCAAAATCATGAGGAATGTTCCATTGAATTGACACAAAAGTCACATGAATCTGACATGTAACAGATGTAAAGTACAGGAAGTTACCATCTGGCCAGGCAAAAACTGAAAAGGTCAGTTTCCATGTGATTTGTTCTTTTTGCCCTGCTATTTAAAAACTAGAAATAAAAACTAAAATACTTGTAGATATGAGTCACTTGTGCGCATTTTTTTTTATATTTTTTTTATCTTGGCCATCTGGGTGGAACAAATGTCTGAACTGGTATCACCCCAAACTTTTCAACTCATTCAAAGACCAATAGAGGTGATTTTTGGATCCTCTTGAAAAAAATAAATAAATAAACCCTCACACTGAGTTCTGCATGTCTGAAACCACATCCTTATTGCATCTGGCTGCTTGGTCAACACCAAACCATAAACCACACTGGCTCAAGTCATCAGCTTTCCCATCCACACATAATTATACATGCATGCATTTATCTTGCCAGTGCAGACTTGGTACCTACTTTAAATCATCCTTGAAATTGGCAGCAATTATTTTTGGGATTAAATGTGTCAGGTTCTTATAGACTGGCTTTCAATATTATAGCACGCAAAAAACAAAAAAAAACCCAAGACAGGAAACTTTGACATTGCAAACTACATGATATTCCTTAATTCTTTAGCGAAAATTTCATTTTCCTCTTCAGGATTTTTTAGCAAAGAGACTTTTTCATTACTTTCCAGTTGAAAATATGTTGTTTATGTGTTTAGTTTTTTTATGTTTTTTTTTTTTAACCACAAAGAAGCTGCTTTACATGCTCTACAGTTATTCACGGTCATACTAGCCACATAAAAATTCTCGAAGAGTCTCTTTGACCCTAATGGAAATTGGAAAATACAGAAAATGAACAACTGAAATTCAAGGCCCTTTTCGAATTAACTAACAAGCGTATAAACCCACAAAAGTATCTCAGTGTCCAACAGTGAGTTCAGAGAGATGTTTCTCAGAAGAAATCTGAGTACAAATTGTTCCAACTCACTACAAAACAACAGTCTGTCTTAAAGGAAGGATTCCATGTAAAATCATATTTTTCCACTTATCCAAGACATGGTTGGTGAATGAGAGAGAAGTCTGGAAATATTCACTTCTAACCACATCCAGTTCTTCCCTGATGTCACACAGACATTCTGATGTGATGGTCATTGACCAAAGTCGTATAGAAACATGCAACGATTCAAGAATGAGATGATCCACAAATGAATCTGAGGATGATTTATGAAATGCTGATGAATTGACTCTTTGAGTCTCCTAAGACTTTTTGTTTTAGGTGACATTTTTTGTGTTTCAGAAAAAAATATTTCAGTGCATAAGAATTGTGAAAGTAGGTATTCCTTTTATGCCATTAATTACACGCATGTCGGCAGTAATGTAAAAGAATTTAATACTTAATCTGAGCTGTGTAGCAAAGCACAACTATGAAGTATGGATGCAAGTTAAGGCATGTGTTTGACTCGTCCATGTGTTACTGAAACAACATGGTGAATAGTTTATGTATTTTGGAGACTAGAATTACTAGGATAATTTTAAACAAAATCCTTTTTAGATACTATGTTGTTTATGGTTAAAGGAAGGTATAACCTGTTTCTGCAGATATATTTTACAGTTACTGTATATATTACTGTATGTGATACAATTCATTGAACTGTTTAAGCATTAGATAGGCACATTGTAAAAAAGTGGCTATAAACACATATTTACCATAATACACTGTTGGGCCAAAAAAGTCACAACCTGGATTCAACTAAGCAAATATTTAGGAGCATTCCCTTAGATAATTACTGAAGTGATTAATATGGTTCCGTTGGCAACACCTTATTTAACCCTAACTGATTCTCCTGGTTTCCTTTGGGTACTCCGGTTTCCTACCACAGTCCAAAGACCTGCAAATTAGACTAATTGGCATTTCCAAATTGTCAGTGTGAATGAATGTGTGAGTGTGTATGTGTGTATGCCTTGCGATGGATTGGCACCCAGTCCAGGGTGTACCCTTTCTCGTGCCCTATGCCTCCTGGGATAGGCTCCAGGCCCCCGTGACCCTGAATACAGGATATAGACGATGAGTGAGTGAGTGAGCGAGTGACTGAGTGAGTGATTCTCCCTGTGGTGGGGGCAAGGATGTTACTCTCTTTCATAAGGGTGAAATTATTGGGTTGCATCAATAAAAGAAAACAACTAAGTAGTTGCTGAAACTATTGCGAAGAGAACTCAAGGGATTAGGACTAAACAGCTGTGCAGCCTTAAGAAAACCACTTATCAGAAGGACTAATTGGAAATAAGCTTCAGTTTGCTGAAGAGACTTTTTTTTTCTGCCAGGCAGGGTATCATATTTGGTAAAATAATATGTGATCTAGGATATAACTAGGTGTGTTTACATCCTATAAGTGGATTACATCAGCATATACCTAGGTGTGTTTACATAACCCTAATATTCCCCTAATAATTGGAACAACAGCCGAATCAGAATTGATAGAAATGCTGATAGAAATAAGATGTAAAAAAAAAAGGTGTAAACCATGTGGAAACAATTGATCTGATAGTTTCTATCTTGTCTGAATAATTATATTGTTTCTGTGCATGTTTTTCCTATGTGAGGTTAACAATAGATGATGTGACAATTTTCCAGGAGGAGAAATTTAGCTTCCATTCCTGATAGGTACACTGTAAGCTTCGTAATGCAAAAGGCAGGATTTATCAGGAAAGATGGAAATCCTTACTTAACCTCAAAGTGGGAGAAAAATACATCTTCCCCTTCTTCCATTATATTTACTTCAGATTCGGGCAGCAGGCAGAACAAGTTTGCGCATGTCAAGAATGTATACTCTGATTAAAGACTTTGAGTAGTAAACACACATTTTTCTAAGATCAGTGCCAGTGCAAACAGATAATTTGCGATATGTAATCGGAATGATTTCAATCAAACTGAATTACCATGTGAATGAGGCTACTGAATTAAAAGTTAACAGGAACCAAGTCATAGCGATTTAGCAGTCCCATGGGGATTTCGCCCCATTTCGCCCCGCTTGTAAGGAGTCAAGGCAGTCTTTTAGTCTGATGGAATTATGGTGGTGGAGGTGGTTAAATCAATGGAAGTTATTTTCATAAGCAAATGTGCTGAATTATATGGTATATTAAACTGAGTATGATACTGTATACAATTATATTAATTTACTATAAAAATCAGTAAATAAATGCAACATTTTAAAGCCTTTTTTTAGACCAAACAGTGAGCAATTTGATAGTTCTTTTATTGATTATATGAACCAATGATCTGGCTCACTGAAAACCAGTGGAATTCTCATCAGTATTAAGCACAGCTAATGGATCCGCTTCAGCTGAGTGGAAACAATCCCCTGCTCACTTGTGCTTTATTTACATGCTACATGCATACAGCTTGCCTAATTTACCAATTTACAATTTACATAAAAACATCTACATTTATTCAGATGTTGCAGCACTGAGGTAATAAAAAGAAAGCAGCAGGCAACAGTAAAGAAAGAGAAATAAATCATTTTGGTAAAATGAATTAGAGGTGGTACTCTTGTAAGTGGCCCATTGGAGTCCAAAAATGTTTTCATAGAGAAAATGTTATGCCAACAGGCTTTTGAATTCTGGGCACAAATAAAATGTATGTTTTATTATAACAACAGCTTTGATAGTGCAGTTGAATATAACAGGTTTCTATTAATGGAATCATTCTAATATTATAGTACTAGTTTCATGTTCAATTGTTATGTACAGTATGCAGGGTCATTTATAGGTCTTATTTTAACTGCTTAGAATAACTCAATGAACACAAGGTTTGAAGAGGCAGATAATTTTTTACACTCTTGAATTTTTAGTCCTAATGACAATACTTGACCTGACTAAGGAAGCCTAATAAGTCGATTATGACCTAATGAGAAAATTAAATTTGGAGACTTTACATCTGGAAAGGTGTCCCCAAATATTTGCATAGTACTTTTGACAGTCTCCTGAAGTATCTTCATAAAACATTTTTTCAAACAATAGAAAAAACAGAGACTTTTTATTTGTTTGCTCATAAGGTAAGTTTTCTTCTTTTTTTCCACTTCAAAAAATAACAAAGTAAATGATTTGGGCAAGGGTGTAAAAACTGCATGGAAATTAATATGGAATACATTTTAGGTTTAGCTTTTATTTATTACATAGACAAGTGAAATTCTTTATTCTTCACATATCTCAGCTTCTTGTTAGTAGACTGGGGTCAGAGCTCAGACTCAGCCTTTATACTGCACCCCTGGAGCAGACAGGGTTAAGGGCCTTGCTCAGAGACCCAACAGTGGCAATCAGACTGGGGCTTGAACCGCCGATCCATAACTCAGAGCCTGAGCCACCACTGCCCACACACCAATCAGCCATAATATTATGACCAATATTATGAAGTAAACAACATTGATTATCTCATTACGTTGGCTCTTGTCAAGTGGTGATACATATTTATCACTGTTGACTTGCACCTCTAGGGTCTGGGTCTGATTTCTGCCTCAGGGTCTGTGTGCATGGAGTTTGCATGTTCTCCACGTGCTTGGTGGGTTGCCTCCAGGTATTCCGGTTTCCTTCCACAGTCCAAAGACAAGGCTGATTGCCATTTCCAAAATGCCCGTAGTGTGGATGCAAGTATGAATGTTGACTGGAGGTCCAACCATGGTCGTAAAATGGGAATAAATGGTAAGCACCACTGGCCTCCATGGTCCCTAGTGGAATTCAGAAGCTCCTAGTTGGATGAATGGAGATATATTTGGCAGAAAGCAGGAAAAAGATGCACGTGTAAATATCTGAGTAACACTGACATGGGCCAGGTTGAGAGAGCTAGATGAATGGCTCAGAGCATCTCCAAAACAGCAGTTCTTGTGAGGTGTTTTTGGTATGCAGTGCTTAGTACTTACTAAAATGACTCAAGTAAGGATAACTGATGAACTAGTGATAGGGTCATGGGCACTTAAGGCTCAATAAGAATGAAAGCTACAATGTCTGGTAAAATTCCACAAGAGATCTATTGTAGCACAAATTGCTAAAAAAAAAAAAAAACATGTTTAATGTTGCTTTGATAGAAAGGTGTCAGAACACAAAATGCAGTTTGTTGCTTATGGGCTGTGTAGGTGCACACCATTCCGGGTGCCCATGCTGATGCTTGTCCACTGAGGAAATCACCTACAATGGGCATTTAAGCATCAAAACTGGTCCATGAAGCAATGAAAGAAGATTAGCCGGCCTAAAAAAAATCATGTTTTTTTTTCATCATGTGGATAACCAGGTGCTTGTGTTGCTTACCTGGGGAAGAGATGGCACGAGGATGCACTATAGGAAGAAGACTACAGAGGCAGTGTGAGAGTCTGGGCAATGTTCTGCTGGGATATCTTGAGTCCTGACATTTATGTGCACTTTGATACGTACCATCTATCTAATCATTATAGCAGACCAAGTACACCTTTTTATGGCAACAGTATTCCCTAATGTCAGTGATCTCTTTCAGTAGGATAATGTGCTCTGTCTTACTACTAAAATTCTTCAGTAATGGTTTGACAAGAGTTCATGACCTTGAAATTCCCAAGCTCTCAATCCAATCAAAAATCCGTGAGATGTGCTGGACATCTTGGTGTCAGAAACAAGTGCACACATTGCGGAGTCCATGCCTTGACAAGTCAGAGTTATATTGATGGCACAAGGGTATCGACACAATATTAGTCCGGTGGTTTTATTGTTCTGGCTGATCAGTGTATAATTATGGATTAATAGAAAAGATTTTAGGTGACATAGGCTTCCATTATTGACAATAAAGTTACAGTAGCCTTGTACAGTAACTCCAGTGCAAAACATAAGAAACAAAAATCAGACAGAGTACATGTCTCGGCTGATCAATTGTACTCACCGTAAGTGCTGAAAAAGTGTGAGTTTATATGGCGAGGTATAATAAAAATAGCACTTATGCCTCACACAATGGAGTCAGCTAAAAGTACTCAGCTGGTAAAGACTTTAAAAAGCTTCATAAAAAGCTGTTATAGCACTAATTAAATGCTGCCATGACATTTGCAGATGATAAAGTGGTATATTTAATGCGATCATTATTCCATGTGGGACTAAAATATCACTATCAACAACTCGGAAGAGTTTGAGGTGTATACAGCATCTTTCAGTATAAAATTAAATTAAAGTTGACTTCTGCCCTGGAAACACACAGATGCTGTCTTTTCTTTATGTGAATAATGCACTGTTCTGTCCGTATGGTTATTGCAAGGTGTAATCTGTGCTTAGTGCTGTAATTGAGCTGTCCTGTCTGTGAACTGTGGCCTAGCAGGATGTGAGTGTGATCAGCCAGGTGCTCCTGAGAGATTGTGTCCAACTGGGCCACATGCCAGACATCCCCAGAGCTGTTTCCTCTAGCTTCTCCATCCCCAGTTTCTCTCGTCATTGACAGATGAATGTTTTTACAGTTAAAACATTGTTTGTGTTTTCAGTAAAAAAAAAAAAAAAAAAAAAATACTGCCCATTGAAGGAATAGTGAAGACACAAAATGTCTCAAGAGTTTCCTCACAGAAAGAAAAAGTCTGGGCAAAAAAATAGCAAGGACTTATCCTCGGAGTCTTAATGTTTTACTCTTTTTTAATTGCACTGGATCTACATAGATAATAAAGTGACAGCTTACAGCTAATTGTACTCATTATATATTCAACAAAAATATTAAGTATTGAGTAATAAATAAAAAATAAAAAAGTTAAATTATGCAAAATTTACTTTTTGATCATTTTCGACAGTCACATGGGTCACATACTGTATTGTGTGTGAACATGAGGGGGGAAAAACAGAGGGAAAAAACTCACATACCTTCCTTTTTTAAATTACTTTTTCTTGCTTTTCTCTTTTTAAAATTTCCTCTTCTCAGATTTGTCTTTTAAATTTACATTTACATTTACATTTAGGCATTTGGAAAATTCTCTTATTCAGAGCGACTTACAAAAGTGCTTTGAAGTTTCCATCATTGGATAATCATGAAGTTCTCAATGCTCCAGAGAAAATATAAAGGTGATAAGACCCTCCTCTGGCTCAGAGCTCGGCTCTGACCAGGAGTTTCCAATTTATCTTTTTCTGAGTGGTAAAGTTCTGACAGCTGTCTTGAAACTTGTATATGTGTTTTAAACATTGCACAGCAGACTGCTTTCTCAATGAGGGGCAATTCTAAGCTGGTTTTGTGGGTTTAAGAGTTATTGTTTGTTAAGCTTGTTTGCTGAATTTAGGCTGATAGTAACTGTTGCTTGTATCGCATGCCAGTTTAGACCAGTTTCATGGGCTTTTGGTAACAAATCCATTGTATGTGCAAATAAGAATGCATTTTGTGGGATAAAGAGGGAACGTATTCCTACAGTAGCTGTTCTGTTCTGCCAAAGGTTATTCTGTCATGCACACTCGCTCCGCGACCGGCACAAGGACCCGGAAGTAAGACGGTCGCTCTTTCAGAAAGCATAAAAGGAAACAAGATGGCGCTTCACATCGCTCAGTCATTGAGTTCATTCATGCCTTCACTATCGCTTCACCAACTATTTCGTGAGTACTCACCTATTCAGGTTGCTTTCTTGATTGAGTGTGTGTTGCTAGAACGCGGGTTTATTTGTGTAGATCCTTGCTCTTTTTGTAAGAGAGTTCTAAGAGTAAACGTGTGGTTATCCAGCCTGCTCGCGCTGCTTCCGTGTTTGGGTTTACCGTCCACGCAACATGGGTTAACTGCTAAGGCTACTGTGTTTGTTCCTTGGTTACTCGTGACAGAATGACTGAGCCCAAAGCAGTAAACCCAGCGGAGTTTGCTCGCCTCTGCGCTGTGGTTGACCAGCATGCCGAGCTGATCAATGAGCTCCGTGGTAAAGTCTTGTCTCTCCGAAAGGAGCTCCAAGACGTCGCGGTTTTGCGCCGCGAGGTGGCGGAGCTGCGTCAGGAGAACGCGACCCTCCGCAAGGCGGCTGTTCAGTCGGCTGTTGCCACACCCCCCGCAGCGCCGCCCCCTCCTCCCCCCTCTGACATTTTCATTGCTTTACCAGATAAGTGGGATGGCACAGATGGGAAGTGCAGTGTGTTTTTAACAGCATTAGATCTTGTGTTTGAGTTCAATTCCACCAGGTCCTCCACAGACCGACTGCGCGTTGCACTTCTCATCTCGTTGCTATCCGGGGAGGCAGCTGAGTGGGCCACGGCGGTTCTCAGGTCAGATTCGGACACATCCTATTCATACTGAGAATTCACCTGCCAACTCAAACTGACCTTCGAACATCCTGCTGCTGAGATGGAGACCGACAGCAAACTGTACCATCTGCGGCACGGTGGGACGGAGAGCTTGCGGCTACACTGGAGGGTTTGGTCCAGATCGCCCTCCGGATTGACCAGCGCCTGCTCGCTCGTCTGAAGCCAGCCCCCCGAACCCTGCCGCCCATCACGTCCCTTTTTTCACATTCCACGCCCCGATCACCAGCTTTCACCACCACCACTAGGGTGTCTGTCGGGTCTCCACCTCCCGCCGTGGTTGACATGGTAGCCAGGGAACCCATGCAACTAGGACGCGCCTCCTTGAACCCTGCAGAGCGAGAACGACGTTTCAGGGAGGGACTCTGCGCCTATTATGGGTCAGCGGCACACCATAGAGCTATATGCCCTTCACGCCCGGGAAACGATTAGGCCCGGTGAGTCAGGGGGGCAGCTCACCGGGTCACCTCCAATTTGGCCACAGACGAGTCAAAAGTTCTGCGTTCATCGGCTCCGGGGCTGCAGGGAACTTTATTGACTCCTCCTATTCCAAGAGATTGGAGGTGGAGACTGAGGCGTTATCCCAGCCGGTTCGAGTGACGTCCATCAACGGTCAGCCCCTTTCCTCCAGCCCTATCACCACCCAGACTCGGCCCATCACCCTCACCATTGACCAACACCACGAGGAGATCCGCTTCCATCTCACCTCCATTTCCTCGTCACCCATCATCCTAGGATACCCCTGGTTACTCCAGCATGACCCTCTCATCTCCTGGTCTCAAAACCTTGATACCGTCCGGGATAAAAAAACACCAAAGCCGACGCACTCTCCCGACAACATGAGGAGGACGTTCCCCGCGCATGTCCTGTCACCCTCAAAGATCATCGCGCCACTCCGTTGGGAACTGGAGACGAGGGTCCGCCAGGCGCAAGCCATGGAGACCGAACAGGCAGGTGCGCCACCTGGACGACTTTTCGTTCCAAGGACCGTCAAAGCCGACGTCATTAAATGGGGCCATTCTTCACCGCTGTCGGGGCACCCAGGCACACAACGCACCCTTCAATATATCCAGCGCACCTTCTGGTGGCCCTCCATGGCCAAGGACGTCGAGGAGTTCGTTCGGGCGTGCCCAGTGTGCGCCAGGGCCAAGACCTCTAACCAACCGACACCGGGGGAACTCCAACCACTCCCAGTTCCCCGTCGACTTCATCACGGGCCTGCCGGTATCCGAAGGGAAGAGCGTTATCATGACGATAATAGATCGGTTCTCCAAAGCTGTGCACCTGGTGGCCCTTCCCAGACTTCTGTCAGCCAAAGGGACAGCCGAGTGGATTTTAGAGCACGTAGTTTGCCTGCATGGGTTCCCAAAGGACATCGTCTCGGACAGGGAGCCCCAGTTCACTGCATGGTTCTGGAAAGCCTTCTACCGTCTGATCAATTCTACCTGCAGTCTCTCCTCAGGCTATCACCCCCAAACAAATGGTCAGACGGAACGGGCCAACCAACAACTGGAGCGCTACCTGAGGTGCTTTGTTGCCGACCGTCAGCGATCCTGGGCTCGCTATCTCATTTGGGCGGAGCTCTCCCACAACCTCCACGTCTTCTCCGCCACGAAGCTGAGTCCATTTGAGGTATGCCAGGGTTTCCAACCTCCGATGTTCGAACATCAAGAACCGGAGGTCGAAGTTCCCTCAGCCCAACAGTTGGTCCGAAGGTGTCGGCGGTCCTGGACTCAAGCCAAGGAGGCCATTCAGCACGCCAATTCCCTCTACACCTCACAACACGACACCCTCCGGGACAATTGTACCACACAGGTGACAAGGTATGGCTCTCCACCAAAAATCTAAACCTCCATACAGAGTCCAAAAAACTCTCGCCTAGATTCATCGGTCCATATTGCATCACCCTCCGTGTCAACCCTGTCACCTATCGGCTCCAGCTCCCTGTGGCGCTCCGGATTCAACCAGTATTCCACACCTCTCAGCTCAAACCCTTCATCACGTCACCAATGACGTTTATATACATGAATATAAATTTTGCTACATTTTGCTCTTCTTTGTACATGTGGGTCAATGTCTCATTTACCCATTTAAGGTGAACACATTCGTGGTGTGTACAGTTTGTTCTCTGGCCGTGGAAATATCAGGCAGCCTCAGGCTTTCCCTGGTTGAAAAGAGAAATGATTCCTCTCTGCTGTAGCGCCGGAGTATTTTTAGATCGCTGAATAGAGTTGCAGATGGGCCGCATAAAAACTGAATAGTGTTCCATTTCTGAAACAAGTCCTGAATTTGGCCTTTTGAGGCTTTTGGCAGGCTTTTTAGCAGCAGCTGAGAAACATCATACTCCCCATGCTTACAATATGATCACGTTTTTCACCAGGTCGAGGCACTGTAGGTTATGAAAAAAAGAGAAAATTTAAAAGCTATCATCTGCTGAATAAATCGATTGGTTTTAATTCTCATTTTCTCCATCCATTTTCAGCTCAGGTTGCCTTGTGACCAAGCTATAAAAGCTTGAAGATTTTTACTATAAGGACATCAATATGAACAATTTCAAACTTATAAATGAATTTTAAAACATTTTCAATGACACATCAGGGGTCATTTAGAACCATCAACAATAGAGATGCAATGTGACAGTGCTAACCAATACACCCCTGTGCTGCCTTAGGTTTACATTTCCAAATACAAATCTTATTCCTATTAACTTTTACAAATAATAGTTAAATACTTATTTTGTTATTGGAATTCATCATTAACTTAGCTGTAATTAACAAGGATTTATAGCCCTATAATAATAATAATAATCATAATAATAATAATAATAATTATTATTATTATTATTATTATTATTATTACCAACTGAAAATGGCTAATTGGTAATAATAATTACTTACTAATTGCTGATCAAGTTAACATGATTCTAACAGCTAAAACTCACCTTGCTTGGCATTCTCAAATTGTGTGTGTGTCCTGGATGGATTGGGTCCCTGTCCTGCCTTGTACCAGGATAAGCAGTATAGATGATAAATGAATGAAGGAGTAATACACCTCAACCTATTCCAGCTTTTTAGTGTCTACAACATAAATGTTTATGTGAGTTATTTATAGGTTTCCGTACGGCGCTGATGTTCTTTTTTTTTAGCATGAACTAATGGAAAAAAGGACAACAATAATCTACAAAAGAGCAAGGCTGTCATGTTGAAATGAGCAACAATTATCCTTTATTACCAGCACACCTTCAAAATATTGCAAAAATGTACATTGTGTCTCCCACATTGTGTCCGATGATGAACAATAACACTGTAACAAATAACACAGGCAGGTGTGAACAATGTTGTAAAGTTCTTTCCAAAATTTAAATTTTTGTGTTAATAGTGTGTTAATAGTGTTAATAGTTGATTTTATCAATTAGCAAAATGGAAAGTAAATGAACAGAAAAGAAATCCAAACTATATCAGTATTTGGTGTGACTAACCTGCATCAGTTCTTCTAGGTACACTTGCACACAGTTTTTGAAGGAACTTGGCCGGTAGGTTGTTCCAGACATCTTGGAGCACTAACCACAGTTCTTCTGTGTATGTAGGCTGCCTCTAATCCACCGGTCTTTTCATGTAGTCCCTGATAGACTTGATGATGTTAAGATCAGGGCTCTGTGGGGTCAAAGCATCACTTTCAGGACTCCTTGTTCTTCTCTACGCTGAAAATAGTTCGTAATGACATTGGGTGTATGTTTGGAGTTATTGTCCTGCTGCAGAATAAATTTGGGGCCAATCAGATAAGTATTTGCCTGTATTTCTCTGCATTGACTAGACCATTAATCTTCACCAAATCTTCAACTTCATTTGCATAAATGCAGCCCCAAACTTGCAAGAAACCTCCACTATGCTTTACTGTTGTCTGCAGACACTCGTTATTATACCGCTATCCAGCCCTTTGGCAAACAACCTGTCTCCTTCTACAGCCATATATTTCAAAGTTTGACTCATCGGTCCACAGCACCTGCTGACATTTTTCTGCACCCCAGTTCCTATGTTTGTGCAGAGTTGAGTCCCACAGTCTTGTTTCTACATCAGAGGTATGGCTTTTGGGCCACAATTCTTCCATGAAAACCACTTCTAGCCAGACTTTTCCAGACATCAGGTGTACCTGAGTCCCACTGGTTTCCGTCAATTCTTGGCACTAGTGGCATCGCTGGACATCTTCCGATGTCAAAGGAAAGTAAGCATGATGTGACTTTTATCTGCTGCATGAAGTTTTCTTGGTTGACAACTGCGTCTACAGTCTTCAACATTGGCCATTTCTTTGTGCTTCTTCAAAATAGTTGGAATGTTACCAGGGAGAGTCCTTGTTGATGCAGTATAACTACCTTGTATCTTGTTGCTGTGCTCAGTCTTACCATGATGTGTGACCTGTGACATGTCTTCCACAACCTCACCTAAGTAGCAGAGTTTGGTTGTTCCTCACCCAGTTTTAAGCGTCCTGCACAGCTGTTTCTGTTTCAGTTAATGATTGTCTTTCAACCTACAGTAAGTAGTTGACAGGACCTTGTAGAATTAATCAATACCAAGGAGAAGTAAGGCAGTTCTGAAGGCAAAAGCAGGTCCAACCCAGTACTAGCAAGATGTACTGTATAAACAATGATTTGTAGCTGCATTTGTAGAATAATCTGACTAATCAAAATTCAACAGCACTGTGGTATGTTTTTGATTAGAAATGGCATAAAGAGGACAGTCTTATATAATCATACCTAGTTTTTTTATGTAACAGACTAGAGCGTGCTGTAAAATCTGGTTGAAATTTGTTTGGTTAACTTGAATTAACCAAAAATCTCTGCCACATGGGACTGTGTTTTACAGCATATGTTTACTCTGTGGGTTGCTCAACTTTTTAAAATAGTTTTTCACTTCACACTTCATAAAAGCCTTTGAGAGGCTAGTCCTTAACAATCTCCACCCATAATGATAGACCATCTGGACCCCCTGTAGTTTACAGTACCTACCAGGCCCACCCAGGTGAAGATGCTGCTCTGGTCCATATGCTTCACACAGTTGACACATATTTGAACATAGTCAGTTCTATGGTTCACAGCTTTCTTCTTTGATTTCTCCACACTTGACTCTGTGAGTAGTGGAAAGCTCAAGGCAATACATCTTGAGATGTTCATACTGGCTACTGAATCACTATAACCTTAGCAAAAATGAGTGTTTTTTTTAATACACTATATAACATCTGCCTTCTGGTACAAAACTAGCGCATGTCAGGTTCCATTGGTGTAGTGACAGGATGGATGGATGCAGGAGGCTTGCTGGAGGGCTTTATCTTGTGATGCCTGGAAAAACCATATGATGGGATTCACTGAAAAAATACAATAGTGCTATTTTCAGATATTCCCTTTAAAACTCACTTTCGGATAATCGTTATACTGTATATTCTTTTAGAAACCTTGATCTTGTGCGTTTTTGGCCGAATGTGACAGTGAAAGGGCAAGCTGGGTAAAGTATCAGCTGCCTAGAATGAATTAAATCCATTTGACAGATCTTTGCATGGAAGTTCTCAGGTCCCTCCAGGTCTCTATTGGTTTCCACCAGGTTCTCAACTGTTTTTCATCCAACCATAAATTGCCCCTAGAACATGTGGTATAATGGTGCACCTGGCTCATCTATCATTTCCCCATGGTCCCCATCTTTTTCTTACCATTGATAGCTGCAATACAAAGCTGTAATCGATCAGCACAGTTTTCTCTTGATATTTTTCAAATTAGGGCTGGTGGCTGGTTAATAAAGCAAACAGAACATAAAGAGTAGTAAAATGAAGCATGCATCTATTTCTTGTTCTTATTTTGTAGTAGTTTGTTGAAAAAACCACATAGAATTTCCACTTGGATGGTTGCTTAAAGCGAGGACAGAAAGCCCCAGATTCCATTTCCCCACAAAAATAAATATCATTTCTTGTGGATCATCAGTTTACTCACAATGAGAACAGCCAGAAGGGTTTCATACTTATCTTTTGCATCATATGTTTATTTTAAAGTGATGGCTCACTGCTCAAGTGGTGAATAAATGATAGGGAAAAAATGGCCGCATGTACACTTTATTTTGCAGTGGGGTCATGCATATACTGTACATACTTTTTTTTACAAATGTATTAATTAGGCATGCATTACTTTCAAATCTGGTAATGGTTCCGGTCAAATATCACACTCATTTAGATGTTCTCCTAGAAATGGTCAGATACTATTATTCATTATCATGTGACACCATGCGACGTAAGCCCTTTTATTATGATTTCATGATTTTAAATATTAATGTGCTTTTTATGAGGAGCTTCAGATTTTTCCTATAATACAAGTAATCTGAAAAAAAAAAAACATGCTATGAGGTTAAAACAGCATCGAGTGGAACCTTGGTCTTCGAGATTTGCAAGACAAGGAAATTTTTTAAATTAAATTCTTGATTCTTGAGGTCTTGATATACGAGTACTGTAGTACTGTATGTGTACGCTTTGTCTGCCGAGCGTCATGTGATCACAACTGAGCCAATGGTTCTTCTCTCTCATGCGCTGTGGGATTGTGAGTAATTGTCTCCCATGCCCAGTCACAGTGCATTGTAATCACGTGTGTTTGTGTGCGCGTGTAATGCAAATAAATAAATAAATAAATATTTTTGTGTCCAAGTGTAGTGACTGTTCTTTAGGTACTGTCCCATGTGAAGGAAAATAGTTAAAAGTTAAAAGGTCTATATAGCAGTGCAGGAGATTTATTTTTCTTATTTTGTTTAGAGGAGTAATCCTGTTAGTGTGTGTGTGTGTGTGTGTGTGTGTGTGTGTGTGTGTGTGTGTGTGTGTGTGCGTGCGTGCGTGCGTGCGTGCGTGCGTGCGTGTGTGTGTGTGAAAATTGTCTCACACAGTAGCCCCCCTTCTCCTGCTTCTTCTCTCTAACACCAGTCACAATTCATTTCTAAGGTAAAGTGCAGATTAATTCGTTGTTTATATTTTGTATTAATTATTTTTATATGAATATTTTGGGGTTGTGGAATGAATCATAATTTTTTCCAGTATTTTGTATGGGGAAATTCACTTTGATATATAAGTGCTTTGATACACAAGCATGTGTCCAGAACAAATTATGCTTGCAATCTTTATGCTTGCAATATTTAAAAAAAATAAAGAGTGTGGAGATGGCTGACCTGAACACAATGAGCTGTCTGATCAAGCACGTCTGATTGTTAAAAATGAGCTCATGCACACAAAGGTACTGGCATGCCTGAAGCAGCAAATCAGGTATGTAGAGTGTGTTGCTGTAATTTGAGAGCACTTTGTTTCTTCATTTGCTGCTCACTTGTCAGTGTCTACTTGAAAGTTAAGTTGCAGTTCACAACACGTTCACGCTCATTTTTAATCACATAGTTCGCTGATACTATTTTGAGTGTTGATATCCCACTCTATAATAAAGATGCAGTATAAAAGTCATAACATCTCAAATGTACTGTAAAACTCAGCACGAGGTGTTCAGTGCTAACAGCCCACAGGAGCAACCTATATAAACAGAAATAGAATAAAATGTTCTATGACACCCATTATTGGTTGTACAGTATGTTACTCATTTCTGTATCAGTATCTAGTCTATCTATTTTAAACCCTCACTGCTTCTCCATGATTGGCTGCAATGACCTATCACATCACTCCATAAACCCTTGCTCTAAGGGAAAGATGGGTTGCTGAGGAGCCAAACCTCTTGCAACCCACACACAGATCCACTCTTACACCTTGGGCAATTTGGAAAATCTTACATGTCTTCTGAATAGGGATAACCAGAGTACCTACTGTAGAGTGAGAACATGCATTCTCCACACAGACCCCAGGTGAGACCCCTAAAGGTGAAGCGACAGTGCTAACCTCTAAGCCAGCATGCTGCCTTATGCACTTTTAGTGTGAAAAAAAATAAAAAAGGTAACCATTTTTTACTCTACATGACAGGACTATGGGACAGCAGTTCCCAGAATTAAAAATTCTCCAGGCATAGAGCTATAAAAGTCTTACAGATAGATCTCTTTTTTAAATGAGCCTGTGCACTTGAACTGTCTTTATTACCCCTCAGTGACATTATCATTGACCACTGAGTGCACCACAAAGCACTGTAATAACCCAATTATGTGTCAGTGCTGGGTTAATCAGCTTCCTCTCTCGCATACTTAAAACAAACTAATTTGTGGATATGAATTATGACACAATGACGCCATTACTAACCTTATTAAGCTGGTGAAAGGGAACTCTGTGTGCGCGCCTTTCAGATGTATCACCAACACAGCTGATGTCACTTTAAACCTGCAAACCTGCGCCTCTCCTGCTTTACACGCCTGACACCTTCCATCATAACACAGCAGTAATTGCAGTGAACCACATCCAGGGATCCCACACACATGGTTTTCATTCAATGATTGATGTGAATTACAAATCAACTGAGGATCTAGACATTGGAGGCTCAGCATAACACAGCATAATAAAGAGAGAAATGATGCTAATCAAGATGCAGATGAAAACCTTCATTTGAATCTTATCTGGATGTGTGGCACACCAGCTGTTTTGACCAGGATAATCCATGACTTCATAAAACCTCTACTACTGCAGTTTGAAGGATGAGCCTAGGATGAGTGGCCACTGTTCTCTCTATTGATGTCCTTCTCAAATATCGAAGTGACCTTCAAAAAAAAACCATGTGACTAATCTGTGATAGTGGATTGTAACAACAGGGGATTTTTTCATACATTTTAACTTAATAAACGAGCAAGGTCTTGACATATGAGTAGTATGCATGTGCTTTGACTGCCGAGCATCATTCATGGGTCTTCTCTCAGTGCATGTGCGTCACTCATATGATCAACATCCGTGCGCGTATGTACTGTTTATTATAATATTGTGACCACGTGTGTAAAGGAAAAGCAAGTGTCATTAGAGAGGTTCCTTGTTAAAAATCCAGTTTCCAGAGTTTCTCTCTGTCAGAGAGCAGTGATTCCATTAGTGTGTGTGTGTGTGTATGCCCGAGTGTATAGAGTTGCATAACCGGAAAACAGTCAGGGTGCCCATGCTGACCTTTGTCCACCACCAAAAGCACCATGGAGCAGTGGAAGTGATCTAGTCTGATTGAATCACATTTTCTTTATAATCATGTGGATGGCTGGGTGCAAGATGGGGAAAGATGCACTATGGTAAAAAGGCATGGATATTACTTTCACACTTACCACCTACCTAAACATTGCCTGATGACAGTGGCCTGTTTAAACAGGATAATGCACCTTTCCACACCGCAAAAATGGTTCAAGAGTGGTTTGAGGAACACCGCAGGATTTAAATGTTGACTTAAGCTCCAAATTCTCTAGATCTCAGTGCAATCAAGCATCTGTGGGATGTGCTGGAAAAACCAGTCTGTTCCATGCAGGCTCACCTCACCACTTAAAGGACTTAAAGGATCTGCTACTGATTGCTAGGTGCTCGTCTGGCCCTTAGGCTAAAAAATGGGTTACTTTAGACTTTTTTGGGTGAGTAGCAGTTTCTGCTTTTGTGATAGACAACCTTCTTTTGCCAGGTTATGAACTGAATAATTCACTCACTCATCGTCTACTGCTTTATCCTGTATTTAGGGGCACGGGGGGCTGGAGTCTATCCTAGGAGGCACAAGTCGGGGTACACCCTTGACAGGGTGCCAATCCATCCTCATACACACACTCACACATTCACTCAGACACTACAAGGGAATTTGGGAACGCCAATTAGCCTAATCTGCATGTCTTTGGACTGTGGGAGGAAACCGGAGTACCTGGAGGAAACCCACCAAGCACGGGGAGAACATGCAAACTCCATGCACACAGAGACGGGAATCGAGCCTGGCCGGGAATCAAACCCGGACCCAGGAGGTGCAAAAACAACAGTGCTAACCACCAAGCCAATGAATAATGGAATTGAATAACAATAAGTAAATAATTTTTTTTTTTTTAATTCTTAGATGGCAGTGTTAATGAATATGTGGGTTGTAATTGAGATGCAACACAACAGAGACAAATTTACAACAATGACAGATTTATTGAATCTTTTTTTTTTATTAGTTTGGGCTGCTCTGACAAGTGTATTTACAAACAATGGCATGTGAGGATATAAAAATGTGTATAACATAAAGCAGAAGGTCTCAAGCATCAGGTGAACGTGACCAACACAGCGGCGTGCTGAAGGGCCGAGACTTCTCTGTGGTGGCCCATGTCTGAAACAAGTGAGCGTGAAACTACATGTGTGCTCAGGTCACAGTGCTACGGTGAAATGCAACAATACAAAAACAACAATGCCAATGTCATTTCTTTAACATCCCCCTCCACACACACACACGCACGCACGCACACACACACACACACACACACACACACACACACCCTTAACAAGTACTTCCATTATATAAAAATGAAGCGACAGGGGCTTCCAGTTACAGTCAACACTGAACAAATGTTTGCACCTGTTGTGTTATATGACAATGGGATTTTGCAGTTTTGCTGATATGAGTACTTTTTAGATGTTTTGCAATTGCATTGCTTCTTCCAGAGCCTTTGCAGAAGATCAGTTCAGGATTGGTTGTATACTCAAGTGGTCCAGACTTACTGTACGTTCCCTATTCTATTATTAACTGCATGGATTTCCTTTAGTACAGTGTTTTTCTGCATTTTCCTGCTCAAACACACCCTCTTTCTTAGCGCCTGAGTTGAAGTGAGTGTGTTAGGGCAAGGAAAACACCAAATTGTTCTTTAAAACCCATCATGACTACGACTATGATAACCAGGATCGCCGATCACTTAATCACTCTGCAGTATATGCTCTCATATTAATCATCATATTCTTTGTCCTTTGTTCTACAAGATTCATATCTGACTGCATGAAAGTACAAACACCTGCTTGTGTTACTTTTTTTCTTGTTAAACTGAGTTCCAGCACAACACTAAAAATCATGCACCGGAAAATCATTAGAGTCACATAGAAAAGAAATGAACATGAACACTGCAATTTAATCTCTCTTTTCTGTATGGTAATGTCTCTCTCGTATTATCACTGTATATCATATATCTTATATCACAAACCTACGGATACACAGTATCCATAAAATCAGGATCCATATGCTCCTATGTTAAACAAGCAAACAAAAGAAAAATCATAGTTTTGTTACAGAAGCACACTGCATAAATCTTCAATCAACAAATCCCTTAATTAAAAGAAAGAATTAAGTTACACATTTCTTTTTCCCTTAAGAGATGAAGTTTCATCTTTTAGGTTTTTTTTTTTCTTTTGTTACTCTATCTTAACATAAAATTGGACATAAGGTTGGCGTGCAAAAGAAAAAGAAAAAAAAAAAAGCAGGTGCTCTGTTGAAGCTGAAATGACTGTGATTAATTAATAACATGAATTAATGACTGGATATTTCTTGGTAAAAAAAATTCCAGTCCACTGGTTCTGACTTTTTTTTTTGTGTGTGTAAACTGCAAATTACAAATACACCTGGAGCTTAAGACAAGGAGAAAATTGTAAGCATTAAGATGTATCTACTTTTTCTTTTAGCTCGATTAGCCTCATAGCTTTAAAGTCCTAAAGTGAAAATGCAAATGTGCCTTGGATGATTTGCAAGAAAGGTTCAAATTGGATACTTTAATGTTTTCCGTTCATAGTTTTTCCTATACCATTAACAAATGCCCTGTTCTCACCACGATTGGTTTTAAAGCTAGATGACTCTTTTGTCACTTGCACCATAACTGTTTTGCTAGAAATCATTACCAGCACAGAAACTGATGCAAATTATTCACTGTTTCATTCAATCTGTAAAGCCCATTACTATTGATTACAGCAAAGCGTTCTCTTCCCCTCCCCCCCGTACTTGCTTGAGTTCATGTCAGTAATGCTAGCCTACCGCTAAACTGGACACCAGTATGGTCTGACACACCAGTCGATTTTTTATTCCAGAAATGAGCCACATGAGGCCGCAGTATGTGGCCCACATTCCTGTCCCCTGGACAACATCAAACAGTCTATTAAATCACGTCAGGCCTGCAGCTGCCACCGGGGACCGCTACGGCACACTGCTCTGTCAGCATCACCTCACCGTGCCGTATCATGTTTACATCTTAAGAAGCTGAAAGCGGAACTTAGAAATGTTGAACAAAATATTTATATCCTTAAGATAAAATTGATGTATTTCCCTGATGCTTTCAACTGTGCGCAGCTGAGCATGTGTTACTTTTTTTTTTTTTTTTTTTTCATTTACAAAAGGCTTTTAGTATTGAAATGTTCATGATACTGTACTACAGGTTTTAGGATGCCACAAAAACTTTTTTTCAATAAATGATGAATTATTCAATAAGCAAATGTAGCACTGGCCTTAAACACGGACTCATATATAAACTCATTAAAATAGATGTCAATGTCTTAGCTTGTCCTTACGTCTAACTCATTTTTGGTTAAATTTCCTAGATTTTTTTTTCTTTCTTATTTTTGTACCTCATTACCTTGTGCTCACATTAGCAAGCGGGAAAAAAAGCCACAAGCAAACTTTATTTTTTTTTGCAAGTTGACAAAATAAAGCTGTGATCCCAGAGATTGAAAGAAACTAAATTCAAATTATGTAAATCAGCGACAAATTGAATCCTGTCCTGTAAATGATGCTCTACAACTTTTCCTGTACAAACAGCACAGTACCTTATTGCATAATGCCATTATTACCAGCTAAGACACATCACTACGACACTAAGCAATTTCCTACTGTATGTGCTGAGTGATATGTGACTTAGCAATGGTTTAAAACATGACTTAAGAATGGCAAATGTCCAAAAATAACGCGCTGTATACTGAATATGGTGTTATGTCATATCTACTGCAAGTGATTTCTTTCAGTAAAGTTCTTGGGTCAGTTATATAGCAGGGTCGACCAATGTTTCATCTATCGCTTTACACTGACAACTTCACTTCCTTCCTCTTTAACGGCACTGGACAAAAATGTACTACAGTTTAAACAACATTTAAATGTGCTTAGACCACAGTGCTGTTAAATTCTTAGTCCTGACTGGTCAGAGGTGGTGATTACTCTTCTATACAGCAGACAGTTCAATACACTGACAGTAGTCACACATTTATTTTAATGCACTTGTTCTAAAAATGTTATCCTTTCTACTGGAACAGGTTATTCACAGGACCTTGCAGGCCACATAATCAGACTAAAAAAAGCACACACACACACACACACAAAAAGTGTAATCCTAAAAAATAAAAAAATGTGGTGAAGTTTTCTGTAGGGGATGTTTATTTAGCATTTATGGAATGGAGTCTCCAATCATTTGTAGGAGTCAAATATAAAGCTGTATCTTTAACTTTTTTTGACATAGGAAAGTTTTTATGCTTTATGGTTTCTTAGTATCATGACAAGCTGCATTTTTTTTGTTGTTGTAAAGTATATCAACTTCAAGAGAGATAAAAAGGAGAGGCTGTAGAGAGAAAGACTGCTGTAACTTAGGTGATAACTGGAAATAATTTTGCAGCTGTTCCACAAGAATAAATGGATAACAGTAGAAAGTGTTTTGCTGTAATGTAGTGTAGTTGGAAAATCACTATGGTGTAAGATGATTAAAACACATGCTGTTACAGGAAAATGATCAAATCTGGGCTATAAGAAGCACATTCTTGTACATGTGTTGGGCCGCACCACTCCACCCCTTTCCTTGATTATTTTCTTATAACTTAATGTATAAAGTGTAAAGCTGGACAGGCCTTGCCTACATTCACACCACAGGCTTGTGGATTGTTAGTGTGAATACAGCATGAATCCGCACTGATAGGTGCCGTGGCAGAGTGTGAAATAATGAGTAATAAATATGGGAAAATGCTTTTTTTGTTAAACAAACAAATATAATCATTTACAGAATTGATCAGCGAGGCTGCAAACTCTATAACAAAATACCACTGTTGCTACTACACTTGAGCACTTATTCACTTCAAGAATACAATTTTCACTTTGTATTCTGCCTTTTAAACTGTACACAATGTACAAAACAGATGAGTGCTTATTTCTTTTTTTTTTTTATATAAGAAAACTCCTTAAAAACAACAACAAAGTCCCCAGGTAAAGACTCGATAGAAGGTACACTCTGAAACCAAGCATCCGTCAGTCCTGTACACAGTTGTGTTTAAAATGTTCCCATGGTTCCAGATATCTGACACCTGGCTCATGCTGATGGGAGTCTGTTATTCCTTTTACAGAAAAAAAGTCCAAAGAAAATAAAAGAATATATATGTCTTTTCCACCTTCCATTTAAAGGAAAGCCATTGCTTGATGAAAGAAGTTGTGTATGCGCATACATTTATCTAGGTAGTGTACCGATATCCACCAAAATCCATTCTGTAATGCATCCCGGATGAGAAGATCCCACTCTTATCGACTGAGTTCTGACGTCTTCTCATTAGAGGAACAGTGGAGATAATGAGGACCTCAGATGTCTACTTTTTTTTTTTCTTCAAAAAAAAAAAAAAGTGCTCTTTTAAGAGTCCTCCTCTGCATTGAGATTATGACCTGTTACTGTACCCTCACACACACACAGAGGCTGCTATAATGATTTTTGAGAGATGAGGATGATCAGGGCTGAGGCTAGCGGGAGACCAGCCATATGTATACGTCCAGCAGAATTGACATCTCCTCGGGATGGCTCGGGTGATTCATGGCTTGTGTCGTCTAAAAAAGAGATGGAATTTTAAAAATGAACGTCATGGAAAATATCACAAAAACATCCAAAAGAAAAGTAAGTGAACAGACGGACCTCTGGGCTCTATTGAGTTACTGTCATTGACGTCGAAGATCCGGTCATGAACGCTGATGGTTTTCACGCAGTTGTCTGTGAGAGGAACATTAAAGAGGCTGCTGTTAGGACAGGCATCATGATTTCATTGTGTTATCACTCTTATCCCAATCTCGATAAACTCTGCACAGACGAAACAGTGATAAATGAACTCCACCAGGAGCTGGTAAAACTTACTCGCAGGTCTGACGAAAACTTTCAGCTTCAGGCAGGTCTTTCTTCCATTCTCAGCGACTGTAGAGGCTGTGGAAATAATTAAGATGTTTACTACTAGACCCGAAGAATCCATGCCACATGTGAGTACAAGTCAGGGCACTTCTGTTTAACGTGAAATATTTAACTCTATAAAAACAAATCTAAATCTAAATCTAAACAAATCCAAATCGTTTGCTAGTTTTTACACCGTTCTATGTTTGGGATGATGTGTCAGGATGCTCGTCTGTTGTTTGTTTAATGATGTTTTATATTGACATTTTTATGTGGACATATCTACAAGAAATGTCCACTTCCCTGCTATTAAGCCCAGATTTTCATGTCATGGTTTTGAGGGCTTCCTGAAGAAGCAGGACACGGTATAAACTCTATACCGCTTTTCCTTAACAGGGTTGCATTATGCCTGAAGCCTATACTAGGGGACCTGAGACACCAGATGCAGTACATCTTGGATGGGGTGCAAGTCCATTACAGGGCACAAGCACACACTGCTTCACACTCACACTACGGGCAATTTGGAAATGCCAATTATCAAATCTGCATGAAATAAAACTAGAGCACCCGAAGGAAACCCACCAAGCACCTGGAGAGACCTGAGGCAAGTCTCAAACCCTCGACTGTGAAGGTGCGAGGCCTCAATGCTAATCACTTCGCCAACATGCCATATTTGTTTGGCTGTTAAGTTAAAATATCAATAGCCTATTTGATGGTTCTAAAGCATAGTTTTGAACACCCCTACAGAATGAGGTACCATTTCTTTCACACTTAGCACGTGTTTAGTCGCATGGAACCAACATGGAGGAGAACTCTCTCCGATTTGCATATTTACAGTACAAACCATATCAGTGAGTAAAAAACAAACAAACAAAAACATTCATTCATTCATCTTCTATACCGCTTATCTTATATCCGACACCCTGGACACGTGGCTAATCCAACATATTTACACGCACACACTTACACACAGACTCAGACACATTACGGGTAATTTGGGAATAGCAATTAGGCTAATTTGCATGCCTTTGGATTGTGGCAGGAAAGCAAAGAACATACAGTACAAACTCTACCCACACAGACCCACAGCAGAAAGCTAACCTTCAGTGAGGCCACAGTGCTTAAACAAACAAAAGAAAGATCCCCAAAACAAAATAATCCTTTATTAACCATAATCGAGATAAAATGTTCACTTAATATTGGTATTGATTTGAGGACATAGAATCAGATATCTTGTAAGAATCAGCCATAATTACTGCAGATGTCTTACAGAAACATTATATACAGCGAGGTCCAGAAGTGAAAATGCTTCTATTTTGCATTCTTTTCCGATTTAATACAACATTTTTTCATTACAAACGATCTACAACTGAGCTACTGGATGCTATAGTCTCAGATTTTCTCTAACTGTCTGTCAGACATTTTGGTGAATAGAAGTCAATAGTCTGAGCATAAAAAAGACCTTAGTTTTAAAAAAATGTCACAATGGCTGCCTGTAGTGGTGCAACAGAAATGTATGTGCTTTGTCGCCTGGAGAGCGCGAGTACAAATGCCAAAGCTATCTATGGAAGGAGTCGAAGAGAGCAAAATTTTCCATACTGTCTGGGTGGGATGGATGGCATTCCCTTTCCCTTGTCCATCACAGCAACACTAGCCAATTTTGAGCATCTGTAAGATTATGTTCTGTATATGGAAATGGGTAAGTAAGGCATTTTGAAGTGTGTTGCACTGCCCTGTTTTGCAGCATGAGCAGCAGGTAAAAAAAAAATACATGGGTGGCTTGCTTGTTCTTGAGGAAGCACGTATTAGACTTCACCCTTTCTGGTAGGTAGGATTCACAAGATAAGGGCTTATTGAATGAATGAATGAATGAATGAATGAATGAGGTCTTAAGCACAAGGGTAGCATCTTTAATTAGTTATAAATGCACATTATAATTACTTTTCTAGGTAGACACCAGGAGACACAGGAAACAAAACACCAACAAGAAGAAATAAGACCGTTTTGAGTTTTCAACTTCCTTAGAGTAAAAAAATGCATTATCAAAACTATACTGTTCCCAGCTTGGAGCCCTTTTTCTGGGTTGATAATGTGCTGTGATTTATCATAAATGGCAAAGTGAGAACACAAACCACTTGGAACTGCACTTTGATACTTGAAAACTCTTTGTCTCCTCTGAGCCATTACCTGCCAAAGCAGAGCTGCTGATGTCACAAGCTCTGTACATGTTCCAGGTCTCATTTAAATGCCTGTGTGAACACACAGGCCTCAGAGGGAAATGCAATCAGCATTCATTTCATTTCCTAGCCATATATATGGACAGTACTACATCAACTATGCTGTATGCTCTGCCCTGTCAGCTACAGGCCCTGTTTCTCAATTTGTCCTTTCCATAAAAGAAAGCCTGTTAGTGCTTAAAAAGGAGCAGGGAGACAGACTCCTTCATAGCCCACCCTCTCTTTGTGCAGCAGGTAATGCAATCTCCTGCTGTCAGGAGTTAATGCAAATGAGGGGCAAAAACCATGGGGATGGAGAGAAAGCGATCCTTTTTCTCTTAGAGATCACACAAGAAGTAAAGGTGACGATGTAATGAGGAAAAAAAAAAAAAAGCTCACCTACAGTAAAGGTCTCCATTCAATGACACATCACAGATAACTACTGTACCTAGAAAACAATAGACCTTTACTGATTCAATTAGTTAAAAATAGTTTTAGTTTCCATGCATCTGATTTAAGTTGACTGGTTAGAGGTCAAATATCTTGTCTTGGTCATAACTAATAGAAACCAAATTCTTTTAAACATCCATGTGGAGGACACTTACAGTGCCTCTGACCTTTTTGACCTCTATTGGCCGAACATGATATTTCCACCTGCCTCTAAATCTTGATTGGCTACTACATACATCAACGCCTGCTACTTAACGTCTATTGGGTGCTAATAACATCGACAGCTGCAGATGACAGGTGATAAGTGCCACACCTGTTAGACAAAATATCTGTACTGAAGATACAAATGACCTCCAATCAGTCAATGACGCTGCTTTTCCTAAAGTCAGACCTCTAGCGCCTTTCCAATCACAATCTGGATTTTGATTTTCTTGGCCTGTGGAATTATCTGATCATTCAGTACAAGTTTAGATTACATTTAAAAATTTTAGAAACTTGTTGTACCTGTTTAGATGGCTAAACAGACAGTATTTAGGCACTGAAGTTCATAAACCATATCACATTCACTGAGTGATGTGTGTGTAACAACTTTGTAAAACATCTCTGTGATAAAAGTGTTGTGTCTGGACAATGATTGAATTAATGCATGAAGACATGCTTCTGCACGTTGTTTTGTCTACAAACCTAGAACACTGCAACACACATCATATATGGTTATTTAATTCTGTTGACACATTTCAGTGTATTTTGTGCCTCCATTTTTTTTAATGAATCGTTTTTTAAAACTAAAAGTTGCATTATATTAACATGACATAAAATATCTTTATACCTACAGCTGTCATTATAATAGTTCCTTTAATCAGCCTTTGTGCTGTGCAGTTTCACTGTCTTTCTCCCAGTGTAGACAATATGGATTGGAAGTTATATCCAAACCAGTTACAGTAAGTTGATGGGAAAGACCTCGAAGCACAAAGACATGGTCAATTGAAACTTAAGTTAAAATTGAACGTTACTACCATTCATGTTACTTGCAGCTTGTGCAAACCATTGCTCCTAAACATTTTGCAAGCCATAGGTCTGAGGATAAAATATCAGAACAAAATGTGAAATGTGAAAAAAAAGAATGAAAAAATCTGATTCTAGTTTTTTAAGACAGCTGTATGCTTCTATAACATTTCTGGAAATAGTCATATGATGAAGAAAGAACATTTATTTGTTTCATGTAGATGACAGGGAATGCCTTACTGGATCACCCATAAATCAACTGGATGTGGTTTGAAATGGTATGTACAGGAAGACAGACGTCTCATACAAGAAGGAAAAAAAAAAAAAACCTTCAGGCACCAAACAACTTTAGGCTGACGGAACACATAAGAACGATCATAATTCAAACATTCGGAATACATGGCGTAAAAGTCTACATGAGGATATTTTATTAAACCCTCAAGTCTGTACAGATATGTTCCCAGAATGCAGTGTGTTGCTGCTGGCGCTGACCCCCATGATTCTCTGTTGCGTGGGGTCTCCAGCTGCTCTTGATCTGCCTGCTGTCTCCCCTTTCATCCTTCCTTCCATACTGTGGGAAGAGGATGGGTTAAATCAAAGCACTTATGTTCAGTCTACAGGGACACACTGGGGGTATGTAAACCCTTAATCGTGTCCCCACAAGCATATTTACTTTTTGCTATTTGCCCACGGCCAGTCCAGCGCCATTTAGATCAGAAGCCCGAGCACTGATTGGAAACATCCATAAGAAACATGCAACGGCTTCGGGTGTATCCAGCTCCGCCTTCTATTCATTACCATCTTTAACTACTTCTACATTACGCACTAAGTCTTTCCTTAGTTACATAATGTCACTGGCTATTAAGCCCTAATTACTTCCTTTAATTCTTCATTCCTGGTTTAAGTGGTACCTGTCACATTTACAGAGGAATGACAGACTCAAAGAGCCTTCATTTGCCTTTCAGAATTTGTAATAGTAAAAAAGAACAGCTATCAACATTGCATTCTATAGTGCATTAAGATAATTATGCTGGTGAAAAATGCGTAAAAGGTACTTGAGTCTAGTCGATCACTGAAATTATGCCTTTGTCAGCCTGGATCATGTAACTTACCTCACTGTGCATGCTCAGACACAACTCAAGACAAGACTCAAGGCCAGTGCATGCTGCCAAAGTCTGAGCAGCTTCTTCGTGTCTCCAGAGTCACATAGCAGACATTACATCCGCAACATAGCCAGGCATCTAAGTTTAAGATGGGAAAATATCCGAGACACTACTATTTCAGCTATGATATCACACAAGATGAAACCAAGAAGTCTTATAAATGATAGGAAGATGGATTGATGCCCATCTGTGAGAGAAGACACCCTGCTGTCTCCTGTTCTGCCACATTCTTACGCTCTGAGGGCACAACATAAAGTTAAAAATTGCCACTCATTAAGGATAGCATATCTAAAACTTGAACATCCAGTCTGAATATTCAGTAGAAATCCAAGTGTTTTTTTTTTTTAAATAATAGTGCACAAACTCTTTAAAATCAAACTTATATCTGACAGAGAGCTCCACTACCGGCTCCCTCAACATACCCCAACTCCAACCCTCATATAACGTATGAGGGTGGAGAGAGACAAAAAACCTCAGTTGAAATTGAATTTCTATCCTCTTAGATTAAGATCAGACTTCCACCCATACCATATTGGAAAAACATGCTGCCCTAAGCTATTCAGGAATTAAGAGTTCTACCGCAACCATCAGAACATGGTCACTTTTGACCCCACAGGGGCCAGCCCTCTGATCCCTACTGATCGCTTCCTGAGCATGCCGGGCCTGTGACTGACAGCTCTGAGGCCGAGTGTGTCGCCCTGAGGCTGTGCGAGAGCGACCTCTCACACGCAGTGATTAACCATCACAGGCTGTAACAAAGACACACTGTGCAGCTCATGCAGACACAAAGACATGTAAATCGAACTAAACAAAATGGACACAAACTAATTCACAGTTCACAGACATCAAGCAGAACATCTCAAATTACAAAAATACAATATGACCAAGAAAAAAAAAATTTTTTTAACTAATGAAAGGCAATTTAAATACGTGTATATGTAATTTGTAATGCATATATGTAATATGTAAATTACTGGCTACAACTATGAAAAAATAGTTTACTTAGCTTTGATTTCAAATTTATTCATTAAATCAGAAATCATGTTTCTAGCTAAACTACCATAAATACCAGATTTTTACACTGACACATTATGACCAGAGATATACACTGACCAACAACAACACTAACACCACCACCAGGTGAATTGAATAACTTTGCTTAGGAATTATATACCATTAAACCTTGGGTACCCAAGGCTCATTTATGCCAGTGGGGACTCGAGGCTAGCTGCTTCCGATCCCACAGAATACCCAAATGAACCTCTGCCAACGTCATGGTGCCGGACACCATAGCACACTCCAAAAGTCTTATGTTGCCATGCCCAGAGGTGGCAGAGCCGCTCCAGTGGCACAGTGAACCGCTGTGGTTTTAATGTTAATGGATGATCGCTAAAGCTTACTACAGTAACTACAAAGTTTAAGACCAATGCGGAATGCATGAGTGATCTCACCTCATGTAAAAGTTAAAAACATTTCTCAAAAGATATTTTCTATTTTCTCCAAAAGCTCAAAAAAAAGTCATTTTATCATGCACTCATAGTGGCATTTAATTCATCCATTCATTTATTAATTAATTCATTTTCAATACTGCTTATCCTTTACAGGGTTGCTGTAGAGAGCCTTCAAGCACAAGTCTGTGTACACCCTGGACAGGGTGCCAATCCATCACAGGGTACACGTGCACACACACATTCATACAATCATTGACAGACTTTTGGCAATTTGGAAACGTCATTTATCCTAATCTGCATGTCTTTGGACTGTGGGAGGAAACTGGAGTACCCAAAGGAACAGGGAGAACATGCACAATATGAACTCCACACACACACTGACCTGTGGAGGGAGCATTTATTTCACAGTATATCTAAACTGTTATTTAACAGTTTAAAACAATCTTTTATAATGGAGAGTTTGGGCTCATACTAATGAAGTCATATTACTTAGTCATACTAATGAAGGCAGATAGAAGATCAGTGTATGGAATGAGGACATGAAAAAAATCTGCCATTTAATAATGGTAGTAATGCAAAGTCGTAACACGTACAGCCCATTTAAGGAGAAAGAAAGTTTTCACCAATGATAAACGTTAGATAAATAAATATCTGTAATAAATATCTGTACTTCAGGAAATGCATATGTATGTTTGACAGTGCATGTATGAGAATAATTGGATCTGGAATGATGATGCATTATTTCAGCACAAAAAGTACATATTTAAGAACAACTAATAGCTTTGCTACTTGCAGTAACCCAGTTGTCCAAAACTGTTTAACTCATACACTTTGGTTTGTACAAACAATTCTGAAATGTTTGGCATTGATATGATCTGCTTGACTGCAATCTAAGCAGTTGCTATCTGCTTGAAATTAAATTCTCTGCTATGTGGGTGTATGATTACCTTAACACTCCACTGTACACTCCAATATGAGCCAAAAATGCCTGACTGCTGACAGATTGTTTGTTATTTCATCCTCCCTTCGGTTGCATCTGTAGGTCGGAGTAACAGGCTATTTGTTAAAGCGAGTCCGCAACTGTTGAGTCATAAACCTGAGTCACACAGGAAAGAGCTGTGGGCTTTGCACAGGCTCATATTCTCTCACTGCCTATTCCTATAAAACCTTCCGATTACCTGACAGCTCCAACATTTCAGCTGGTTACACGTCCTATTGTTCTCACTCAAAGTCTCAGGATAATGAGCAATTCCTTGCTCATTGTGGCAATTCCTTTCATACCTGGCCATGTACAAAAAAAAAAAAAAAATCTGATAACTGATCTGCAGTAACCTCACACCTAATCGCTGTTTACTGTGCATTTCTCTGCTTCTCTCTGTTCCTTTTATACACCACAAGCACAACTGCCTTGTTTTGACGTACCCACATGATCTGTCAGTTCATCAGGATGAATAATGATCATTCCCAATCTTCTGTGTGAGCCTGCATAAATGAAGTTATCTCTAGAGCCAGAGCTGTCCAGGCAGTCAGACCATTCCTGCGTCTTATTTTGTCTTCCGCCTCTCGCTCTACAGGGATCTGACTCCAGTTGTAAAAACATGGGTTTAGATGCTTGTTTTTAAGAGGCCTCTCGCGAGCATGCGAAAGCTGAAACTTTGAGGCTGTAACAAAGACCCCTTACAGGAAAAGACGGTTTTTCATCATGGTTCATGTTTTTTTTCGTTTCAGTGTGTTTTGTCAGGATTGGTGAAGCACAGACTTATTCTCACCAACAGCTTTTCTTTTTGCTGCTTGGAATCAACTGCTTATCGCGAAATTATTCATGTACCATGAGGTCACGACTAATGCATTATAAAAACTAAAACTGCTCAAGAACGTATCGATTCACGAAAATGGATTTTGCGGACGAAATATTTATAAGGCCAAACTCTGCTGTAAAAAAAAGAAAAGAAAAAAAAAAAAGAAATACAATTAAATGGTGTTTATTTTTGCTGAAAATCCAAAATTATATTATGTTGATAACATCTTTTACTACACAGTAAAACAGTACTGTAAAATTATCACCAAAATGAAAAATAGATTCAGCATAGTTCACCAAAATACCAATATGGAAAAACACATGGAGAACACATCAAATGCCTAAACATTTTCCACTGCCATGTGTTTATATGCTGTTTATAATGTAATTGATATAATATTTACTTTCATAAGATTACAGTAAACAAAAAAACAATAAGTTCCTATATATTATGTTCCATTATATGTTCTGTTTGGTATGTAATTTTGCTACTTTTAATTAATTTCTAGAAAGCAAGCCATAATAAGCCATTATCACAATTTTAAGCTTGTTATTAGTTAGCATATCTAGAAATAGCCTTAATAATCAAACATTGGGTTTATGGTAATCTTAGATTAGAATTAGAATGACCTAATACATTTGGCTACATTATATGCAGTAGTTTGATTCAGTGTCATTTTTTGTATTGCTACTTTTCACTTATACATTTTAGTAGCCACTTTATCTTAGCCAGAGTTACAGCAGAGCCTGGAGTCTTCTCCTGGAACACACTGGCCATGAGTTTGGAATATACTTGAGTGGGATGCCAGTCTTTTGCTATGCCGTACAGTATATGTATTCACTCATTCACACACACTTGGAGTACATGGACGTTTCCAGAACATGTTCTATTCCATCCAACCAGTAGCCTGAGCTCAAGATCTAATCAATGCTGCGTTTTTTTATTTAAATAATTTTTTTAATTTTTATTATTGTAGTTTTACTTTTCATGAATGATCATTATTTTGCTATGTACCTGCATTATGTACTATACTCACATATGTAGTAGTATTCTCTGCCGGGTCGGAACTCGAAGCCTAGCGAGAATGGTGTGAAGAGCTGAAACTTTTCTGAGAACTTAAGAGGCCCATTGGGAGAGTAGGGCCGATTGCACTCCCAGCGTTTGAAGCCCGTCGCTGTGTGGTCACAGGAGCTGTAGCCGTCATAGTTGACCATGTACAGCATGTAACGCTCAGTCCTCTCTGCTGGCACAGAGTCCATGTAGTGGGGACAGTAGACGTCCAGGTAGTCATTGATGCACACGTCAAGGTGGTAGTCACTTCGATAAAATCTGAGAAGAAAAAGAGAATAAGGGAAATAAATTCAAAACACCTTGCTAGAAGAAAGACGGAGGAAGATCAATCTTATATAACGATTTGTATACATCATGAAGGAATCTAAAACATGTGTGGTGATGATGAGTGGGGAAATGAATAATCCTATCCTTGACACTGGAGCTTTAAAGAGTCCTGAAATTATGAGGCTTTTAAGGGCAAAATATGACAAATTGAATAATGAGACTCAGAGGAATTTCAGACACCGGAATGATGTGCATTCCATATGCCAAAGCAGCACGCTAATCCAAGATTTACATCTTGTTTATTGTGGAAATAAAAGAACCAAGCAGGACTTTTGGGGGGTGGTGTGAGACATGTGAACAAAGAACAAGGAAGCATTTTAAAAACTTGTACTCCCCAAGGCACCATATAAGGTTGCAGTAGAATTGAACTGGGTCAGGCCTCGGAGCTATTCTCTGCTTGCTTACAGCATGGAATCATATGCTAGTGCCTGGACATGCATGAGGAAACAATGTGGGATGAGGTGTTTTGTAGCTCAGAGGGATGCATCTGATAATCCTCTGATTTTAAACTCGGTAAAAGAACCTTGAGTAAGCAGACACCCAACGGTGACCCTGAAGCTCACAACTAATGTGAGGTTAATGCTGAGATCCTGCTGTGGATAGTAGCTCTGCTGGGGCATCGACATCAAGATTTCTACTCATTAGATACAATAAAAGACCACTGAGCCCAGACAGAGCTCGAGAGCACTTGGATTATCATTTTGTGGATTTCATATGCACCACTGGAATACTGATTGTGCCTGCTGTTAGCGAGTATGAACGAATGTGTTTCTCAAACTCATTTTGCATAAAACTTGTAAAGCTACATTGAAGGACCATTATTTACCAGAGTGCTACTTCATCCTAACTCAAAGCAAAAACCAGGCTAAAAAAATCCCTCGTTCAACTTTAAACTTTTTATTGCCCATACTTAAATTTTTTTCCATATCATACATATGCATTTTACTAAACATTACACGGTCCTGCTTGTGACAGCAGGCCAGCAGGTACTGTATGTTTAGATTTTTAGCTTCATCTTCCGTGCCTTTCCATTCATTACAGGTTACCGATGGTGAAAAGTCAGCAATTCCCTTGGCCAAATCATTAACATGTTATATTTCCTGCAAGGGTGATTCAGCTTGAGGCAGACGCTGACAAGACATCATCAACATATGCCTCAGAGCCTCGAGACAGCTCTGCTGACTGACCTGGTGTACATTACGCCAATGCAGCGATTTGCATCATGGGAAACTCTGCCTTAACCATTCAATACTCCAATCAAAGCTTCAAATTATAGGAGCAGATGATCCCATTCAATGCACAACATGAACTTGTCCATCAGCACTTCTTTGCGGCTGTCACAGAGGATTATGGACAGCAAGCCCAAAATATTTTTTCTTCTTCTCTAGGATAGTCAGCGGTTGTCTTTCCTGGGTCACTGAGGCAAGCATTTGTGTCAAAAAAAAAAAATCACAGAAAACAAACAGCAAAGGATTATGTAGCTCTTTGAGCCATACAGCCCAAAGTAAAGAAGACTGACTTGCCATATATAAGAAAATCAATAAACCAAAGGATTAAGGTTCACACTGCAACATTTTCATCATCACACTGAAGCACACATCACTTTTGGTATATGCCTTCAGTGACCATACGCTGTGCTCTGGTGATTCATGGAGAGAACCCAACCCCATTAAACTACAGGAACAAAACAAACAACTCATCATCATGACATTAATTTATTTTTATACTCATTTGCTAAAGAGTGATGATGCCAGTTGGCCAATAAGACAATACACAATACAATCTACATTCGTCATTAAAATATAAGAAAGTGTTCATCTACCAATGCTACTTAAAGATAATACAGCAAAGTATTGCCTTTATTCCTACACATGTGGGTTGGACAGCTGATGACCAGGGTAAGCAACTATCTAAAACAAGGTAGCGGACTGGTTGTTATAGCTCAGTACTGAAAATAGGTCACCTGGTGTTTTCATGTTTGAACATAGGTCAGATTCCAGGCATTCAACAATGGGTTGAAACATTGTGAGGATTGTTGAGACTGTGAGAATGTTTCTGCTTCAATTGATAAAACTGTTTATATTAGACATTAGAAAGTTTCTTTTTTTTTTTTTTTGTAATGTCCAAAACAGAACACATTTTATACTGAGGTTTTTCAGTTAATGTAACTCATAGTTAACTGCAAAAAATATGCAATCACGTGGTGGAGAGAGACAGGGAAAGCAAGAAAGGAAAGGTAAGCCGTAATAATGGAAGAGAAATAGTATGAGTAGTATGCATGCTATGACATTTCAGACCCAGCCATAATAAGACAGCAGGAGAACGGCTGATCATCACACAGCAATCTGTGATAAAGCTGCGATGAGAGCTTAATGTTCAGGACTTCAGCCCACCTGCTCTCACTCAATAAGCGCTTAATCTCCCAGGCCTCTAGAGGGAGCTCTTTAGATGATTACTGACAGGTCTCCCTTGGGTACAGGTCAGCTATGCTGTTGGCCCGTTGGCCCTTTCAGAGCCACAGATGGAGGGCCTCCATCTCGTATTACAGCTCCCTGAGCAGACCTAGAGCGATCTTGCACAGTTGGCCCATCATTCACCCAGAGGACGTGAAGGCACATCTTCCAGCGCTTCACATATCACTCATCCATGCTTCCAAACAAATGTCTGTCCAGAAGCATTAACGTTACACCCACACAATAGTCTGCCAGAGCTCCGTGCTGGGCGTACTTGGCAAAAGCCTCAAAAGGCAGATGAAGGTGGAGGGGAAAAAATGAATAAATAAGACAGCTCCCTTGTTCTGTGCATTTCCCATGGAACAAAGCCTCATTCTTGGAATTCTATGCACAGTGACAAGAAATATTGCTCTTTACATGAAAAACACATTGATGTGCCTCTATTTGAATTATGGAAAAAAGGACTACATCAGAGATTGGATAAATCTTTTGTGGCTGTCTAACAGAGATAGGGAGAAGAAAGAAGTATGACATTAACATTAACATTAATTTATTTGGCAGATGCTTTTATTCAAAGTGACATTGAGCTTAGGCTGACTACTAACGAAGCATAAAACTGAGCAACTGAGGGTCCAGTTGAACAGTGGTTGAACAGTGGCAGTCCTTGGGTTAAACCTGTGACCTCTGGGGGGCAATGACTCTGTGGGAGTTCTGGGATTTGAATTTACAATCTCAAGAGACAATAGATCTTTAGTTGTCACAGGATCACCGTTGACCTCACAACTTTCTTGTTACTAGCACAGAACCTTAAGGTACCCCTTGATGTCTTATCTCGATTGAGGTAAGGATAGTGTGAGTGAGTGGGAATGGCTTTATCAGTCTGAGTGAGATTGGCATTTGTTTTACATGCACAATATATGGATGGTACTCCGAATGGTGTGGGTAAAGCTGGCCATTCTCATGTCACTGTGATTAGCGATGGTGAGCATGGAGAGTGTCACTCATCACCTCCCCACCCAGTAGGACTTCCACCTTGGTTAACCCTCAGGGCTAAAAACCAACCCACAACAACCTACTTTGGCAGCTGACCTCCATGCACACTTTCCATGATACAGTCTCAATTGTTAAGCTTACAATAAACATAAAGGCTCCTTCACAGACCATGTACCTTGAGTTCACTAGCATTGTGCCCTTTTGAAATGATGCACTGCACAAAAAAAAAAAAAAAACTCATTACCCAGAGTGGCACAATGTGAGTAAGAAGCATTTCAGTGGTCTATCAATCTCCCATAACTAGATTGATGAGAAATAGTGCCTGTCACAAAACACACTCTAGAGAGAATGATGAACATAGAGTCCCCTGTGAGGTCAGGCACAAAGGTTAGGGGGTCATGGAGTGCTTATTATTTTAATGGAAGCACTATTATTCAGTGAAAGATAAAAAGGGCGACCCTTGGTTCGTCCATCTTTGGGATGTCTAAAAGAGTTATGCATTTCAACTAAGATACAGGAAGTGTGATTAAATCAGTGAAAAGCTGTTTCTCTTGACCTAGCAAATGAGAACAGATTGTCCTTTTAGCAAAACTAATTAACAACATGGGCTAATATGAGAGTCCAAGTCTAACTTAATGGCAGAAGTACAACTCTTGGCCTGAGAGTGCTGCACAAGCACCGTCATGTCAACAGCAAATCAATTGAAATAAAGGAAACTATGGATTCATATCAACAAAGCACACACATTTTCTCGAGTGTACAGCCATTTATGTGCAATTGGAAAAAATGTCAACAGTGACACATGTACCGAAACTGCCTTGTGGAGGTGTTTTTAAAAAGTCCAGTCTGGATCGATAGGCTGAGGCGGATGGATGCTGTCTATTCTGGCAGAGCCAAAATGAGCACTGAGAGAGTGAGAGGGTGGTCTACATGCTGGCTGGCAGACCATTATATCTTCAACAAATGCGGCAGCTACAGAAAAAAACATTGCATGTAACGTAATGTAACAGCTAAACTTAGTCCGCCCTCGGCGTGCCGAGCATGTCCAGGCCCCAGACACCTGGTGCCCTCAATCTCAGCTGGCCTGCCCAGGCTTTCCCCTTAGAGTCTGTCAAAACCTCCTCCATCAGCTGGCCGGCTGGCCCACAGGGCCCTCAGCCAGCACACACACATGCTTGCAACCATGCACACTATTTTTCACAGTTCACTCAAAGGCTTCGATGGAAAGTAACTTAAGATATGGGACAGATCTGAGAACTGTTTTAATGGGTGTGGCCTAATATTCTAATGAGCATGCTTTTTTTGCCATCTAGTGAAATAAGACTTGTTTTAACTGTAAGTTGCTAAGACTTTGACATAATGATAAAAGCCTTGAGAGTAGTAAGGGCATAATGAACTTTACACCAGATTTCATAAAATAGTGAGGAAAAAAACCGGCAAAGTGCATTGAACAGTGGCCATTTTTCATAATTTGCACTGTGTATGGCAAGGCCAACTTAAACCTAATTGGAAAGTGTTTTAATGGGGCAATTTCTGAAGCGTTCACACATTTACATATTAAATTCAGCAACTTTGCATAATATACTTGGAAAGAATATACAACACAATTTTAGCAAATGAAATTCAGATTCTTTTCACAGGTGATCATAAATCATTCACCACAGATGATAAGATTGAATTACTGAAACATTAGGACACTGACTGAAAACTAATCTTTACCTTTTCTGCATTCTGACCATTTCAGAAACCTGAGAAACACAGATTCACAGAGATGTTACCTGAGATGGATCAACTTCCACCATTTCCTGAGGAACTACCAACTGACTTTCTCTCAGACCGCTCAGGATGGACCACATGGCCACATTGCAGTCTGACAGCCAACACATCAGCTCTGAGCCAAGTCAACTCTGTCCCCAGCTTGGCCAGGTCATTCACACTTCTCTCATAAACACCGAAATTTACCATCTCCATCTGATGGTAGGTGATAAAGCAGGACAGATCACCTTCCCTTAAATTTGCTTTCTCTGCTTCTGACCCACTTTCTCCCAGACAGAGCACTGTCTAATAGACAGAGATGACCATGAAAAGAAGAACAGCTAGTAAAGCTGTCTAATTGGTTTAAAATAAAAAATGTAATCTTAATTACTTAAAATGTATTGTCTGAAAGTATACTTGAGATTATACACAGTGCTGTTCACTGGTTATAGGGCCTTAAATATAAAAAAAAATTATAATCATTTAATAAAGCGATCGTCGACAACTACCAAGCATAATACTGAGCTGTTTACATGTGTTTTATTTATTGATAGCTCTTTTCAGACATGGGGTACATAACCTCACTGGCTTCACTGAGCTCTTTAAGATCAGACACCTTTCTGTCCTTCAGACACAAGTCAAGTTTACGTTAAATGTCACAACCGTGAGGGAGAAAGCTATGGTGCCGCTCCTGTTTTTGCCATTACCATGAGATTCGCAGTACATTAAGTGAGGCATAATATAACCCAGGCTTGCCAGATCACCTTAACAAAATTCTGCCCATTTGGTGCTGAACACCCCCAACTCCCACTCACCCACCCCCAAATTTGACTTTGCTGGGAATAGATTATCTGAATAGTACCTGAACAATAAAATCTGTTTCTGACAATTGCTTTTGTAATCTCATTCTGATTCAAGTGCATTCCAGGTCTGAACACATTATGGTCTCTAAAAGAGCTGGTCATTTCTAGTGCAAACCCACAAAATCCTGCTCTCATATCTACATCCTGACCCAAGGGCTCCAAGTTCAACAAGCTCTTTTGAGAAAATATTTTGCATGGGCCATGGTTGCATGATTGACATCGTAAGATAATACCCCAGCTCGAAACACTGCAATTGCTGTGGCATTTGTTTTGAAGTCTTCAATTGCAGCCGGTAATAGAAACATATTAAATCTACATTCAGGCTATTTTTATTTGATGAGGATGAAGGACATTTAGCCAGCATATTATCGTCGTAGCCGTGCTTGATTAGCTTGTTAGACATGAAACTGAGTTCAACTGAACATTAATACTGGGCTGTAATGCATCAGATAAACACAGTTATTTATTTAGCATCCAGACGAAAGCGATTAGCGCTACTCAGTAAACTGCACGGCACCACATTTACCCTGTTGTCTCAGGAACGTGTTATTGCCATGCAGTAGTTCCTGCTCTATTGTTAGCCCACAAATTCTTTGGCTGTTCACTTTAACAGACTTACAGCATGGCCTTGCCCTGTAGGCAGAACAGAGCAGAATGATGAGATAGCAAGGCTGACACATACACACGACGCTATGTATTAATACACTGGCCAGTCAAGTGACAGGCACGGCAGGGCTTCATCCGGCCCACGCACAGTGAGAAATGGAGATCTGACAGTCGTGTTACCGGCTCTAAGCATCAGCTCTCCTTCTTGCTTATTACACTGCTTACAGTGCATCCCTAACTCTTTCCACTGTAACATTAATGTTGTTCCTGGCCTCTCTAATCACAAATAAACACATGTCTACTCGCTAAATGTTTGGCAATGGCTTCCTTATTTATGCGTCTGGAATAAATCACATAAAAAATAAAAAAAAACTTTCAGTTTAATCATGTACGTGGCAGTGGTGGGAAGGGAGCTGGAAAGGACAAGGAAAGGAAAGTGAAGGAAAGGTAAGAGGGACAGGGAAAGGATGGACCAAAGAAAAAGTTAGGATAAAAAGAAAGGAAAGGAAAGAAAAGAAAAAAAGGGAAATTAATGGAAAGGAAAGGAAAGGAAATTAACAAAGGAAACACTATTAAAGACACAATTTGTAGTTCATTAACAAAATTCGAATTCTAGGGAGTGGACAATATACACACATTACAAAAACATATCCAGTCTGTCAGTTTTTCTGAAGCTTAATCAGTCAACTCAAACCTTATGGGAACTTGACTTTATGATTCTGCAGCTAAGCTGTCACTGCTGTCCAATGCATCTGGCTCTTATTGGCATAATTGTTGCTTTGTTTTTGTCTCAGGGCAAAATGAAGCGCTTTTGGAAGCCTCAAATAAAATCCTAATAAAGTATAAATGATATCGCTTTACTTCAGCAGCTCATAATGCTTGGAAAGAGCTAATAACCGAATCGTAAAATCAATAAACTGTTAAGTGGGAAAATGAAGCAATCCAGCAAGCTTGAGGTTTCTGCTGGTGAAACAGTCCCAGCCTACGTCTGACTGACAAAGCTTGACCTAACACAAAGAATCTGTGCTTATTCATTCCACTGCAAAACGGCTTCCAGGCCTACAGAGAGAAGCTCGTCCACCCTCGACTCTGGCTCGGAGTTTAGAGTAGGAGTGGGCGCCTGCATGTGTTCGCTTCAGGTTATATTTCCTTTCTAAAATGAATGGAAATGCAAAGGTGCTTATTCGTGCAGGATTTCCTACCTTTCTCTCTATTGTGTGATTCATATTGCTACATCTGAGTATTATTTTGGCGTTGTTTATATGCTGACGGTTAGGGTGGTTAGGATGTTGTTGTTATTTTTTTGATAGGACATAAAATATATATGTACTGCATTGATACCTGATAATTAACATGGAATAACTCAGTAAGTGTACTGTAACCTAATTTATCACAGAATCTATATTACTTAGCCAACTTATGCTGGATCTGTATCTTTTGTTAACCATACTTTTGGACAGCCACACTAGAACCTAATAAATTAATCTTGAATAAGACATAAACTTTCCATTTTGAGTCAGTACCATGCAAATGAATGAAGATATTATCTCAGAGGGATGAAACAAAATGCAAATTGTGAATAGAAAACAGTGTACGCTTTGTAATCAAGAAACACTGAATTATGGAAAAGACTAACAAAAAAATCAGCACCCCATTTGTAGTGTGTTCTGTGTAGGGAAATGATCAGAGCATTCACTGAATTTCGGGGGTTTTTGAACTTCAGAATAAGAGATAGGTTTATTGGCCAAGTATTTTGACACATAATTTGATTCCGCCCGTTAGTGACTCTGCAACTACACTTCAAACGCAAATTGGGGAAAAAAACACTCAGAGTAGCAATTTATGATGTAAAAATGGCTGAATGTCCCTGTAGAAGCTCGAAGACATAAGATACGGTTATGCACCGCATCATTTGCATTATGTCCAAAAATTCATATTTTTATCTGAGATGGTACTGTTCTATGAAAACGTAGTATAACATCTTCCTGCTAGAAAACATAACACACCAAAAAGAATGCTGTTGAGCTGAGTATCCGCACAGCTGTGATGCGGCCATAGGAATGAGGTACAAGCGACATCACAGCCATTCTGATATTCAGTGCAACAGAACAACCTTGAGTATGATACCTTGAGTATTTTTTATTCGGTTCTTAACTTAATTCGTTTGCTCCGACCAAACATATCCTTCCTCGACTGGAGAGACTAGAGTTGAGTTGGCGACCAACAGTTAGTGATTGACAGAATGATACATATAGTTCAACATATCACCACTCGTGGCATGCTTCCCATCAAATCAGATTACACATTTGGAACCAACTATTGTATAAAAACCAGTGAAGCTGATGAAAAGCCACTGAAGAGTCCAATGCATTTAGGTTTTTGGTCAATTTCAGTCATCTTTGCCTTTTCTTTGTTTTCCTAGTAATCTATCTGAACCTTTTTTTTCTCATAATCCTTTGATAAAAATGCTTTGTCCAGTAACCTCTGACAAGCATCATTTGAGCTGAAACCTTTTGAAAATACCTGAGAAACACTCAGAAAGGTTGAGGTTGAGGAGCTCTGCAGCACGGTCGGAGGTCTGCTGATGATTTTGCACTTTCTCTAATCCTCTTTCAGTGCTGAAAAAAAGCAGTTGAGCATTGATTCAGCAAAGAAAAAAAAAAAGGAAAAAATTGATCCCACACGCACCCAAAGCAAGATGTAAAATCCTTATTGTGAGCAGCAGAAGAGAGTATATTGGGAGCGATAAACCACAGATACAATACAGCTCAGGAAACCATTTGGTGGTCTTTTTGAATGGTGGGAAACTTGAACTGACCACATTACTATAGCTAAAGGCTCTGAGGGATCAGTATCGGCACAAAAAAGCAGGGAACACAAACCCACGTACACAAATGCAACAATAAATAACAGGCAGAAAAAAAAAAAGCTGGGCCCACATTCAGTGCTGCCATGCATAGCATTCATCTGTGCCTGCTGGCTCTTGTCCCTTCACACTTGTCACTCTGAAATTCAGCCACTTGAATGTTTTCAAGTCATGTGAAGAGCCTCTTATGGGGTTGTTAGCATGGGGGAAGTGTCAGGTGACAAAGCCTGGTGGGGGGGCCTCTCCAATCCCCAGGCACTTCAGCTTGTTGTCTACACAACGGCTAATTGGAAAAAACTATGGGGTTCGAAAATCCAAGGTTTAATCAGTATTTAGCACCATCTGGATGTGGGCTGCTGGCCTCCTTCTGCTTCTCTTTATTCAAGACTTCCTGCTAAAGCCGGGGACTGTCAAACCCGGCCACAAAATGGAGATGGACAACTAGAGAGAGATGTGCACATTGTAAAACATTGAAGGTTTTTCTTTTTCTTTTTCTTTTTTGCTACATTTTTTGTGTTTTGTTTTTCAGCAAAGATTAATCATGCTTTATAAACACTGAACAGATGTGTCAGGTTTCTATTAAGGAAGCCAGAGAGAAATATCCTTTTTTCCCCCGCATGGTACAGTAAATTCTGTGTTCAGGATCTGATTCACATGCAGGTGGCTGCAACTTGCGTTTCAATGCGACGTCATTGTGTCCTTCAATCCTTCATCGCATTGCACTGGATCTTTCAGCGAGAAAGCTGTTGCCTCAGCAGAAGAGAACAGTAGTCCCTAATGAGTCTTTCATAGCGCCGCAGCGTTAACAGCAGGTCTTTCACACTGCTGCATTGGAAACTGCCATGGTTGCCAAGTCTTTCTTCCATCGACAGGTCATGCTGAGGCATTTAACATGTTTTTTAGAGTGAGCTCCTCACACACAAACACCACACAATGCGCTAGAAGATTTGGTTATTCTCCCTACAAATCCAAGTGCAAATAGGGGCAGAAACGGAGAGGGCTTAGTGGATTCCAGATTGCTTTACAAAAGGAGATGAAAGCAGCTGCACATGTTTACCAAAGAATGAGAGGATGGCAGCATGAAAGACAAAAATGTTGCCTTTTTTTCGCTCTAGAAAAATGCAATATCCACCCAAAACCTGGTGTCACAAGGTTTACACCCATACACCCACACAGCTGTTTCTACAGTCATACTTCACGTCCTCGTGTACTGGTGGTTTCTTGATTGCCAGTATTGATTCAGTTGTGTCACTGGAACCAAGAATTGATGACGTCAGGGGTGAGGGAGAGGCATTATTCAATTGCTAGTTCAAGCTCAGCGGATTTATTTACTGCCACTTTATTGCCCTGACTATACTGGCAACCAAATTAACCCTTGGATTTGAATGAACTCCTCAGATCGCTCTCCAATCAAAGACCATAGGATGCGCTGGACAAACAAGTTCTGATCCACAGAGGCCTAAGCTGGAACCCTACAACAACCAAAGGATCCGAGGCCAACTTCCTCGTACCAGACACCAAACATATCCAAAGAGCTCCTACAGAGCCACACCCTGAGGAGCCAGAGCCACCTCGGTGGAACCTAGGTGATTTTAATGTTAATGGTTTTAAAGTTATGGCTAATTGGTTTATACTGCTTGTCTGGCATAAGCTTTGGCCTTTCGTGACTGCAACCTGGAACAGAATAAAGCAATTAATCAAGATTAATAAATGATTAACAAACTACACTCTGACCATTCTCTGGGTGTTTACATTTGAGACATTACAATCCCCTCAAGTGCAATGAGTTACCATCCAAAAGCACCTTCATGGACCATTTTTTAACAGAGATCAGGCACATACTAAGAATAGCTAAAACATGTCTTATCTTGCACGTAAATCTTGCACAACTGGGTAGTATACAGTAGCTCCTAATGTATTTCACTCTGGATGGTGCAACTGACTCTCAAAGCTGGAATTTTTTATTTTAGGTTTTTAGTATTAAACTCAGATTTAGGATCATGCACTTGCAATTTCTTTCGAGTTATTCTACATAAGTGTAAACGTCTCAGTGGCTAAACCTGAAGAACTTTGAGGCTTCCTGCAAATGACCACCAAGAAGAAGAACTATTATACGATATCATGTGCATTACATCAGAAAATCCTAGTTTAGGCCAATTAAAAGTCCATAGCTGGCTTTCACCATCTTGTCAAGTCTTTCCTTCCTCGAGGAATTCCCTGCCACCCTGAGGTCGGTTTATGAGTGCTTCTGTTTGGAGTAAACATGATCATCTCCTTTTCACAGAAATATCATCTTCCTCATCTAAGAGGATTTGAAACATGAGATGCACTCGGTTCTTTTCCTCTCTGTGAGAGCCGGACAAGTTTCCAAATAGAAACTTAGGCATACTTCACATGTAAGGAGGCTTAAGCTCACCTCACACTGAGGAACTGTCAGGTCCTGATATCCGTGATTATAATCCTGTCCTGACACGAGGTTTATCATATTCACAGTGGTAGATCATCCATGAGGGATGTGTGCACTGGAGACACTGAGCATTAAGATGATGTGGAAATAGTTAACCGGAAAGTCACAAAGCATGTTTGTTTTATCAACGGGCTTGGCTGCAGCCTCAGAATGACACAACTAAGACATAATGTGTGTGTGTGTGTGTGTGTGTGTGTGTGTGTGTGTGTGTGTGTGTGTGTATGTGTGTGTGTGTGCGAGAGAGAGAGAGAAAGAGAGAGAGAGAGAGAGAGAGAGAGAGAGAGAGAGAGAGAGAGAGAGAGAACTCTATTTTTAATGCATTAGCAGAACAATGGAGTACTGTAACCAATCCAGGTGTAAATATTTCGGAATATTTTTTAAACTAGATCCAGCCCTTACTGTGTTTTGCTGCAGGCTAAATAACAGATTGAGGGTGCTGTGTGGTGACAGGCCAATGTTGAAAAGTGTAGACTCTGTTGCCAGGGTGAGGTTTTAAAGCACACATTTGAAATAGCAGCTAGGAATTCCCCGTAATGCGTCGAGACAGCACATTAGTGGGTGTCGCAAATGCTCGGCTTGTCATTATTGAGAAAGTGAAAATATGCCTAAACAGTAAGGCATTCATTTTCCTGTTGTGAATCACAATACTAGCAGTTTCATCAACACGCCCGCTTCGCCACCTCCACCCAACGAGGTGTAGCTCCTTTTTCTGCAAGGTGGAACCAGACACCCACTCCACATGGAGATGCAGTCAAGTTGTCAGGCTCAGAGCCCAACCTCAGATGTTACACAAATGGATACTGTCCATGGCACATGAGGTTGAGATACCCTTATCTGGGTCTCGGAGAGTCCACCTCCTTTTTCTGCACTCCTCCCGCTCTGGTGCTACTGCACGTTAGAGGAGGACCAACTCCCGCCCTATCTTTGGAATGTGGGAGTCTAATCTGTGGAACACTTTGGGTCTGGGAGAAGACCCTCCGCGTTGACAGGCGATCTCTTCAGACAGACACCTTGGGCTGGTCAGGAATTCCAGGGGCTGATTAGCGCTGGGCTGCAAGCCTCATCTCTTTGCGTGTCCCACCCCCATTCACCCTCGAGCACTCCTCTGTCTCCCAGCCCTGATCAGGTCTCAGGGAGGACAACAACTGCCCAAACCCTGCCCTTGAGCTGGATCGGTCCACACCTCCTCTCACAGCCAGAGGGAATCGATTAAACACAGTGTGAGAACAATAGATAAAGGCATTGCAAAGTGACAAGACAAGAATTTACAGGCATGTCATCATCATCATCATCTAAGTTTGGTGACTAGAAATTTCCAACCGCTGATTTTCTTGGTTTCTGGTTTCTTCAACAACATAGCAATGAAATGAGAATACATCAGTACAAAATCTGAAACTGGGCATGTATCAGCCAAACCGTCAGATCACTCAGATACTTAATTCTGTGTTTTCTGATTTGACATGCCTTTGTAATAAAGACATAACTTTTGTGCAATATTTCAGTTGATTTAAGCATTTAATTTTGGACTTGTTTTACTTAAGGAGGTCAGGATGTCCATGTGATCTAGCACATGTGGTCAAGCACAACCATGCTGAAAGTGCGGTGTGCATTTTCTCCCCGTGCTTGGTGGGTTTCTTCTGCATGCTCCGGTTTGCTCCCACAGTCCAAAGACTTGCATATTAGGCTAATTGGCATTCTTAAATTGCCTGTAGTATGTGGGTGTGTGTATATCTATGTGTGTCTTGTGATAGATTGGCACCCTGACCAGGCTCCAGGCCTCCCATGACCCTGTATACAGGATAAAGCGGTATAGATGAAGAGTGAGTGAGTTCGTGAATACCCATGGAATTTTAAGTTTGACTCCAGAGATTTCAATCATAACAATACTAGAGGTCCATTACTTATCAGACATTTCATTATCTTTACATTCTTCATTTATACTCTTAGTCTATTTATGCTGAAATATAGTTTTTTTTTTTTTTTTTTTTTAGAATTTTAAACGTATGTGCATGTGAACAAATAAAACTACATATATAACCACATACAATACGCAGTAACAAAGAAACACTTTTCCAAAGCTAAGTCTGACATAAATATTTACTGTATGTAAGATGACTTGATTTGTTTTTTATTTTACATCATGTCTTTCTGCACTGGTCACTCCACACACATAATGTATTTAAGAAGAAAAGCGATTATTTTGTGAACATGATGTAAATGTGTGAATTCCATAATAGCCATATTTCAAGTTATAGGCTTATTTTGTACACCAAAACATGCCTCGGTATCAAATCAGTGCAAGGTATCGGCTAAAGCTCAGAGTTCTGACATACAAATGTAGTAGGAGAAAAGAAACGGCTTTTTTAGGACTCAAAAAGTGCCTCTGATTCTAACAGATGGGGCAAAGCTGTCCAGAGGGACAAAGACTTCAGTGTCATGCAGGTGCTTCTCCCAGCCTCCCAAACCTCCCTAATCCACTAACAAAAACACAGATCAGGAATTATTGACACACTTTGTCTCTGCACTGTCTGGTCCTCAGTTGCGTCCTTAAATAAAGTCCAGAGGTGAGGGAGGGACGAGCGATTCATCAGCTTTACACTGTAGACTGTATCTCATGCTGTACACCTCACTTAATTCTCACTCTCACTCCTTTCCACTTTCTCAAACTCAGTTCAGGGAGGGCAAGCGGTGGATCTGCTTGATGAATGAGCCATGAGAGATTTGTTTTGTGTCTCGCTTTCTATCTCTCTCAGTTTCTACCCCTGGTGCTCCGCTAATGAGTGTGCCGCTTGCCGGCGCACGGTGGCTGGCCATCAATATCCCTCCATCTGGCAGGTATAAAGGAGGGGAGCGGATGAGCCTCCGGCAAGCCCACATCTGCTTAAGCATCCATGCTCTGCTGCTGGTCTCCTTCACCACACACGCACACACACACACATACACAGAGCAAAGGTAGCTGCTAATCCAACAGGCCTTGTTAGTGTGCACCGATGAACCGTTTATTTATTACATCACTCACACATGATTCTAGCAAATGAATATAATGTGCTACAGATGGCTGCCATGAGCGTTCATGTTTTTGGGTGAATCAGGGTTGCGTGAAACGTGCAAGTACATGCCGTGCTGGCACATGATAGATTTCAGAACTCGATAGCTCAGACATCAGACGCAAATTCTTCCTAAGGCGCCCGAAGACAGTCTGTTATGGTCCCGCAACATTCCCGACCAATTATATAAACACTAGTAGCGGCTCAATCTCTTACCTGAGCCCAGGGCGCTCAAACACGGAGAAAAGAAAAAAAGATGGAGACAGGAAAAAAGGAAAGATACAAAGTGAAAAAAAAAAAGAGTGAGCGAGAGGAAAGAAGACAGGCTTCAGAAGCTTCAATACGTTTCCTGTATTTCATTATATTTCCATCCCATTATTCAGCCGCTGCTGTTTAGGTGGCCGAACATTTAAACAGCTGTTGTTTTACTGAATTGGCAGAATGAGGACGCGGCCATTTCAGTACACCCCCCCCCCCCCCCCCCCACCCCCACCCTTTGTAAATTTTTTATGCATATGAGCAATTTAGCTTTAAATAGATGAATATTTAAAGAACATGTTCTGTAACAAAATCTTTAGCATTTAGTGTTGTAGATAAAAATTTATGTAATCTACATCTCAAAGCAATGGAATCCTATTTTATCAAAAAAACTGTTTTCATTACTACTTGGCTAAAACCTTTAGTAATTATTTGTGTGCGAGCAGACATTTACAAAAATATTTGAATGGAGATAAGGTTGTTTTATTGGTTAGAAAACGCTGGATTTTGCAATCAAAGAGCAAACCTCATACACCAAAAATTTTGTTTCGTATCTGGAATTCTGTTTAATTCTGTTGTAAGGAAAAAAAAAAATCACTTGTGATGAAGAGTTACTGTCCTGTACCAGCAAATCGTTTCTTTTGCATGCACATGCATTTCTTTTGCATTCCAACATGTAACAGACACTGTTGGAATGCATAACAGCATTATAACGGGCATGTGATGCATTCATACTTAACTAATATGAGATTATTATCAGATACTTTAAAATAATCTCATATTTAACTAACATGAGATTATTATCAGATGCTTTAAAATAGATTACTGTGCACTCGCCAAAACAATGAATAATCACGACTCTCCTGTAACTGCAGCCCGACTACATTAACGCCATAATGTTAGTAGACCAGTAGATTATATTCTCATACAGATTTGGATCACAATATGAATGAGACTTGTGTTATAACCTTAGTCAGTTAGTGCATCTGTTGTGGCACAAGTACACCCTGAGTATTTTTAGGCACTTATACAGTTAATATGACTGAACTGGATCAACCAACCTGTCTATTCTGTGCATTCTTATCTGTTCTTCTGTATTATATACCAATATTCTATCTATCTATCTATCTATCTATCTATCTATATAGAAAAAAATATAGAAAAAAAATAAATATTGTATATATCAAAATGAAATAATTAGTCTGGGTCTGAAAAAGAAATGAAAAAATCTGTCTGGGTTTAATCTGGCACCTGAGCAACAGCTGCTAGGTCTTTTGGTGCGAGTTTATGCAGCATCATGTGTATTGTTTTCTTGCTTGTGGTAGTATCATTATTTTTATAGTATGTGCTATATTTACCAGGCTGTGGATGAGCACTGTCCCAGGAAGGGATCGAGCCTGGCCGAGAACTGAAACTGATTGAACGCTCAGCAAGCAGCAGGCCTGCACCATCAGAGCTCTCTGTTGAAACTTTCTGCCATACAACAAGCAACCTGAGGCATACTCTGCTTGGCGTAAGATGCGGCTGACCACTGAACGCTTTAGACATCCCAAAACAAAGGGTGAATTTACACAAGATGTGGGGACCCTGGAATGTTGTGTCTTAGGATCCATCGGATCACCTGGCCAGTGACCAGACTGTTGTCGCCTAGTAGAGGCGATCTTAGTCATACTCTGTGACATTCACAAGTCATTATGCATTGACAAAATGGACAGTGATTAAAGGGCTGGTACAAAATACACATATTTTGTAAAACTTTGTGTAAATAGTGTCTAAGTTGCACATTGCAGCTGGGATTTTATTGTTTTATCACCAATTTTACAAGAAAGTCAGTATTTATTTATTAATTTTTTTGTATATATTTCTTCATAGCATTTATTTTTTACATGTGTGGATGTTTTAAAAAACTGCAAGAAGGTGAAACTCGGATATAATGAATGAGTGCAATATATAACTTTATAATGATACAATAATTTGCTAATAAATTTGCATTATATTTTTAAAGAAGCTTTATGATTTATTTCTATCAGAAATATCTGCACAAACAGGAGTCAAGCAGTGTTTGGCTTTTTTTAAAGACTCAAGATGAAATAAATTCCAAAATGTTTCTCTATAAATACATCACCAGATTAATATTTCATTTGTAATGAATTTGCCTTCATTCAAGCAGGTCAAAGGCACTGGTGCATTGCTTTACACTTTTTAACTTTTAATTATTAATTTGATTATATTAGTCAAATTTACTTTTTGTGTGATACTGACAACATGAAGCATTTAACAACAAACTCTAATACTTTTACAAAAACCTAAGCTCATGTTATGATTAATTAGGCAGCATTTTTTGACACTTGTCAGATTTTTTGATTAAAAAAAAAAAAGTCATACTCGACCCAGGAATCGAACCTGGGACCTTTGGATCCACAACCTCCCCTGCATAATGCATAAAAATGTTCATTTTTGATGCCAATCTTAAAATTACAATGACATTAGCCGTCTACAACTAGGGGGAAACAGCAAAGATGGTAATAACTCTCATTTCACTTCTCCCCTCACTTTTCCCCTCATTCCCCACATTTTTTCCCCTCAATTTTTTATTTTTTTCTTCATTTTTCCCTTTTACCCCTCTTCCCCTTCTTTTCACCCTCTTCCCACCGCAAAACAGACTATTGTTCCCAAGCTTTCAAACATGGCTTGGCTGATTGATTACATTGTATATGTAATCACCATTAGTTCTACTTTTCTTTTTCTACCATTCCATCAAAATCAAAGCTCTGATACTTGTCTACAGATAGCTATTAGCAGCAGGATGGGCAGGATGAAGAAAAACATAGAGGGAGTCATCCTACTCCCGCACCTCAGATAAAATCCAATATGAGTTTGTGACACTTGACTCAGCAAGAGCAGTTAACGACACCGCACCCATTAGCCAAATGGAGAGTACTTCAGCAGAATTGATCAGGACCCCTATCCACTTGGCTTTGCGTTCTGCCATTTTGTAGGCACTAACCTAACGGGGCAAAGGATAATAAATTTGCTCCAGAGATGACAAGCAGCAGAAGCAGCATCTCTAATGGCGAGTGACAGACACCGGGCTCTTCTCCCGCCCGCCCTGCTCCCTCCTCTGCGAGTCAGGGATTAATGTGTGCCAGGCTGCTTTTGATGTAGCCACAAAGCACCGCTGCAACCTTGTGGTAACCAAATGTGCAGCTCGGTTCCAGAGTGGTCAGTGATTCATCCACCCCGCTAGAGTTCTCCGATATTTTCCATTATTTTTTACAGTCAAAGGTTTTTTTTTTTTTTAATAAAGAGGAACATATGAATATATGACTCAAGAAGACAGAGTGAGTGATAATAGAAAAGGTCACCATCTATGGATTTGCTTGTTCTGAATTCATGCAGAGATGGTTAAGTGAGAGGGAAATTATTTGACAGAATAAAAGTCTTAACAGGCAAGGAACTGGGTTTACACTTCACATTATTCCACATTTTTAGTCCCATATACTAAAGCAGACTCTCCCGTTTTAAATCGAGTCCCGGTAAGAATCCGTTGAGCATAGATGCTTATTATTTGACTAGTACGGCCCATTCCTAAAGACAGAAATACTAGCTAAATTATTCTATTTAAACCGACCCATGCGAAGACTTTATTATTAGACCATATAAGGAAGTCTTGGTCTGCCTTAAGACAAATCCTTTTAGGCTCCGTATTTAGTTTGACGCAACCACAGTCGCAGTCTTTTCTACATCCCCTAGAGATGTATTAAAATCTTTTACTGTGACCAAAATCTAGACGAACCATAAACGTCTGGCAAAGAGGTCTTTGTGCTCAGTGGGTTGCCTAAAAGTCTAGCTTTGCACTACAGGAGTTCTAACAACTCGCTATCTGAAGCTGCTTTGATTCCTGCAGAGTTCAGTCCTATACTCTATCATTATTATCAAGCCACTGCCTGTCACCGTCAGAACAACAGCTGACAGGGTTAGATACACGCGATCCCTGAAAAAGACATGCTGGCCCCTCACCAATGCGCTGGCGGGCGATCGAGATTAAAAGCATATCCTTATGAAATATTGATCTTTTTGCCAGTGGTTCACAGATCTCGGATAACAAGGAGTCAATCGAGCAGCTCTCAGGTTCAAGCAGGGCTGACAGAGAATACCAGAGAGGGTAAAGTCATGCCCTGATGAGCTCATACCTCCCTGCCCTTAATGTACAGATAACAATGCGCATGCAGCTTTTCATTAAAAGCACATGGTACGGTAACAAATGAATTCATCATTCTTTCTTTCTCAGAGTCCACCTTCTTCTCTGCGGACAGAGTGGACAGAGCGTGCAGCGTGTTTCAATTGCCCAAGGTGCTGTTACAGGATTTATCTTGGCCTATGAAGATGCAGCATGTTTGCCTGAACGCTTTTTGTCTTTTATCATGTGGATTCAGCTGCTTTAGCACGTTTGCGTGAACACCCTCATGCTTCCATGCAAATATTGCCTTAGCAAACACATTACACACACACACACACACACACACACACACACACACATCAAATTAGTAATTGCTTTCACTGTACTTGGCAGCACATGACTTAGAATAACAGTCCGTTGTGTTTCTGAACCTACACCTAGTGCTGGCACAGGCTCCAGTCATCTGATATTGGTGCCACTAGGTTGGAGAGGGAACAGCTTTGTTGAGGTAAGATCAAGGGACACACAAACAAACAGATACTGCGATACCACCGTATGACCCAAGTTCTCACACTATTAACAAAAGAGGTCGCACATAAAAACCCCAGGCGCTCGTATGGGGCCGACATTGCGCTAAACATAGTAATTATCTCAGTCAGAAGCTGGCAGGAGAACAATTGGCTTTTCAGAGCAGTTTTAGAGGAGAATAAGCGGGAAAGCCAGGACTATGTACCTTGTACCATGTATTCCCTTTCCTCCAAGAATGAAGGCTCAGCTTACTCTGCCCATGCTAAGGGAAGCAAGCAGGAAGTACCAGAGTAATTGCTTTTGTATGTGAAAGAGGGACGGGGGGGGCTAGTGGGCTGGCACTCACACTATGTGGTGCAAGATGGGACTCACGGCTGTCGTGCAGCAATGAGTAGCATTTGAGACCTGGCAGACTCTAGCACAGCAAAGGTCAGAATGGTAGATGGCACAGTCTCTTGGGATGCTACTGTAAACCTACAAATCCAACTGCTGATTAGGCCTGAGCCACTCATTTGCGCGTGATGCTAAGGGGTAGCACAGAATTAGCCTCGAACAAACACTGAGGATTCAGAGTGACAGTTTAGTGAGTGGATCAGATAACGTGACAAAAAGGCAAGCAGTATCAATGGCCTTGAGTTGAAAATCCATACTTGTCCAGGGAAAATTATTCAGGACTCTAATTGTCCCAAAGCACAGACTTTAAATGTGCAAATTTCATTGCGTCGGGTTTTAACTTAAAAAAGGCCTGTGAAGTAGCTTGTTGGGAATGCTATTAGTGACAAATTTGTACAATCACATGTTTGTTTTTTTTAGATCAATTAAATTTCTTTCCCCTTTAAAATTGAGATCCCGTGCCCACTTTGACCACATGTCTGATATGGACAGTTTGACAGAAAAATTAGATGTCTCCATTTTGGCAGTTGTGTGCATTGTTTCTTTGATTCACATGGGTCTTAAAATGCACAAATGCCACGTGCCAATGTCAATATTATTTGGTTATATCATGGTGAACCTCTAACCTCCACCTCCTACAGTTTTGATATAATGGATAAACCAGCCTTTAGTTGTGTTAGTATGTAAATATGCAGTTTAGTATCAATAATAGTGTTGGTTGAATTTTAGATATGAAAAATATAGCAAACTCATGCTATGATTATACTTTTGCAGTGAGTCAAAGGCAGCAAATTGGAACAAGGGGTAAAGTGTTGAAGCATATGAAAACCTTTTTATTTTAAAATATTGTTGAAAATCTGATTGGTCATCATCCAACCGCATACTGTGTCTCTATTCACAGTATGCGAATATGTCTCTATTCACGTAAGTTTATAATAAAGTTCAGAAATCACAACATAGCAGATATTATCATGCATACCAATCGCTACATCAACCGCACGCAACACAACACGTGTACAACACGTGTATCTAACGCACACAACACGTGTATCACAACACGTGTGTCTAACGTCCCTTGTGTACAAAGTGACTGTGTGTCTCCTGCGTGTTGCAGCATTATCTCACTGCTGAATTTTCTTTCCGAAATATTACTTTTGTACATATTGAAGTGCATCGTGTCTCCCAAATACAGCAAACCTGTTAGCAAAACTGTTACTGACAGTTCAAAGCTTTAAAAGATGAATATGTACTGATTCTCATTTCAACATTGTTTTGTTAAAAACAACCATGTGTGCACACGGACAAAGATTTGGCAAACTGAGGTAAAATGCAAAAACGGTTAAGCTTGTTTTGCCGTCTCAAACTGTTCATATGTTCCCATATAATACATCAGATTTGGGAAATGTTTGCTCTTTGAACAGCATATGTAAAGAGCATCAGCGTCTTCTAATGCCAGACGGAGTTGACGACATTTGCTCTGCCATCTTTTTATGACAAAGCCTCTAAACGCTTTCTATTTGTGTAGCTCATCAACACTAATTCAACAGATATTGTCCTTACAAGTACAGCACCCGGTGCATATCTTTTAAGAAAAATAGTAAAATAGGATTCTTTAATAAATCTTACATATCTGAGCTCCTTGAGCTCCAGAGAACGCACAGAGCTGAGGCTGAGGCTCAAAGGACAGGTGTGTTCTGAATGGGACAGCTATCTGTTCCATATTATTATCAAGGATGCTTCAACATACCATGACTTTTGAAGAACTGAGATAAGAAGAGTGTTGAAACGTCGCATCCCAAATGAGCACAAAGACGTTCAAAAGACATGAAAACGTTTTTTTTTTTTGGCAATATTTTTTTGGCATGTCTAGACTTCTTTTAGAGTCTGAGAAGAAATACAGTACGTATACATGAAACGTCAAGGTTGTCCTTTTGTGCTTAGTGTGATAAAATCTGTCTTGTAAGGACTATGATTTCAAACTTATGTCCTCTTTTGAAAAAAAAAAAATGACACTAAGAATAAAATATTCTGGAGCAAAAACCATTGTGGATTGGACTGTATTATGCAAGTTATGGGGAAAAAAAGAGTTTTAATTAATCTAGCAATAAGTCTTTCTAGAAGGTTAGCAGATTAACCCGACATCAAAAGGAACTTTCATTTCTCAAACACAAAAAAACGATTGTGCAGTGTGATTCTTCAGAAAAAAAAAAAAAATAAATAAATAAATAAATAAATAAATATATTGCCAAAAAAAAAAAAACGTTTTCATGTCTTTTGAACGTCTTTGTGCTCATTTGGGATGCGACGTTTCAACACTCTTCTTATCTCAGTTCTTCAAAAGTCATGGTATGTTGAAGCATCCTTGAGATATATATGTATATATATATATATATATATAAGAGATGTGGTTAATATTCTTTGAATAATCTGGTAAATAAAAGAAAAATATCCATGTTTAAAAAAGGAGTAGAGCTGCCAATCGTCCCTTAAATACAGAATTGTCCCATAATTGGAAACTAACAGCCATGCTCTGTATTGCACCAATACGGGACGCTATTTGTTCTATATTTTTGAGAATTGAAGTGAAATCTATGGGAGAGGAATACTGCAGGTCAGTCTACTAAGACACGGGGAATAATATGCGATAGACCCTTAAAGTAAATGGAATAAAACGAAACGCCTCAGCCCCTAAATTTGTCATGGTCTCTGAACAGAGACTGCTTCTCACTGGTCGGGTCTCAAAACCCACGGCGGCATCTGGCTAGGGGGCGGCACTGAGCACACAGGGAAAAAATTTCAGAATGATCGTTTTCTCTCACTTGTCTGCACGTTGCATTTTTTCATGTCACATTGTGGGGTAATTAACCTCATTATTGCCCTGATTCTAGTTTGTGAGCGAGGCAGGGAACTGACTGGGAATGTCTCTCACTCAGAAGTACGAGATGACGAAGGAGTGGGTTAGTGGACGACAAGCAGGAAACAAAGTGCATCCCCAACTTTATACAGCAATGCAATTAGTAAAATCACCCACACTCCAAAATGCCACTGAATACACCACAGACCACAGAATGTAAACCAAACAAGTATTAAATAATATTTGCTATTTTATTAATTACATATGCATGCTATAAATAGCTTTTACAGGTACTTTACAAGTCCAAACAACTCAATGTGTCCAATGTGTGGTGTTCACATCAAACCGGGACATGGGGTGAGATTTCTCGTGAAACCATGTAATAAGGCATAAAAAACAACTGTAAAAAAACAGATTTCAGTGAAATACTTCTCTTTTATTTGTGTTCAATTATCACATTTGGATGATGTGTTGATGTGGTGGAAATAATAAAAAAATTGCTAACATAACAAGTAGTTTGATTACACACCAGAATGCGCTTGAAGGGATGCACACATTTCTCACTGTAATGTTTAAACGCTTATGTTAAACCTTGCTATGTGCGTATGCATACTGTACCTTCGGATCATACTGTATCGTATGTAACTGTATAAATACAGAGCTTCAGTTCATTTGTAACCTACGACTGGGATGAAATAATTCAGATTGGTGAAAAACCCATTGGCAAGTGGAAGTCTGGAGTCTGGTGCCAGTGATGGGAAAGTTGTTACTCAAGGCAGCCCACGCAGCTCCCCGTAAGATTTATAATGAGAGACAGGAACACCTCATCCATCTGGCTGAAAATGAAACCGAGATGTTTATTTTATTTACAGCGTCAAAGACCAAGACAATATGGGTTATCATAAGACCCATATTAAAAGAAAGCACATGTTTGGCCTCACATGAGAGGCGACTGTCAGGGAAACTGAGAAGCTGGGAGACGCACGGAATCGTCTGGGATGAGTCCAGTGATCTGAAATCTCGCCACTAACACAGACGTGATACAGACACTTTAATGCTAACACACAGACAATGTATTTTGACGTGCCAGCGAATTCTTTGGTGAAGAGCCCAGTGGACATCGACTGCATCACTGGCTTTGCATAAAATATTCTAGAAACAGATAATAAGTTGAGACTGTTAACCCTCGTTTGTTCAGCCACAGCCTCAAGGTCAGTTCTGTGCTTTTGCAGAAACAAACATCATGAAAGTGTCTGCTCGGAGATCCCCAGAGCTTCAAAGAAAACCGCACACCACCCAGCAGTACACACACACACACACACACACACACACACACACACACACACACACACAGATTGCAAACCTAGCCAGTGTGTGAATTTGCTCCTAGCTGTATGTGTGTGTGTGTGTGTGTGTGTGTGTGTGTGTATTTGTGCTTCTTTCGTGTGCAAAATCCTATCAATGTCACAAAGGTCACGCTGTCTCAAGATAACCCGGAGAGATTGCCATGAGATCCTGGGATTTTCAGCCCTATTATTTTGTGATTAGGTGTCACCCGAGTTTCTTCGGTGTCACAATGAAGCCTTTCATGTTGTGGGCTCTAGCGGCTGAACAGGCGCTTTCGTATTGGTATTCAGCGCGATTAAAAAAAAAAAAAAAAAAAACGGAGAATCGGGCGTCTCACAATGCTTATTCATACTGGAATTATATATAAACCAGTGCTTTTATAGCTCTGAAGGAATTCTCTGTCAATGTAATTCCCACAGAAAGTTCACTTTCAAATGCTTAGTTTTGTATTTTATATATATATATATTTTTTACTTAATGGATACCAGTCAGGTTTTGCGGTCCAACTAATTCAGGTAGGTTTGTTTACAGAGGATGGTGAAAGCCTAAAGTCAGCAGTTGGCATCGACTTGGCAAAGGAAAGCATGTTAAGAAGACAACCCTGTCTAAACACTGCCTCACCATAACTCAACAAACAAGAAACCGTTCAGTGGAGCCCAGAGATGTAGGGCTTATTTACTGAACTACTCGAGCGCACCCATCGTCAATTAGTGAATATAATTAATCTGTCAGCTGCAAGTTTCAAATAAATAATCATTTAAAAATCTGTCCAGAGATATGAAGTGTGAATTAAAGTGCTGCTTTCATAATTTTTTTTTTTTTAAGATTCCTGTTATAATTAACATAACGGCTTTAACAATCAAGGATGTGTCCTAAAATGTTGAAAGCAATTTAAATAACATCTTTACCTCTGACTGAAACAAAGCCTCGACCTCACCATATTAACAATTACAAAAAATTACTAACAAAATCTGTTCGACCCAAAAGCACTAACAGAAACGCATCGCCGAGTGTTTATTTGAAGTAAACAGATGGTGACTGGCAGCACATATTCATGTGTTTATGTATTTTACTTGATATACTGCTGTACTAAATTAATGGCTGTTCGGGAAGTTTTACAGCCTGATTCAGCCGACGGTATTCCAGCTCATAAAAGCGGCTCTCAGACCATGCCACATGACAGCACCGCGACAGGCTGAGTTAATCACAGGATCATTTGCACATTTCTATAGCCACAACTAAAAGCATTAGAACCGTCTGTGACTAGCTGTGTTTGAAATATTTACAGTCTGAAAACTATTACAGTGTCGTGGTCTTATTAATCATTCGAAAACATACAACTCAGTGGTGCAAATGAAATATTATTATATATTAGAGATCTCTGTATCAAAAATCTTTTTGCACAAGTACATGTACAGTAACCCAAACCAAAAGGGAGAGAAAAAAAGATCAAAATCTTGCTTCTCTATTAGGTTTATGAGGTTTCACTTCTCTACCATATCTAGCACATTGTCAGTGTTTATCACTTCATTGTCCTAAGCTGAAAGAAAGACTTATTACCCAAAAAGCAGATGTGGTATTTTATAGTCCTGGCCAGCGTGGCTATGAGAAGCAGCACTGTAACTTATACAGCAGTCGGCGATTACACACAGTCGAAAAGGTTTTCGGTGCATCCGCATGCCTGTGCAGAGAAATGGAGGTACTGTAGTGTGATTTAGGGCAAGTCCTCAGGGAAGGTGTGATTTTTTTTGTTTGTTTGTTTGTTTTCACAGCCAGACACAAATGAGATGAGAACAGGTATTTGGAAAAAGTCAACAGGAATGTAACCCAATGAAAGTGTGATACTGTAAAAGATCAATCCTAAAAGAGTCCTAAAAGAGCACACAGATGATGTGGCCTGCTTCCGTCTGGTTGCGACGCAACGGACTGGAAAAAAAACTGGATGCATTCGGAATGTGTTGAATGCTTGTCTGGGACTCATGTGAGACAAGTTTTCTGATGCTGGTGCTGGATCTGCTATCTGAACCTTCTATGCAGGGGTCAGTGCGGGCTACTTTGTTATGGTGATGGAGGTCTCATCGAGGTCGTGGAGAGCAACAAAAGCAGCGCTTGTACTGGTCATGCAGCGTGAACTCAACCAAGCGACCCTGCCTAGTGATTTTCTGCACAGGAAATTGCCAACAAAGGCCTTTTTAGGCACACACAATTAGCTGGGCACTCAAGGGGCATGTGTGAGTGCTTATCCATACACACACACACACACACACACACACATATATACACACACACACGGATGCATGCACTGGTGCACGCTTAAGCACTTCTCAAGGTTTTCAAGTGAAAAATCCATGTGAGCCAAAGCAAAATGGGATTAGCTGCTAATCTAGCTGGCAGAACACATGAGAATATAGCGGCGGCTAATATGACTATCAGATAAGTTTTAGCATGCCGTTAGGTGGCCTCAGCATCAGGGGTGAGAAAGAGAACACATTAGCATGTGGACAGTGATTGTGTTGATAGTCACACTCATGATGTGCAGTTTCCGTTGTTGAGTGAGACACACACACACACACACACACACACACACACACACACACACACACACACACACACACACACACACACAGAGATATTTGCCTTACATTTTTTTGAGGACTATTCCTTCATGTATATGTATATATGTATTAAGATAAACATAATTATAATATAATATAATATAATATAATATAATATAATATAATATAATATAATGCTTTTTTTTTTCATTTTTCTGAATAAAGCTTTTTGTAATAGAGCAGTTTTCCCTGTACGATTTGTTCCTGACCAACATATTAAATGTCCACACACACACACACACACACACACACACACACACACATACACACACATGGGGTAGATGGTGGGTGGGATCAGCCCGAGAATGTAATCACTAGCAGAGTTTGTGTTTATTTATTTGCGCGCACAATGCAAACGCCTTGCCCGTGACGTTTATTTAAGCAGCTAATGGACCGAAAGCACAGGAAACCCAAGTCACTCAATCCAACATGAACATACTGATTGAACACTCTTTTTGTCGTTATTGATGTGTAGGTTGTTCCGACAGAAAAACCTAAATGACTAACTGGCTGGTTAGAAATGAGCCAAGCCTTTTTGTATCTGTTCACATTAAGCTGGAGCAGACATGCTGAAAGCTCCCGCATGGGCCAGAGAGACATGTCAGGTATTATTAGCGTGCTTGCTCTTGCCTAAATCATTACTTACATCGGTGGGTGTTCGTGACTTGATTGGAGCGCCCAGCTAGTTCTTTTGTGTTCTACGGCACTTATTTTTTATCTTGTGTTCTTTTTTGTTCAACTGCACTTTTTCTTTATATAAGTGATTCAACTTTTGCATTAAAAAACAGTTATGTTCTTTGAGTATTTTATAATGAGAACAAAAACACTGCAGAACTCTCAGACAATAGATTAATAGAGACATAGCGTATAGAGACATATCCTTATAAATTTCCATTTAAAATATCCGTTTTACTTTAACAGCTAATTCAGCAGAATTATCTATTAAATAAGAAATAGATAATTTCCAGAATTATCCCCATCATCAAGTCTCCTTCTTAAAATTACTTAAAATTATCATTGCAATTTTATATTTAATTTTTTTAATAGTCATTAATGATGTGTCTTTTCATTGTATGTTACAAAAACTACAAAAAAGTAAGGTTGTGTTGTGTTTTTATCTGTGGTGGGTTTAGTGTGTGTGATGGCAACCACATAGTGTTGCACACAGTTTAATCATCAATTAAATTCATTCATCGAAATAAAAATGGGATCAGGGCCTCCATAGGGCTTCTTGTTTCTGTCATCTTTTTTTCCACAGAGAACGATTTCAACAACTGACATGCATGCATTTACCTTTATGTACAAAACAAAATCAGGACCTTAAACTGAGACAATAAACATGACAATAAATACCAAAAACATCAATCTATCACAGATGACAGGTCAAAGGTAGAACCGTGCTCTTTTTCATCAAGGCTCATTTACTTGAGTGGCAAAGTGGTGTTTCCACACAAATACTTTAACAGGACACACACGTTTAATTTGAAGAGCCTCCAGAGAGCACGGCACGCGATTCACTATCAGGATATCGGATATCACACGGTTAGCACCTTTTCACTCAAAACACCACTTGCATGACTTGTAAAAATGCCTGTGGGTTTTACGCAGTCATGGATACGAGCGAGCTGCTCTCCCTGCCTTGTCCTTCTCTTTTTCTTTTCCGCCTTGTGCTTAGATTGGAGCTTCTTTCTTTTTTTTTTGACAAACACAGCAATTCAATTAGCACCTGAAAGATAGCGGATTCCTCAGGGGTAATTACACTGTGTTTTTGTACTCTCTAATTGGAGGGTTTTAGGTTGAGTGTGGCCTTCATCAGCACCTGTGCGATCGCTGTCCGATATTCCATTCTCACTTTGTTTGTCTCCGGGCTTCCTTGGCGGTGATCGTGTGCAGCAGTTCCAGAACTGAAGAAGGTGCCGATTACAACTAGGCTGGACGTGGCTGCCTCTCATTAATCATGCTGAGGAAAGGGAGTGTTAACCAAACAGCATTCGGGTTGCTTCAGCTATCAGGTATCTGCACTTTCATTAACCGTCATTAAGTCGGTAACGCGAATGGAGCTCTCCGGCAGCTTACAGTTACAGACAATGAGAGATGTAATGAATAAAAACTAGCCTCTCATTATAAACGCAGGAAGAAGAATAGAAATATTAAGGATGTAAATTGGCCACAGTCTGCAGGCCAGGGGGGGGGGGGGGGGGGGGGATGGGGGGGGGGATTTGTTCAGAGCTCATTGACTGCTTAAGCCTGAATTGACTTCTTCCTGACACTGCAAATCTCTTTGCCACGCATGGTTATTCGAGGAGCGCCAGCAGCTAACAGTGCTGGAGAGTGACCTAGGGTACTACACACACACACACACACGCACACACACACACGCACACACACACGCACACACACACACACACACACACTTATTTAGACTCTGAAAATAAACCCAACATGACCTCACACTAAAAGCTAACACTGGGCAGTGGATAAGGAGTTCTTTGCCCAGACAAATCTCAATCTCATTTAACCCCATCAGACCAGAGTAATATCTCGCTGGACAAACTAATAACACGATAACAAACTTTGGCTCCATCCTTTCTGCAGTTAATGAACACAAATACAATGTGTAAGGAATAAAAGATTTACCGCTATAAAAGGTATCAGTGTCAGTTAATTTCTGCGATTACTGGCATGTTTTCTGTAAAAATGGCATGTTATCCTTTCATCCATTTGTAGGCTGAAAAAAAGTATATTAACAAGAAAAAGGCCTCATGTAGCTTTTACATATTGATATGATGTCTGTTTTACCACAATAAATGAAGAAGCTTGCAGTTTAGTCAGTTTAATATACAGTACCATAAGGAATTAGGTAATTAAGTACTAACAACAACAACAATAGTTCTTGCACGAACAGTATGGTCAAGCGCATTCGCAAAAAACCCATTAAGCACCATGATGGAACTGGCTCTCATGAAGACCACCCCAGGAAGGCAGGACCAAAACGTACCTCTGCGGCAGAGCAGTTTATTAAGAGTTACCAGCCTCAGGAATCACCAATTAACACAAGCACCTCAGATTAGAGCCTTTATGAAGCCTTTACAAAGCATAAGAAGCCCACAAACTGTTCGGAGGAGATTATTACATATTCTGAATGCCTTCACCATTGTGTTACAATGTGAAAAGAAATAAAAATCAGAAAAGACGGAATGGAATTAGAAGGTGTGTCCAGACCTTTAACTGGCCATAGGTCATAACATTAAAACCACCCAGATTTTAGGTTCCCCTTGTGCCACCAAAACAGCTCTGACCATTCCATGGGTCCTTTGTGGATGCTGGCACCGAATCCTTTGGGTGCTGTGACTGATAATCAAGGTTATGCAATTTACCTCAATGACCCATAATGTTATGGCTGATCAGTTTAAACATGGGGGCCTTGTCTCTTTTATCCTAGGGGTCACCACATCAAATAATCTGATCCACAAGATCTGGGACAGGTTTTCTGCCAGATGATCTTCCTGTCACAACCCACCTGTTTTCTAACCAGGCTTGATGTAGAGGCATTGGGTTAAGGGTCTTGCCCAAGGAAGAAACAAGGGTTGGGCGCTCAAACTCCATGCAATCCATCCACTGACCATGCATTCAGAACCCAGAAGCGTCAACCTTCCTCAGCCACCACTGCCCGTAATGTTTACCATTATTTATCATTATTTATTTTTGTCCAATGTATATATTTTTAAACATAAAAGTAATGATTCTGATCTTATTTTAAATATGTTGATACATGAATGTTTTTGATCAGAGTAATTACCAAGTTAGTACTGGTCCTCACTTCCATCACAGCAGCTAAAAACCTTACCGGCATCTCATTTTCTTTTTCCTGAAAATCAAAAAGAACCTACTGCTTTTCATGTCCTCTAGAAACCGCACAAGTGTAAACTTCAGATCTGAGAATTCAAAAGCACTGTGGTATGAACTTGCTGTCATTCTTCAGTGTTTTACGGAAAAAAAATGTACATCAATAAATGTACGCTTTGCCTTTTTTATATGATATATTTCATCTTTTTTGCCTAAAAACAAAACATCAAAATTTAAGTAAATGCTAGGCGTCATCTCGGCTTATCCATGATAGTGAGTAGTTTCGGAGTATGCTTAGATGAACGGCTTAAAATAGAAGCTCTGAACTGTCATCTCATAATTACTGTAACTTCAGCATGATGTGAATGCGCTATAAATAATTGCTCTGTCCACCGACAAAGATGGTGGATGACAACTGATCTGAGTGAGTAATACACTAAGCAGCACAACATTCTATCTGCTTGTCTACCAAATTACCTGAAAGATATTATCCAGATTAGGAAACCGGTTTGCTCCAAGATTAACCAAAGACCTCTAGTTTTACAAGCGTGAATAAACTGAGCAGCAGCAGTGCTTTAGCATGGAATTTCCAGAAATATGATATGCATTGTACTTTTTTTGTGCAAAGGGAAGTGAAGCAAAGAAAAAAAAAAAAACAGCTTCACTTTGCAGGTGCCCTTTCTATGCCCGAACCAAAAGCAGCAAGAATCAGTATGAGTTATTACTTTAGGATAATCAGACAGATTTCGTACACATGCTCCAGGAGACATAAAACATTCTAAATGCATCATAAACATCTCAGAGCAGAGAGGCGATTAGCTCAGGCCAGAGCCTCTTCGCTTGTGGGGGTTAATGCACTACGGCACGGTATGGGGCAGGAACTTAAAGCAGTGTGAGAGTGACCCCGGATCATAAACCTCTAGATCTAACATTGCACCACTGCCATGGGGTCAGCTTCTGCTTCTTTCTTCTGTCTCGCAAACAGAATATTTTATCGTCCTGGTGTAAGAAAGGCCAGAAATAACAGGGTTCAGCTTCATCTGCATTCTAGAGTGTAACAAAGATCCAAAGAGTATATTCAGGGTCTTATTTCAATTCCTCATTTTATACCACAGTGCTCGACTTTGATCTGATAAATTTTCTATTTTTCACCTCCCAGAATACTGTAGCGACAAATCACATTTTTTCATTAACAACCTTGTTCTGATATGTTCACATTTCTATAGGAACAGCTCATTGCTCAACATAATGCAAACACTAATACCAAAGTTAAAATGTCTTGTTACTGTTACTATCTATAACATGGAGATCTTTAACACTACACATTTTAATATATACAACTCTACAGAAGATTTCTATATAAAATGTAACAATTTAGTGTTGGTTTAGTGTTTAGCACTGTTGCCTATAAACTCCAAGGTTGGAGGTTTGAATCCCGGGTGTTTGCATGTTCTACTTTGGTGGATGATCTCTGGGTACCGCGGTTTCCTTCTACAGTCCAAAGACATGAATGGTGTTTCAAAATTCCTCTAGTGTGTGTGTGTGTGTGTGTGTGTGTGTGTGTGTGTGTGTGTGTGTGTGTGTGTGTGTGTGTGTGCGTGCATTGAGTTTCTGGAGACAAACTCCAGGTCCCTGAGACCCTCTATAGAAAATAGATGGATGGACAGAACTTGGAACAAAGAAATCTCCCGTTTCAGTTTGTTTCTTTGTAACATTAAGTACGTTTCTTGACACAGAAAAGTCTTCTTTTTATATATATATATATATATATTTTTTTTTTTTCATCCTTGTAGCTTCAAGAAAAGAAGGCAAAAAAGTGGGATATGTTTATAGCTGCTTAAACAAATTAACTTCATTTGCAATTGTCCCATAACTATAAATAAGCAGAAAAATGACAAGCAGTTTATTATTAATAAATGCAAAGGTATAAATGCTGATTTACTGTACTGCACCACACTTGCTGTTATAGTACAACAATCAACTTTGGGAAGGTAACAGAAGCCCCACCTCAGCAGACCACCCTGTTGTTGATTATTTCTCTACAATAGAATGCCATGATTTGTTTGATTTATATATTGTTTATATGCATGTTTTATTTCATACTCATAGAGTGAGCAGCACAGCAATATATTTTCTGTTATAAGCTTACACCATTTACTCTGCTAATATATTAAATGATATATTTTACATTAAATAATTGAAGCACGTTTTTTTTTTTTTTTTTTGGAGGTTATGTGTGGCTAACGAGTTTGCTCTGTCCAACACTATGCTGAGAACAAAAAGAAAAACCTGAACTATTAATTAGTGTTTTCTGGTTTGTGTGAAATGAATGCAAATGAATGAGTACTTTTGTTTGTCTTAGTCTGTTAATGTGGGTGGTGAAAAAAACAGCATTATCTGTTTCTTGCTTTTTCCCATCACACACACACACACACACACACACACACACACACACACACACACACACACACATATATACACACGCACTTTAAGTTGCATCTAGACTGTTTAATGAGGTCCAAAGCTGCTGTCGCCACTTGTCTCTTTCAGGACTGAAGTCACCACAATGGAGCAGTTTCTAATGGAGCCAGTAAATACTTGCAACCGAAAGACAGTCCTTAAAGACTACTAGAAACAGAGGTGACATCAGTCATGGTATAGGTCTCACCAGATACATTATTCATGACACAGATAATTAGTGAAAGGAGTCAGTAAACATTCCATAATCGATCATCGGCTTGAATAAACCGATTGATTAATAATCAGTTTAACAGCACAGTACGATGCTTCTTGCACTCATTGTGTTTCTTGAAAATTGATCCCATCATTAAGTATTACTACCCCTAGAGCGCATTACACCATATACATCGACTAGGATTACTCGCATAAGCATCTATCACTGGATATATTAATGTTCCAAACACGACACGAGACAGCTGTCAAAGGAGAAGTACATTGTTATTGTAGGCCGATTAACATACCATTATGCACACACTCCTTTGCATATTACACTCATCATGTAAAAAAAAAAAAAAGTTACTGGTGTCATTTTTCCTAAAGCCAAAGTGCACTCATATCCGGGAGCTGCCTTCTTTTGATGATGATGATTTTATAACAGATCATCGTGAGCTATATCGTCTGCTATTTTACAGAACTGTTGCGAGCATGTGCAGTTATCGCACTATATGCCTGTGCGTTCCTCTGACTTTACGTCTGCTTCCTCTACGCAGTATTTGCCTGGGTGCGCAGAAAAGAAGAAGAAAAAACGCAACACGGTGTATTTTTGGAATTTTTCAATTGAAATGCACAGAAAATCAATTGATCGTCAACCATTATATCGATATACTCTATATTACCTATATTCAAAATTCATTGTTTTAGCTAGCAATATTGAATTTGATTTAACATTGTTTTTTCGTAGTCTAGTTAACCTTAATTTTCTGATTTTGTCTAGTCTAGCTAGACACATTAATCTTACTTAGCGTGGCTCTGCGAGATAAATTTGTCCTATTTTTTTGTCTCGAAATTATTCTCAGGTATATATTTTAGCGAGAAGTAACTACTTTAAGAAGTAACTCCTTTATTGTGGTCAGGTTCACTGTTGATTCGTAGTCTATCATGAGAATACTGCGAGCGAGGCAGGAATACACCCTAGATGGGATGCCGATTCATCCCACAGGGCCAAGATATCACATAAATACAAATTGAGTGGTGGACGTGCAGTGAGGAACAAATAAAAACTCATCTCACTTCTTTGTATGTGGAAATTAGTTTAATAAGTTTATTTAGTGGGAAACTAGAGTTATTTGTTTAACAATAAAAATGTTTTATGAATTATATTGCTAGCCAATTATTTAGAAACAGAAAAATGAAAAGGAGTTTATTTATGGACTAACATTTAAGCTTTTATCAGGCGCATATCTCACTAGAGATCTGTAATCATACAAAATACAAGGCAATGCGAAAGCACAAGGGTAGTTCTTTAGGTCAGAAATGGTTAAAAACTTACAAACAGGGCAGGACGTGCCACATCTGATAAGTGTAATAGCAGAGCAATGTGCAGCGATGTTAACTGTCTGCTCCCACATTTCCACCGCAAATAAAACAAGTGATTGTCGACTATGCCCGAGTGGGGACTCAAATTAAAATCATGCAGTGCCTCGCAATCATCTGAAGAGCATCTGGCTCAACGATGATCTCTGCGCTGTATCAGCCTCACACAGGAAGTGAAAACACAAGACAGCAGTATTCCATGGAACAGGACTTGCAAAAATGGAGGAATAATTAAAAAATACTGTACGAGTAAGAGTGAGTATGGTGTTGTACAAGCAGGGGCTGCTGGGAAAGGAAAAAAAAAGCACAGGCACAGAGAATAGATCATTATCAGTTCAGCAGGGTCACTCGAGGATGGAAATCCGATATCTGATTTCGTCTTGAATAAATCGCACTGCCACTTTATATCCGTACGCCGTGGATTCGCCTGTAGTTCATGTTCCTCACTGCCACAGTGTATTTATTGGCGTGTCTGTAGTAGTTCATATCTTGTATTTAATAATGTTTGTGCTCAACGTTATCCTTTTGCCAGACTCGTGTAACTGCACTGTCGACATACATCAGATCCTGAATGTTGATCGAAACCAGAATCAGACCAAAGAGCACTTTATTTTACTGTATGCCTCGGCAAGGCTGTGGGATGTAGCCAACAATATATGTCAAGATATATATTTAAAGTGATTGGCAAACATGAAATATGCAGTGTGCAGTACAGTAGGTATGTTTTTTCCTTTCTTAAAATTAACCTATGTCTGTAGGAGTGAAGAATGTAGACAAAGAATGTACAATGGCTGGCAGATTTATACTGCTAATATATGATTCATGTTAGAATATAATTATTGAATAGATATTTTTTATGATGAAGAATTATATACTTTCCTTATATACAATCACATTTCTGTAGCCCTCAAAACCAACAGCATGTGTAGCCATTCTTTTGCATTACTATGTTTTCATAAATATATACAGTATAGGGGTCAGGATTGTGCAATATAGAGTAACATACTCTTTTTTTTTCAGCACAACCTAGACAATCTGATGAAATGCATTTTATTTCATTGTAGCCAACTTTACAAACATAACTGAGCAAAAAAGAAAAAATCAATTAATGAAATAGGAAAACAATAGCACAGATACAGTATGGTGGTTGTCAGCTGCTTCTATAATCAAAAATAATAGTAATATGAGCACTTGGTTAATTTAAACAGCATTCCTATATTCTGGGAGTGGTAAAGTCTAAGCGTTTTAAAAGTAACGGTAACTTGGGTTCTACCTGACACAAATGCCAAGTTTGATGTCTGAAGCATCAGTACACACTGGCATGACCTCCTTTCCATACATTACAGCCTTCTGTGACACATGTACTCTAAACCCACATAACCAAAGAAAGGTACCAGCACAGACACGAACCGAAGTACCATGTGAGCAGGTAAAGAGACTGCGAATGCAACCAAGCCGGAATTCTGGATAAATGTGATTCATTTTATCCCTCAGACATCTGATAGTCAGCCTAGTAACACACTCAGTGGCCATAACAGTGGCAGAAATAAAACAAAGAATTCTATGAGGAATAGTACGGACAGGTCATTTCCACCAGCGAGGTATTTGCCCCAGATCTGAGGACATTTTCACATATGAAGTGTTCAGGGCTTGGAACCTCTGTCACTGTAGGCAGTAGCACTGCATGTTTTTTAAAGGCTACGATCAAAATGAAATGTGATTTTAAAAAAGAATGAAGTAATTCTTTATATAATCTGGTGCTGTCTCAACGCTACTGGTTTTTGTGCTGTCTTTGCACATTTGGTGAAAAATAAAGCAGAAATTCATAAGTAGGTTTTTAGCCCAGCGCCACTGTTTTTCTTGCCGTTTGATATGTTTTAATATGGCCAGGGTGAAACTAAAACCAAATAACAAATGAACCAAATTATCCATTTCATTTGAATTTAGATCCAGCAGAATATCCTGAAAATAGTTTTGGTTCCGGCACCAATTCAGCTGCTGTTTGGGATCCAAATCTGGTGATGTCAGGGGCTTGGAGGTGGCACTGCTGCTTTGCTCAGACAACGACATGAGCAACTTATTCATGTAACTCTCATCAAAAATATATTAAGAGCACAGAACGGTTTGACAAGCTGTACCTGTAAATCAACAGTGAGGAGAAGAAACCAATTGTAAAGATTTTACTGAAAAATACTGAAATGCTCAAAATCAGGAGTGGAAGCTGAACCATTATCATGTATCTCCCATCTTGAGCATAATTATTGTCTATACGCTGTGTTTCACAGACACCCACACCTGATTACGTAAATGTACAACTTTTACACTGCTGGAAATGTGGGCTGTTTTTTTTTTTTTCTTTTCTTTTTTTTTCCTCTCAAGAGATTTATCAGTACCTTAAACCCACGCATGCTCTGTGTTGGTGGAAAAGTTGTGGCACATCTCACAGAGAGCGAGCAAAAGGTCTTCAGGAGTGTGTGTGTGTGTGTGTGTGTGTGTGTGTGTGTCTCTGTATGAGTGTGTGCGCATGTGTATATTTTATGCAGATACACACTCACTCTTACTCTCAGACCATATTAACAATTAAATGTGAATTCTGTGCCAGCTGGCAGTTTCGAAACTTTTATACAGTACACCAAGCAAAGCAATCATGTGCTCTTTATTAATTCTCGACAAATCTCATTGGTCAACAAACATCTGCAGAGAACGTATCTGTGAATCTATTGGATGATGTTTTTGACCACTCCCACTGATTTCTCCATTTTGTGTGACCTAGTTCAAGAAAAGTGCGCAGTCGCTATAAGGTAGTTACGAAGCTGTTATTCCGGCATCCAGTATCTGGTGAGAATTTTGGAGGGATGAAATTTTTTTTTTTAATTGAATCCTGCTGTTAATTTGAAAGTGTGAAAAGTGTGAGTGTGTGAAAACGATACAATATTTTTAAAAAAAAAAGAACATTTGGTTAATCTTTCATAAATGTCACTTAGGCAAACAGATATATTGCTTTGGGCTTTTTCTCTTTCTTTGGAGAACAATGCATGCATGCAGGGTATACAGTAAATGCATGATGTGTGTCCCATGTGCATTGCGTGTACCACCCGAGCTCTCACATCTATGAGACTGAAGCAGTGCTCACGCATATAGTGCATTATTCCCCTTTTCACTTTGGGCCTTGAATCATTATTAATGCTCAGAGGGGAATAACAGAGGACACTCGAGCAAGTGAGAATCACAGTAATGTTGCATTCAACCCCTCAGTGTCGACGCATATTAACATGGAAAAATTTTTTTTTTTTTTTAAGTTTTATAACAAAACTCTTTTTTTTTATCCTCCATTCAGGATGATCAAATTTGCCCCAAAAAAAAAAATCTTATAAATCGCCTTTTCTTTTATGGCCTTTAAACAGAAACTCTTTAGAAATTTTGTGTAAAAATCCTACACACATAGGCAGCCTTCTCTCACGGGCAGTGGTGATAATTTGATTATAACAGTGTATTGTATAATTGATTTTCAGCACAGGTCAATACTGCAGAGATGAGAAGAACAATAAAGCAGACAGACTTTAATAAAGTATAAATTAGAAGACACAGAGTTCTGTAAAAAAAATCTATTTTAAATTCAGTGGGAAAAAAATATATACATATATATTTATTTTTTTCCCTGAATTTAAAGTCGATATATATGACTCACATATGCCTATCCAAATTGGAATGTACTAAATCAGAGACAAATTAAACCCAGGGTATAGAATTGGAAATGAAATTGATATGTGTTAGTGTTAGGTGGCATTGAGAGCGTTTTAGCAATTAAAAAAGAAATAAATAAATCAACTGAAATGAATTATATGTAAGATTGTGAATTTATGAGCAGGTTTGGGTTAGGGTTAGGGTTAACCCTATGTTTTGTTCAATAAAAACAAACAGGAACTGAGATGCTCAAAGAGCTATTTGTGCTGGATATATTTTCTGATTTAGTGATTTATTTGGCGGGATAATTTTGGCCCTTGTTATTATGAGGATATTACAACATTTAAAGTCAGTTTAAATGATATTGCTGGCGGATACTGGTATTATTTAAATGATAATTTTATGTGTATATAAACACACACTTCACTTCTCTTCTATTCTGTCCCAACTAACCTTGTTATTACCATATATAATAATTCGCTAATTGAATTGGGGGGGGTTGTTTTTGCAATTACCAAAAGTTTATGTTTGCTGCTTAACTATAATGCAATAATGTTTCTGACCTCTCTGGAAAATTACGAGGAAATTATAAAGGAAATTATATAGTTATTTCCCCTTTTTTTCCCAATGGCTTCAAATATTATTCTCTAATGTGTATCTAGTCAACTAATTAGCTTTGTGTTTCGCATATATTGTATAAATAAACACACCACACAAAACAGGGACCCTCAAGGGTGCTAACTTCACTAAGAGGTTCTAGCTTTTGTTTAGCTTTTATCTCCATAAAGCCTTTAGAAGTTTCGTACAAATTCCCACCAAAACAAAACCTCCAGCTCATGTAAACATATCTGTGAGAAAAGAATTCCTGTTTAGTACTGCATCAATAAAAAAAAACATTAAGAACATTACAGAACCTTACATGATAACTTTATTGCAAAGAAATATTTTAAACTAATTATATATTAATTATTATATTGAATATATTATATTCAATATATATATATATGCAGGATTGTACTTTAACTTAAGATTAAAGACTAAGTATAATCATACATGCATAATATTATGTGTTAAAATAATATTTTGATAAAAAAAAATATGTTGCGAGTTTAGAATTTTCATTACAGTATTATTATTATTATTATTATTATTATTATTAATATTAATATTATTATTATTTAAACCATTCATATTTTTATTCTAACACTTGTGTCCTATATACTGTTTGGTTAATAATGTATTCTTATTGTTGCCATAGCAACCTAACTCCAGATGGTTTCTGGTCACTAGCGTGAACCTGAAGCTGTTGTCACTGTTAATTATCTTTATAGCTTGTAGTAGATGATCAGATATAAGTTTAGATGCATATATTAGAAAGGTTTTGCTATGGATTATATTCAGGAATAAACCAATCTACTTACAGGTGCCGATGTGCATGCTAACATTTACAAAAGATCAATTAAATTGAAAAAAAAAAAAAAAAGCAGTAAGTAAATATATAGTTCAAAGAAATGCTTACCATGGAATTAGGAGCAAGTATACATTCATTTGCAAATACATTTAACAGCAACACATTGCTTTGTGGTCACTTTGTGGTCAAGTTTCAGTTTCTGTCCAGATTGAATCTGAGATTTTGTGTCATGCAGGCTGCTTTGAAGCAGAATGATCCCGACTAGAATCTTTCTCGCCTCCATTGATAGTGAGACAAAGCCGAGGTGTTCTCTCATTAGCACCTCATTGTAATGCGACACTTCTGAGTCACCTGTACAAAGCCCCTTTAACAAAACCTACTCTACGCTTAACATCACAAAACACAATTTCCCTCTTATTATGACAGCAGTTTATTTTCACTCAGGTAGGAGTGAGGAGAATGACATTGTTGTATTACTCGAAGAAAAAGGGCCAAGCTCAACTGACTGCATGCTGTCATGTTCCTCCGGCTCAGTGTCAGGACCTGTTACTCCACATGCCCTCTCTTCGGCTGCAAGTGTTTGCTGCCCGACGCACGCGATCTCCCTCTCAGTTCTGCACTCGGCCACCTTGCCGCTTCGCTGCACCCTCTCATCGCATTACTTCTGCTATTCTAACTTTTCCATCAATTACGCACAAGAATAACTGAGGCCAGGCCGGCACACAGGCATAAAGGAGGAAGAGGACAAGCCTGCGCGCTCCCTCTACCAGCGATACTAGTGCCAGGATGCCAGAACCGAGCGGCATGATGCCGCGTCCATGAAACCCGGCGACGCAAAATTTCGGATTTTGATGATATTTTATTTGGAAAGACGTCACTCCGGCGTCCAAAGTGCTGCATCAATAATATTTCAAATTTGGCTAATAAGCTGCGATTCCTGCCAGCAAAAATGTCAAACTTGGTTTCCTGATGTGCAGCTCTGCGCAGGACACAAAATGGAGGCGAGTTAGGAAATGGCTGCTCGCGTGCTTAGCCTCATCTCCGCTCTTTTTCCTCATAAAATACAACTACTTGACTCTTACTTTAGCAGTAATAATAAATACTGTATTCAATACGGTGTCATATCGGCCAGTACTAAACTCGCAGATGTTAATCGTAAAAATATAAAACAACGGAACAAAATAGTGGGTTGAAAGTCGAGCCAAATGTAACACAGCACCGAATCAACCCGAAATTCCAAACATGAACGTCGTGACCTGGTTTTCCTCTGATGCTGCGTGTGAAGGCTTTGAGCGACGTTGCAATCGCAAGGAATCTTTTACACTTTATCTATCCCAATGCTGCACTCAAATACGGCATAAGAAAATGCTGAGATTTTCCTTAAAGAACAATAATTTCTCTTCTCACACAAGGTTCTGCAAATTTGTCTAACAGTGTTTTTTTTTTTTTTTAGCTTAGTTACTTTCAGAAACGTACAATAAAAACGGCAGAGGCATCCAGGACGGGAGTTAAACAAGAGTGTACATTCCTTCCCTAAAAGCACTGAACACATGACACCGACAGCACGGCAGTCAAGTGCAGTGACTCGACTGATTTTTAATTACGTTTTAATGAACTGTTCGGGAAAAAACCGACACCACGCTTCCCTCTGAGACACGTTAATTAGAATAAAAGTCTCGGCTACTAAAATAACATTTCAAAAACCATGTCACAGTGATGTTGGTTGTCAGGAATAGTGTTTTGCTGATTCGGCAGATATGATGACGGCGTTTTAAGAATAAAGACCAAGGAGTTGATCTCTTCCTACATAAAATCTATTTTCCAGATATCTAAATAAAACAGGCTGTGATTAAAAACACCTTAATAGGTGTAATCAAGCTTATGCATACAAACAGAGGCTTTGTAAATGTTTTGCTTCTTCATAACTGATGCAAATACATCAATTGTATATATATATATATATATATATATATATATACACACACGATAGCTGTTGCTATAGCTACATATCAGAAGGTTCTTAAAGTGAATTCATGTCTATTTTTAATTACAGCAAATACAAGATCAAGGAGATTTATCACTTTCATGCCTTTCAACTGAGAAATGTTGTCTATGGAAACATAAATAACACATTAAAGGTTAAATGATATTGAGCAGCTACGGTCATAACTAGAGACTCATGAACAATGTTTAATATACACAAGCAGCATCAAATCCCAGCTTACTGCTATCTTCAAAGAAAGTTCATAACTTGTATTTTCTGACTAGAACAAAAATGAAAAATATCACCCCAGATAAATAAAGTTCATTACTTAGGAATACGCTCAAACATGAGATATTTAACATTGATCATACAGTACATTCTTTCCATCCACTTTTTGATCATTTTGGACAGTCATATGGGACTCTATTGTGAATATAAGCCTACATCAAACTCCTCTTCCTTGTTTTTCTTATTTACCTTTGCTTTTCATTCATTTCTCTCTTTTTTTATTTTCACCTCTTACATTCATAATTTTTAGTCGTGATACATGAACAATATTTCTGAGAAAATAAAAAGTCCCTCATCCGACTCGGGGCTCAGCATCCCCCAGGACTCACCGTTTTATATATTTTTCTGAGTAATAGTTATAGTTTATTTTTGACTGACAGCTTATTTGTTAAATGGACTCAAATATTTAATATGAATAACATCCCAATCGGAAGAAATATGCATCATGTAAACATCTCAATCCGATCAGTCTGCCTGGATCCAATTGAAATTGGAGGGGAGCTTTGCTAATCAGTTCACGAGGTAAATATTAGCCAAGTAAACACCTGGTCTGATCCTTACTTTCATGTGGGAAACATATATTGTTTCTGCGCATGTTTGCCCCAGATGGGGGTAACATTACATGACAAGTTTCCAGGAGGGAAATTTAGCTTCCATTCCTGATCACTATACTCTCTCCCAGCAGTGTTTACTTTCAGTCACTGGATTTATGACTGGGGAAACAGCACTGATTGGCTCTGAATTTTCATACACAGTAATGCGTCTAACCAATCATAGATACGTTGAAACCTTTCATTACGGTTCTGTTATATTTTTGGCAGATTGAATGCTTCACAGTGGGAAGACTCACTTTACATGTCAGTGAAAGCTCTAATCAAAATGATTTCAATCAAATTGAAGAACATGGCTACTGTGAGGCTAATTTTGCTAACTGTAGCTTGTATTAATTTTCAATAGCAATAGAATAGTCGCCATTGCGTGCAGATATAGCAGTGTTATTTTGTGACGATATCTTTAATTTCATCTGTTTAGTGATATACATTTTAAAATGAGGGCTACATTTCTGGGCTATGTTTCTTAAGATCTTGTGCGCGGAATGTTAGTAGCTATCTTAGCCTTATTCATGTGTTAGTTGTCTTTTAACTTCTATATTTAACTTATATATATATATATATATATATATATATATATTTTTTTTTTTTTTTTTTTTTTTTTTCTGCATCCACTCACTCTACATTAGATAAGTAAACACACATCAGCAAAGTGTCGTTCCAGGGTGGTTAATATAAAATTACAGAGTATGAAACTGCATGTTTGAGAGAGCTGTGAAATAGAAAGAACATCAAGCAGCCAGAAGCCAGGATCTCAGTTGCATTTTAGCTGGAACATTAACAGATCCATTTTTGGAAAGCTCTAAGCTCTAAGCTCTTACAGTACCAGTCAAAAGTTTGGACACAAATTCTGACTAATTTCTTAACATTCTAAAACAATTCTGAAGATTTCAAAAATATGATACAAATGTGGCATTAGGTAATTAGGTAACAACAATAGTCGTTATTTTAAGACATGAAGGTCAGCTGTTCTGGAATAGTTCTTGCGAGAACAGTATTGTCAAGTGCATTTGCAAAATTTTCAAAAAAATCAGGCACCATGATGAAACTGTCTCTCATAAAGGCCATCCAAGGAAAACAAGACCAAAACTCACCTCTGCAGCAGAGAAGTTCATTTAGAGTTACCAGCCTCAAAAATTAACAATTTACAGCACCTCAGATTAGAGCCATTATGAAGGCTTTACAGAGCACACGTAGCAGAAATATCTCAATAGCAACTGTTCAAAAGACATTGTTGTATATTTAGACGTCTACATCATTGTTATACAATGTCGAAAGAAACTAAATTTGTGAAAGAAAATGGAATTAGAAGGTGTGTCCAAACATTTGACTAGTTTTGGTATTGTATTTTACCTCGTTTAAAAGATGGTATAATTTAAAACCACTGACAGGTGAAATGTATGGGGCTGCGCAGGTGCAGACCGGTTAGAGTGCCCATGCTGAACCGGGTCCACCACTGAAACTGCCTACAATAAGCATGCACCATGAGAACTGGGTCCTTATGCAATGGAAAAAGGTGGTGATGAATCATGTGTTCATTTGTATCATGTGCATAGCTGTGTGTGTAGCTTACCTGGGGAAAACATGGCAACACTGTGTGAAGATGGTGATGGTGGAGGAAGTGAGATACGGGGAAACCTTGGGCCCTGGCATTTATGTGAATGCTACTTTGACCTACCTAGACATTGTTCCTGACCAGAGTACATTCCTTCATGGAAGCAGTGTTAACTAATGGCAGTGGCCTCTTTCAGCAGAGTAATGTGCTCCGACACACTGCAAACATTTCTCAAGAATGTTTTGATGAATGTGACAGAGTTCCTCAAAACATTCCAAATTCCCCAGATATCAGTTAAACTGAGCATCCGATGTGCTGGACAAACAAGTCCAACTTACAGGACTTAAAAGATCTGCTACTGGTTTCTTGGTGCCAGATACCACACTACTGCTACTGCTAGTGGGTGGAAACCAGAGTACCTGGACAAAACACACCAAGCACTGGGAGAACATGTAAGCCCTAAGCACACAGAGACAAGAATTGAACCCAGGCGAGAATCAAACCCAGACCCTGGAGGTGCAAGGCGACAGTGCTAAGCACTAAGCCCCAATGCCTCCAGAGAATGTGAGCATGCACTTGTCAGCTAAGCGGAAAAGAGTATATTTATTATTATGATATTAATATAATAAAAATTATATCATTTTACTTTCTAAAGGCCACAATGTTAATTAAAAAAATACTAACATACAAAAATAAAATACCAGATTATAATAGCTTTTATTAAATTGCTTTTATTTTGAAAGACTGAAAAAAGGCATTTCCTTCAACACAAGTGCTCCTTCTATTAGTTCCTTGCCAAGTAGCTTAATTTTTATTAGCTTAATCTGTCGGACAAATGTCTCCATCATTATTTCCTATTGCGATTAAATGTGCCGTAATGAAGAGCAACAAAGAGCTCTCGCTCTGAGCTTTCACCTCTGAATGTGCAGAGCAGTCGTTAGCGCACTCCATGTTTCCCCACAATGCACATCAAGCAAATTTAGCCAACTTTAGGATCCTTTCAAGAAGTTTATCGGGGTTTTAGGGCCCGAGGTTGATGAATATGAATGCCCGGTGAGGTTGTGGCTCAGTGGAGGAGAAACAGAGGGGTGATGGGGTTCAGAGGAAGTGTTTTGTGTCTCCGCACAATGGGCCGATGACCTCCAAAGCCTTTTAGAGACTTTCTGTTAATACCTTCTCCCAGACCTTCAAAGGAAGCAAAGAGGCCATTTCAACACTCACATTTTAAAGAGGAACTGAAAGTATGAGCAGTTTACTATGAGTAAACACGAAGGGATGAAAAACAGAAGAGTCCCAGGAGAGAGATGGATCACATAGGCAACAAAACAAATCTTGATTTCTGCTCTTTAAGGGAATAGCTGCATTTCTACAAATAGTCTTGGGACTAATTATTTTAGTGTGTGTGTGTGTGTGTGTGTGTGTGTGTGGATATCATAAAAATCACCTCAACATTTTCAGATCTTTTATTTCCACTGATTCTTTTTTTTTTTTAGTTCTTTTTGGAAATGGCTAATTTCAAAAAAACAATTATTTCTCAATCAGGAGCAACAAAGCTGTTTGCCACATTTTTGGAACATCCATTAAACTCCCATCTGGTGAACTGAATTATGGGATTTCCAGAACCGTGGTGCACACATGCGGTGCTCATGCAAACCTCTAATAGACAGCTGTGTTTTATTCTGTTTAATCAAACCCAGCGGTGCTGATGAGATTTTGAGGCATGCACAATAACAATAATATGGAACACCGCTGTATATCATTTAACTGTTAATTGGAACATGCCTACAGCTTACAGTCCTATTCAGCCATAAGAAAATAAAAAACAAGGTAAGAGGTCGGGCGGTCTCTTCGTGTGAGGGGTCACTAAACAGCAGGATGTGTTGGATCCCCTGCAGGAGGACTCGTGTCATTTGACACACTTTGCACAGATGCAGGATTGAAATGCACTGCCTTCTGGTGCAATTTAAAGCCACTAACACTCATGAAAATGAGCTCTACAGTCTCTTAGACAAAAATATCAGTGCAATATTTAAAAAGATTTCTAGTAGAAAGGGTTTAGAGGAGTGTTGAAGTGGGCAATAAGGAATAATCAAAGTGGTGGGTTACTCTTTATCACAGGATTGTTTTCTGACATTGCATCCCAAAGTCTTTAATTCCTCTTATAACATAGGAATTCAATAATGCATTTCTAGTGCTTTTTTATTAATTGTAGGACAACTCATCATATTTTTTTATATGTTTATAGTTACATTTAATGTTGCTATTATATTATATTCTATTATAGCAGCTATAAACATTTTCTCCCTCAAATCTCTATCTAAGGGATACAAAGACGTCTTAAAAATGCAATTTTAGAACAAACAAAAAAGGTTTTTTTATATATATATTACTTCAATTACAATTACTACAGAAAACGATTTATCACCAGAATATAAACTGTTTTCTTACTGTGAGAGCAGCTGTTATACAAACTTAATTAACACCTTTTAACCAATCAGATTCAGCAAAACTACAGAGCTGTGGTAGAAGCCAAAAGACTGTATTACGATGCCAGGATAACAAAAACAGTATGCCGTTAACATGTTATGGGAAATGATGGCTTCAGTGATATACTTATTTAATATTATGAAATGTGGATGACTTCTTAGTATCTTTTGATTGTAGAATAAAAATACATTATAACTTCATCATCAACTCAGCTTTGAGAGTTGCAGAATTGGAGATTATAAATGAATGATTTGACCGCATAAAGAGATAAATGCCATTTACAGAATTTAGCTCATCCTGGTGAACAATTTGTCTCTGCCACAATATGTCTATAACAAAACTTTGAATTAGAAAACTGCTATATATCCATCTTTTTGAGGCTTTGAACTTGCAAGTTTTTGGCAAAACATGACAGGCTTACACTCGCAATTTCTCCAGCAGTCATGGACTACTATGATAAGGGACTGTCAGTAAAACTGAAACTGTAGAGGAGGAGGCTGACCTTTCTGTATTGTTTTAAAAGTTTCTCATGATCTTCAACATTCTTTGTATTAAAAAGGTTTCTGTGAGCACCAAACCTTTTTGTCTTGTTCCAGTTTGCTGGACAATTAAAGCACAAGTTTGTTATATAGTTTTGCTATTTATTCTATTAAAACTGTGACAAAATGGTGGATTTATGGCATTTTGCAAAACTGTACAAAAATCTCACTTTTTCCCCCTCAAACAATGTTACATAATTACATAAAATTTAGTTACGTGTGCTTTTTAACACCCTTGTGATCCAAAGAAACCATGCAGAAAAATCTTCTCTATCAGTTTCTAATACTTAAAAAAAAAAGAACTAATTTTGAGGTCAAACCCTTCAAATCCATTAATAATATCATTATACTCACTGCAAAGTGCACTGTGTCCTTATTTATCACAGTATCAATATTGTATTGCTGTGTCATCTAGCCCAATATAACAAGGTAATTTTTTTAATTAAGGTAATCAAATAAAATCATCACAAGGGATCCCAGTTAATCTGGCAACACTGACCCTATGTCCCTTGGGAAAGTTCCAGCACTGCCCGGGCCCCTCGCTTCCCCTTTCCTTTAGTCTATAGGGGCTGAACCACTTCCAGACTGTTTTTTATGCCCCTCTGTATGCCTACAAGCCCTGCTGTGCCCTTCCCGTGTGTACAAGCGTGCATACTTCAGACCCTGGCAAAGCTCCACTAAGCCACAAACAATGGCAGCCTTTCACACAGGTTGGGCACTAGCTGGGACGCGGCCGAGCTTCTAAAATCCAGTCAATATTTGGTATTTGGACGCAAGTTTTTTTTTGTTTTTTGTTTTTTTTATCCAAGTAGAGCCCAGGCAGCAGCAAGGGAGTCAGGAATAGGATGACGGGAGGGAAATGGCAGGTAAACATGGTAAACAATGCTCCCGCAGCACCAAACAACACCACAGAGCAGCTATCACAACATCAACTCTCCACAAACCACAGAAAAAGGGGGGGCTTTGTGTTTTAATTGGGGATTAAAAACTGAGCTAGAACACAAAGAAAAACATTTAAGGACTTTTGAGAGGACTCCTGAGATGCAAAAGAGCAGGGCTTTAAAAGATATCCAAGAGAAAAAGATTTCACATTTCTCTAAAGGCCCACAACACATGCATTTAAACAAGGTGTGGCACACTTGCAGTCCATAAATCTGTGAGGTTTATAAGAAAAAGTGTTTCACATCTGTCACTCAGAGCTTTGGAAGGAATTATGCAGGATTAAAACAGCACCGTGGAACGGATCTGCTCTTCCCCAGATCCTTCTCTCCAGCTGTTGAGTGCTCAGATGTATCTGATGGATCTCTCTGATGGCTGAAGGTATCAGCTTCCATGGCACCACATATACAAACACCCAGAAGATTAAGCCTGAAATTTAAAACTGATTCTCCACTGATCTATCCCTAAAGCAATAAATAAACAAAGCTCATTGTCAATACTAGATGATTTCCTCGCAAAGGAAAAAAAAAATCCTTGCAGCAATTTGCTTAACACAATAAATCAATCAGAAATCTAAGATTACAGTGATGATGTATTCAACCTTTTCTTTTTGTAAATCGTGGTGTAAGAATTGAGTCAGAAAAATAATACTATTTTTTTTCTCAGCACACATTTCTCAAGCCATGTGAAAATGAAAGGGGAGGCTTTTTGAGGAAAAACTTGCCAACTTGAATTGGCCCAAATTTCGTAATTGCAAGTGGTCCTGACTGCTTTGCTAACAGCCCTGAAACCCTGTGAGAACATAATGTGGGGACAGACGGGTGGGTGGGGGGTTTAAGGGGGTTCGCATCTGAATGGCTGATTGGAGCTTTCACATACTTTAGCATTTAAACTAAAGCAGCAGTTCCTATCTATAGCCCGTAAAGAATTTCAACACAAGTCATTACCACACAAGGAAAATGTTGGCAAAATGTACATCATTTACTTTGTAGTGTGATTAATATTAAAGAAAAATCGAAATCATAATATGGACCTGTGCAATTATTTAATCGCATTTTTTTTTTTTTGCTGTGATAAGTAAATATTAGCAAGCATCCTCTTAATGATGTCATGTGTGCCAATTGTGCCAAAGAATATATTTGAATCAAAAAATGGTAAATGTATTAGTTATACATCACAAAAACTGATAAAAATAATTGCATTAAAACAAAAAATTGGTTGTTATCACTTATGTTATAGCAGCTGTTAACAGTCAATTCCTCACAAGCTTTTGTTTTTCTGCTTATAAGAGAAAAGAATGCAGCTTTTTACAGCAATACTCGGGAGCAGAAACCCATCTTTCCTGAAAAACTTTTCAACGTCAGAAAAAAGCAGGCCGCTTTGCACTAGAGATTCCTGCCACAAATGCAAGTTAAATATACTGGAGGGGGGGGGGGGGTGTCATAAAGACTGAAATAATTTAGTGCATCTGTTTCTTTAAAACATCAGTAAACATATTAAAAATCTAATTAAAACTCTTTTAATGCACATCATGATATTTAGCCACCAAACAGATTAATATTTCACAGCTTGCCTGGCTAAATCTTGAATTTGATCTCTTGTAATGCTCTTTCTAATGCCTGTAATTTGTGCACATTAATGAGCTACGTTCAAAGATGCAGCTGCTACAGATCTGCTGAGGGGTTGGATGGAAGGCGGAAAAGTCATGATACAAGAATTTGAATCCGAAATGTAAATAACGAGAGATCAAAACATCGCATCGTCCACACTTTTTACAAATTGTCCGCTGTTTTCGAAACGAGTTTAATGGCCTGCTGATAGCATGCAGCCGCGCTGATGAAAATTTCTGAGGAGAGGATGTGACTCCTTTTGGGTGGGGTTATGACTGACGGATGGCCAGATCTGGGGCCCCAAGGTCATGACACACACAGCACTGCTACATTATTCAGCTCAGCCAGATTTGGATTAGGCCACTGGGTGAGCGTATGAATGCGAATGAGAGACACTCATTTAAAGTAGCTCATTTATTTACCAGAGGGGCCTCATTGTGCCAAGACAAAATGCAGGCAGGGTGCCACACATACACACATACATACACACACAGCCAGCACCCCTGTGCGTGCACAGTTTTAGAGACAAGGTTTGCCCCGAGGTTGCACCCTAACCAAAGCCCAGGGTTGCTCCGTTGATGGTTAACACAGACCCCGGTGATGTTAGTGCTAAATGCGCGAGCTCGGCATGCGCCTCTCTCATGAGCAAACCCCCAGCCGGGCCGCACCACTGCTCAGGGCCACTTCGGGCCTCAGTCTTTGTGTTCGCTCAGCATGGGGCGCAGGACGCAGGACACTGAAGAAGCCCCATGGCAACTGAGCAAGAAAACCTGGGAATGGGGAAGAGCTCATTTCAGAAACAAACCATGGACTCCTGCAAAGAGATGTGAACTCTACGGCTGCCAGTTTAAATGCATTCACACGGCCAAACTTTTCTAAAAAGGATGGGATAGTTAGGAGTTATATAATCCTCCTACAAGCAGGGATTCTTAAATGTTTTCCAGGAGGGATTCATTGACTGCAAAACAAATTTCATAGATTTTTCAAACATTTAAGTGTCAGCGCCATTATTTAACTGTGTACAATAAAGTTTCCACTCTTTATGTGAGCCATAAAGCTGTTTTTATTCATGAACTTTCCACCAATCCAACTTCATTTATCTGCGGCTTGCTTTTGAGTTATTGAGGTTTGGATGAAATCCATTCAATTCAACAGACCAGTCAAACACAAATATAAAAATCAATGAATATAATAACTTTGATAATAAACGGTTGTGATTTTCATCACTGCAACTAAATTAATAATCGCAGGCCCTCTGGATTTTGTCAATGGATTCTGCACATTTTGATGTCTTGTGGTTTAGGCCTGATAGTATATTTTTTCCATAGTGCTGAGTCACTTTCTAATATAATCTAATCATGATGTTCTGATCTTTTATCAGGATTAACAGCATTGCCATAAATAAATATGACCAAATAAAGGAATACTGTGTATAGCATTAATTGCTTTGAAAGGCTGAGGTACGGGAAGATACGGTTAATTCTGACTTTATTCACACGCAATGAATATTTTTAACTAAACATTAGTTCCATATCTGAATTTTAAAAAATATTTTTTAGTGTCACTAAATATACTTGTTATTAAAATGTTTTTAAGGAAGAAGGCAATGCTCCTCTGTCTTGAAGTTAAGCAAATTTAATGAAAAAAAAAAAAATCACTTGTCATGTTAACCAAAGTTTGAGAAACCACAAACCATTAACTACTTTGTCACTGGGTACTCCTTACACACATTAATACATAATTAATACCCCCTTGAGAAAATCTTAATTCTATCAAAAATATATTTAGTGCTTAAATAACAAGAATTTCTTTTATTTTGTGTTTATGACTAGTCTAGAACGTGTGAATGTGGTGCATCTGCCGTGCAATTCTTGTGAATGAGCTGTTACTACAGAAACAATAAAATAGTTCCAATCTGATCTCACACTGCTTTAGTCATATAAAATCTAACAAAGCTCAATTTCATTATACATATAGTTATTTTTTCAAATCATACAATAAAAACTAATTATGGGAGGAGCAATGGAAATGCCTTCTCTGAGAAAGACACACGCAATACTTTCTTAAAATCTGTCCCAAATACAGACCTGTAGAAAACTACTTGCATTCTGTATTTCGACTGCACAGATACTGCCCTAAAAACCTGCTTGTCTCTACAACCCCCTAGAATAACAATATTAGATGGTTTAAGTATTAATAAGAACATCATCAGCATATGCAAACTAATACAAAAAAAAAACAATAACAACAAAAACAAAGGCATTTTAACTCATTCACAGAAGCACAAGTAGTGACCAATACTTGATTCAAAAGGACTAATATTTTCCCCCTTTCATGACTGCAGAATCGGTTTAAAAGCCACTCCTGTATAGACGTCCTGTATGCCAATATTTTTCTTTTCAGCTAACGAGCTTAAGATGGAAATAATCCTGACTTGACTTTGCATATGGAAAAACATCGTTAGATGACATCACACATGACATCATCAGATCCAAAAATATGTCAAATCTTATTTAAGTACATCCAGTGTTTTACCAATGCATGAGTATATCTCATGAGTACATCTTTGTTATAAATGTCTACATCCAGTTACACAGGCACGACACACCAATAGAACAAACGTACTACAGTAGAATAAAAATGCCATGATAAGAACTTTCCAACTGGACTAATTACCAAGACTAAAAGGGAAAAAAAAGCTCTAAATTAACCCTGACGTACTTGTGCATGTGCAACATGGCAAAAACATTATATCCCAACTTTTGGCTATATTGGCTAAGTGGCTATACCATGTGAAAACAATGCAAAAAGATGGATTTATTTATGGATTATATTTTTAATTTCACATCTAAAGTTAGTTATTGATAAGTTTGATAAGTCATTTAACTGATTTCAATGTCTTATAGTCTGCTCGTCATGAATAAAATATATTCATATATTCATATCTTCACAATGACCTATTATTTTAAAGATATATGGAAAGTTTTAATAATGCTAACTTATAATGCATCTTTGAGAGCATGTTTAAATTGTTTGTACTGGTACAGCAGGAGGAAAACCCTGATTTAATGTGTGTGTGTGTGTGTGTGTGTGTGTGTGTGTGTGTGTGTGAGAGAGAGAGAGAGAGAGAGAGAGAGAGAGAGAGAGAGAGAGAGAGAGAGAAAGCGAGAGAGAGAGAAAGCGAGAGAGAGAGATTCTATGCAATTTAAATACAAATGTTACAGATTGTGCTGCTGTAATTGAGCAATATGACATTATACAGTATATACTGCATATATGTTATTATATTAATCACTAACTGACTCCAGTGTTATTCACAGTAACAAAAAAATAATTCAAATATCAATTTTTTTATATCCAATGCTCTCTACTTTCCTTTGTTAACATAGTTTTTTTTTTGTAGACTTTAGGTAAAAGAAGCCTATTAATGTTCTACTTCACTCTCATATTAGATAAATTATATATTGAAATATGTCATGCATTGTAAAGTAACTTCTAGTCCAGTGATACAATAGTTCTACCATGTCAGCCATTCTTTATAAAAAGTGTCCAGGTTTGCCGAGTTCTCTTCATCACTCGACTGCTTGTTGTGAGAATTGTGTGAATTTTCATAGGCGTGTAAATATAGTTTACAGAGCCTAAGGAGACCTTGTGTCAATGTTCTCACACTGTGAGGGGAAGAAAGCATGCAGTATAATGCTTTGTTCATCAAGGTAACTACAACAGAAATGTTTCATCAAAGGTAAGGTACAACAGACCTTTAAGGTCCTATTAACAACACTCCGCTACCATTTTATTCTCTCCTTAATAAATGCAAACGATGGATTCTTGAGTTTGTTGATGTTTAAAACCCAGGTTAGAACCTTTTTTCCCCTTTTCCCTAAAGGTGTAAGCTATACACTGGAGAAACACAGCAAAACCGATGTGTACAACATATAAAATGTTAAATGAATAGAGATCACAAAAGTGCAGGCGATGTTGGTGGATGTACTACTGCACAAGCAGGAGTGGATATAAATTATTTTAAATGTTAATAAGGATGTTAATAAATGCAGTGTGAGTTTGGATCGCTGAATGTAGTCGAGACAATCCAAGAGGTCTAAAAAGTAAATCCAGGTGGTTACTGGTGGATCTTTTAGTGAAACACATACAAAAAAAGCCTGGAATCGGGAACTAGGATTTGTAAAACTTGCTTAAGGAAAAGACCTACACTCGCTCCGAAACACTGGTGCAAAACTGTACTTCTTGTCTTTTAGGGTATATGTTGGTACCCTGTCATAGCATGCATCTTTCTTCCACTTCACTCTAAAATAAAATGAAGGCACTGTCCCAAGCGAAAGAAACATAATGCACCGTTATTTGTCAGAGTGGGTAGGTTTTTTTTTTTTTTTTTTTTCAGAATGTAAACGATTCTTTGTATGAGCTCTGGTTAAATGAGCAACCAGTTAACCCTAACCTCAGTGTGTGTGTGTGTGTGTGTGTGTGTGTCTGTGTGTGTGCGATGTGTCCGCATGCACTCACCGGGGATTCGTGCGGTTCCAGTAGACGGCGTATCGGTCGGCTACGGTTTTAGCCGCGGGTTCTTCAGCCAACACAGACACCCAGCCTAACACTGCCCCGATCAGCAGCATCCCAACCGGAGCCATCTCCAGCATCCTCGCGCGCAGCTCAGTCCTGATCCGGGCACGCGGTACCGGGGTCTGTCCGAGGCACGAGCGCCAGGTGAAACACACAAACAAACAAACAAAACAAAAAAACACCAACAACGGCAGGAAACTCACATGTGAACAACCTCTTCCTAATTGAAGACTTCCACAGGTCTGTGCATAAACTCTTCCGTAACAGTAACAGCACCACAGGAGAGTTGTATCAGTGCCGAGGTTATTAAAGCGCCGCTGCAGCGACTGCCGGCTCTTAGTCTGTAGTCCGGACGGCGTGGAAGCGCATCCCTTCAGTGAACACTTACTGGAGCGACAAGAAGCACAACAATCCGGCCAAATGAACAAATTAAAGCTGTCCCTCTTACAATCCGTTACACGTCTGTGTGTTTCTTTTGCACCGACAGACTGTTCTGCGCACGACGAAACGATTTTATTCTCACGCCGTGGGAGAAGGAAAGTTGCGAATTAAAGCATGTCAAATCCGTGCACACACACGCGTGCAGGGCAGCGAGAGTGTGTGAGAGTGTAAGCTGTTCCCGGTGCTCTCCGCGTCGTCTCCAAACTGAACAAGAAACAAATAAGAGAGAGACCCGCACACACTCAACAGGGAAGGCGCTGAATTACGGACCGGTGTAGCGCTGAGCACACTGACTTTACAGATCCTGAAAAGCGGGAAGTCACTGAGTCGGAGCGCTGCGGCGGAGAAACTGTGTGCGCGCGGCACCGGGGCTGGTCAGAGTGAAGCGCGTGAGAGAGAGAGCGAGAGAGAGAGAGAGAGAGAGAGCAGGAGGGAGGGGGCGCCCTTTAGGCCTTATTGCTCTGCGTTTCGGAATGACTGCGTCCTCTGAACTGCGCACAAGCTGAAAACCTACAGTACATAAATAAACGCTACAGTAAAATAACAAAACTAAACAAAAAGGAAATTATGAAAAAGAACCGTTCGGATAAAATACGCTTCAAACATATTATTATATATAATTAAATAATCTGTGAAATTGTGACATGGAATGCTACAAAGTGTCCCACTGGTGGAATCCTAAAATGCTAACTAACAAACTTTTTTTTAACTAAAAAACAAACAAACATTGTATTGGTGAAAAAATACTGAATAAATAATAATAATAATAATTAAAAAAAAAAACCTATGAACTCCAGACAATTACAGTTGACTAACCAGGCTGCATTAGATTCCTGTTTTATATTTGTGTAAAGATTCGTAGCCATCCAGCTGGGGTTAGCTTGAATTTTTGTCATGTTAACTGGACTTCTTTCTTGTCAGTTTTCTTACTTTATATTTTGTGTAGAGGGGGCTCCATGTGTGTTTACTAAGAAATAACAATCACGCAGAGGATGTTTTTTGGGGAAAAAACTAAATAAAAAAAAAAAAGGATAATTTCCCCTGTGTATGGAGAATGTTGAGTTTCAAAATGGGACTGTTTTGTTGTCACTTCTACAACCACCATAGAAAAGAGTTCATATTGATTAAGCTGGTTAAATTGATTGCATTAAACATAAGCTACCTTCTAGGTTGTGCCAGTTTTTCATCCTTGATCTAACGACATTGTTGTCAGAACTTGAGCACCAGGCAAAATTGTGTGTCTATTGTTAAAATAGGGTGTCATGGCAGCATAGTGAAGTGTCACATGTTTTCCTCCTGTTGGGTTTTCTTCCGGTTTTTCAGTGTACTCTCACTGTCCAAAATATAAATATAGGTAGAATAAGTATGCTTATTTGCCCATATGTGTGTGATTTGCTCTGGATCCACCATCAGTGTGATCGTGATAAAGTGTTTGCTGATGTATGAATGAAATGAATGATTGAGCGAAGCACAAGCATTACTTTTATTTTGTACTTTTAAAATTCTGGATAAATAATCTAAAAAAGAAATGGTGGTGTAGCGGTTAGCACTGTGGCCTTGCACCTCCAGGGTTGAGGTGTCGATTCCTGCCTTGGGTCTGTGTGCTTGGAGCTTGCATGTTCTCCCCATGCTTGGTGGGTTTTTTTTCCGGGTACTCTGTCAGCAGATTAGGCTTATTTTGAGTGCACACTCTTTGTAAGACAAGTATGTCAAAAAATATTCAGTTTAATCTGTGTAAATGGCATTACCAAAAAGCAAGATTTAGCTGTAAATGTCTATAGGTTTTTACATACAGGTGGTCTACATGTTGTGTCACTGAGCTGAAAATTTTGATTACACCAGATCTTATCGCTTCCTTCCGCCGGAGTTGTAACACAGAACTGAAACTGACACCTCCAGGTGTGTTTAGGGTCTGCGAAGCCCACACACGCCCCTCAGTGGAGCCTGAGGAAAAGCATGCTTGTGTGTGTGTGTGTGTGTGTGTGTGTGTATATGTAAAACCACTAAGAATAATCTCTCTCTCTCTCTCTCTCTTGCTCTCTCTCTCTGCAAGGTGTAGTCTCATTTACAGTAGTCACACCAACCAAATGGCCAGACTGACACACGCTTCCAGTAAAACATATGAACCACAGCTGCTTCAGTGACTGGAACACACATGGACCACCTCTGTCTATATGGGACAGAGTGCACAATTTCTGCGCTAAAGGGATGTCAACTCCATTCAAATGATACTGTCATTCAAACGCAGCAACCTGGTTTATTTTATTAGATGTTATTTGCAGGTACTAAATGTGTCCTGACAAGCATAAATAAATCAAATCTATTTAATGTCAGAATTCACACTATCCAATCCCACCCCCACTGACTAAAAAAAAAAAGGTACACCCTATCCGTAATCAATAGTCTACACAGACTATTATGTTAAGGTTGGATTTAAACTGTGGTCCAGCTGTTCAGAGCTAACCCAGTAAACAATTTCAGCCATGACACTCTTATAAACAAGGGGCAGAATAATACCATGTAGCAAGCGTCTTAAAATGAGTCTTACTGATCGAGAGGTAAAACAAAAATAAAGTAAAATGAATGACCTGCACACTGTGGGCCATCCTGTCTCAATGTATAAATGACCAGGAATGGATTACCAAACATGCAAAAATGTATTTATAATATTTTCCCCAATTAAGGCCAGTCTGGGGAACACTGGGCACCTGAATAGAACACCAGTCCACTGCAAGGCACCGTTCACAAATTTAATCACACCATGGGACAATTTAGTATAGCCAGTATGCATACTTGCTTGCTCTGGGACAAAGGAAGAACCAGAAACAAATAATTAAAGACTTGTGATGTTGTGATGGCACTGATACTGCTTCTATAAATCAGAATTTGACATTGATTACATCAATAATTTTAAATGTCACCAATCCAGTGATTATACATTGTAATCTGCATGTTTCAGGTACATCACACTAGTCCCTCTGAATGGACTGACTGTAAACCTGTGATTTGCAGCTAAACTACTGTCAAAACTGCTGTTACACAAAACTATAAAGTGTTATTAAATGTTTTTTGAAAGTTTTTTCTTTCATTTATTTGGTACAAAACCAATGCAAATATTTTCATAAGATTCCATCAGGAAGTAAACAGTCTAGTTATGAAACATTTATAGCACTGATGGGAAATTTTTCCTATTGAATCAACAAAGAATACATTTTATATACATACAGTACATACATGCATACATACATGCATACATAAAGCAAAATCTCATTACATTGGTGACTGGTGGGAAATATCACATTTTGTCTACCAGAAACCGCAGATCACCCCAGTCTCACCCTGAGGTCTTGCCTCTGTCTCGTTTCCATCTACTGATGTAGGCCTACAGTGCTCAAGACAAAGGGGTCTTTATTTATACAGAGGAACCTAAAAAACCGGTTGCCATTTCTTCTTTTTCTCATACACAGATGCAGATTGAAGTTGGAAGCAAACGTCTGAGGTGGATATTATGGTCTGGGGAAATAACGGAGATTATGAGTGTATTGAAAGCGTTCCTCCATTTACAGCAGTATTGATATGCAACAATAGCAGTTATCATGAGACACCCAGTTCATTTGTATCGTAAAGGACATTGCTCCAGAGTCTCATTCCATTAGTGAGGGATAAGCTGGAGGTAATCACATAATAACTGCATAATTTGAGGCTTTAAAACGTTTCACATAACCGATAAGCATTTTTTTTAAAGAAAATACTTTCCCAAATGCAATATTTGCAATAAATGACTTATTAAACAAATAAATAATACTGAATATATGTGCTTCTTGAATGATACTTAAGTTTTAGTTTTCCAGACTACAGCATTTTTGTAAGGAAGTTAAATACATACTAATAATATACGCAATGTGCCATTGAATGCAGTAAATCAGGCAATACACATTTAATGACTGTGGTTTGGTTCTGTCATTTCAGACTGTAGCTACAACACTATCATAGCTGAAATGTAATACCAAATTACCTCACCCATGAAGAAAAAAAAAACTGAATCTCAAAACATATACTTGGTCCTACTTGTGCTGCCAAAACAGATCTGACCTGTCAAAGCATGAACTTCAGAAGACCTCTGAAGGTTTGCTGTGGTATCCGGTACCAAGATATCAACAAATCATTTAGGTCCTGTAAAGTCCAAGGTGGGTTTGGATACATCCCACAGACACTTGATCAGATAGAGATCTCAGATGTTTGCAAACAAAGCTAAAACTCTGTCATGCTCCTCAAGCCATTCCTGATTTTTGCGATGTCAGGGAATACCATTGTAATGAAGTGGTGTATTGGTGTGCAGCAATGTTTAGGTAGGCGGTACGTGTCAAGGTAATATCCACATGAATGGCAGGACGCAAGGATTCCCAGCAGTTCATTGCAGTTCACTGGCTTGCCTGCTTGCATAGCGCATCCTGGTCCCTTCTTTACCCCAGGTAAACAATGTACCTGGAGCCGCCTAACACATAACATAAAAGAAAATGTAATTCATCAGACCAGACCAACTGCTTCCATTGCTCTATTCTTCATTCCAGATGCTGACCAATGATTCTTGGACATCCATGACCTTGCTGCTGGCCCAACAGTTGTCCTTCCTTGGTGTAATTTTGGTAGCTATACTAAGCACTGCATACCACACACCCCAAACACCTGCCATTTTCTCGGGCTTTGTCAAAGTCTCTCAAAAAAGCTACAAAGCACTGACACTGGAGCCTTCTTTCAAAAATGTCAAATAAATGTCTCACAACAATTTTTTTTTGTTATATAAGAAAATCTACTTTTTAATTGTTTCAGATTATGGTGAGCATTTGCCATACAAGTCCATGTGAATGAGCTGTAACTACAGAAAACAATAATGTATTTTGCAATCAAGTTAATGTATCCTGTGAATGGCTGCCATTAGAATTACTGTTGGAGAAAACTATCAACATTAAGTCTATCAATAAGGATAACGTTCGGGAAAATGCTCCAGAATTAATTACTATTATACAATTGTTTTTTTTTAAAATCAATTTTATAATATGCAACAATTATATTAATTATTGCATTATTTTCATATGTACATTAATTAATATTTGCAGCAGATTAAAACAACTTGGCCACAACAAGGGATATAAATATTTAGATATTACAGCTCTAAAGTTTTGTCCATTTATTTAAAAACCTGAAGAAACATACCCCCTCCCCCCAAACACACACACACACACACACACACACACACACACACACACACACACACACACACACACACACACACACACACACACACACATTATGTGTTTAATTTTCAGTTCCTCAGTTTCAAGGAGCCAAAATCTCAATACTGCCCCATTCTCCTTCCTATCCTGCTAACAAACCACTGGATGTCCCTGCATGTCTGCTCTGCATGTAGCGCTCTCCCCCACTGAATGAACTCCTCCTGGCTATGTTTATCAGCTCCCTGGAAAACTCGTTTATGTGTGTGTATCTCAGCGAGCTCGGCTCGAGCAGCTGAAACTCTTAATGTGAGAGACTCCAGCTGGATTCATGTGGAACTGGAAAGCATCAGAAATGGAAGAGCAGTGTTCAGGAGAGGAGGGAGAGAGAAAGAAAGAGAGGGAGAGAGATAGAGAAAGAGAGAGAGATGTATACAGAAAGAGAGATAGTGAAAGAGAGATGGATGGAGTGATGGATGAGTGAGGCTATAAGGTCACTGCTGGTTTGTGACTGAAGAAGAGTGAGGTTTGTTATTGATTAGCCACATGTGTTTCAGTGAAGAATGCTGATCCAGACGTGGATAAGAGCACGAGTGTCTTCATAGTAGTGATAGCAACAATCACTGAGGATACAGTACTAATACCAGAACAGATAATGTGTTCTTAACAGACACAATTTGAAGATTTTCTATTTCTTCCCTTTTTTACTGGAAGGGTTTATAGAGTATCTGCTTGCAACTAGATTGCATTGATACTGGAATACCACAGAAAAAATCTTCATCTGCAATCAAGCAATCAAGCAAAAGCCATGTTCATTTATGCAAACTCCGGCTTTTACTGGATTTATTTATTCATCCTTAGTAACTTCATTTTGAAAATTCTAGCAGTTACAAGTGGTGTAGTGGTTAGCACTGTCGACTTGCACCTCCAGGGTCTGGGTTTGATTCCCGGGAAGGTTCAATTCCTGTCTCTGTGTGCATGGAGTTTGCATGTTCTCCCCCTGCTTGGTGGGTTTCCTCCCACAGTCCAAAGACATGTAGGTTAGGTTAATTGGTGTTCCCAAATTGGCTGTACTGTGTGAATGAGTGAGTGTATGTGTGTGTATCTGTGCCCTGCGATGGATTGGCACCCTGTCCAGGGTGTACCCTGCCATGTGCCCTAAGTCTCCTGGGATAGGCTCCAGGCCCCTGTGACCCTGAATACAGGATTAAGCGGTATAGATGATGAGTGAGTGAGAGAGTAGCAGTGATCATTTCTTCTTCCACAGCTCCACCATTTCCTGAGCTCAGGCTGGGCTGAACATTTTGTGGTCCATTGATATGCAGAATAAAACCTGAAATGTGTATATTTGATCAAATTATTAAGGTTAAACTGTAGGCATATGCATAGTTCGTAAATGATTTAAAAAGCTAATATTTCCCCTATTTAGTAAAATTATTTAGTCTGCTGCATCTCTGAGGTACAAGCTTTCACACCCTCTAAAACTATTGTTTCTACTTAATGACATTTTCTCCCATGTAGAGGATCTATTTTGCATTCATAGTTCCTCTTCTGCCATACTGTCATTTTGTTCCTGCTACATCTCATGTACTTCTGTATTGTATTTATTATTTGTATTGTTTAATTTATGCCTTTATAATTTTATACATTTTATATTTAGCTTGTGTCCTTCTTGAATCCTGTGCTCTCTTGTGTTAGTTGCTTTCATTTATGCATGTGTAATTTTCTAAGAAGTTGCATAAGTCAAGTGCACTACACAAAATAAGATATAATGACAAGGGCTTGTTAAATTTTAAATTAAATGCTTAAACTACTGCCCTTGACGTAAAAAAAAGAGAAAGATGAGATATAAAATACTCTAAAATAAAATACAAATATATCTAATGTATAATGCATGAATTATATGAAATGTTCAATATGAAAGAGGTATAAGAAAAAAAAAGGTATGACAGCAGTATGAATGAAACATGGAATATAAAATTAGATGATATGCATGACAGCAGCAGTGTTATTGTCCATTTTTCAAAGGCAAAGTTAGTGCTCAATAATAATGCATGAAACAGTGGCTAATACATATACATGTAAGATAGGGTTTTATAGTAAGTGGAGGAGTGACACACTTGGAGCGAGTAAAAAAAACTGCTACTTTAGGAATAATTCACTTGAGTATATGCAGGGTAGCTCAATGGTTAAGGGTTAGATCACTGATCAGAAGGTCATAGGTTCAAACTCCAGGCACCACCAAGATGCCAATGTAAAGCCCTTGAGCAAGGCAGTCAGCCTTAAACTGTTCTGATTCTGAAGTAGATAAATGTAAGTCACTCTGGATAATGGTGCCTATGCTGTAAATGTAAATGAGTAAAAGTTAAATCAGTGATCAATGAAATTACTCACATATGAGTAAATTCCCTGAAGTAAATTTAGTTGAGAAATGATTTTTGAAGTTATGCTTTATGTCTATGTCTATGACACAACAAGTCTAAAACTGGTACATTTACTGTTCTGGTCTTATGTTACCTAACCAAATTAGACCTGCTGAAGTGAACACATTAGAAAGTAAGCAGTATTGTAACAAAGACGGACTCCACAAGATGGTTAGTAACAGGATGAGTGATTTTATTTCGGTTCTGAGACACACAGAATAGAGCACTGGCGATAAGTGGTACTGAATGATGGTGTATTAATGGAGGGTTTTCAGAATAACCGGAAAGGATCACTTTTCTTCTTGCTGCGAGAAGGAGGGGAGACGAGGCGCCCGAACTGAGGAGACACGGAGAGGAGGAATACCGCGACTGGAGTCCGGGAGAGGGTGACTGGAGTATTTTCTGGGAACAAGAGCAAAGGTAATTTAGACATTTAAAGAGAATCTTCTTACTTTCGTATCTATGAGCCCGGACACTGACTGAGGCACGGTGTGTGGTTTTTATGGATTGCAGCTGATTGGAGACAGGTGAAGGTGATTAGAACTCCGGAGATAAAGGGTGCGGTGTCTGACTGAGTTCAGAGCCTGACCTGACCGTGACAAGTATTAGCTGGCTAGCTAACTTAGCAAATGTTTAGCTAGAAAGCTAACTTATGTTTCTAGTTACTGTACATACTGTAGTTAGCTGTCTATTACAGATTCCAGTTAGACATTATCCTAAGCATTACCTGTAGGCTGTGACAACACTTAAATATATATTATCAAAGGAACATCCTAGGTTTAATACAACAAACTGTTGTATATACAAATCTGGCTAAGTAATATACAGTACCTCATTCAGACAGCTAATGTCTTCCCTGTAAATGTTTTAGCTGTGAAATGCTGATATCTCCACAGTTCATGGCTCAAATAATTTACAGATCATTAGCACATTGTTTTCATTGAAGCATTTAAAAGTGATTAAAAATAAATAAATAAAAAGTACAGGAATCGCATCTGCTTCCACTGTATCAGACATAACACGTGCTGGCTGAACATTTGGCTGATTTTTTTTTTTTTATTGAGTTATTTCAAATTTGCACATATTGTCTTTTAATTGGCCTAAAGTCTTCCAGGGTTAAATGCCTAATTATTTTCAATTCTGTAGCAATGATTAAAAAGAATGTTGAATGGTTTATTTAAATAAACTCAATTAAAAATACTATTAGTTAATTATACTCGAACAGGCACTATTAAAGTGAATCATGTATTCAAGAACTAAAACATGTAGGGACTTTCCTCCACTGCTTACAGCTGGTATTAGGTACATTATACATTAGTGTTTGATTATGTATCATCACCGTTTACATTTTGTTGGTTGCTCGTATGTGTTTCTATGTTTGCTTCCACGGTGGTCCTTTGTAAAAGTCTCAGGCCAAGGCATCAGGGAATCAAAAAATTCTTCGTAATTGAAGGCATGAAACCATTTGATATTAAGATAAGACAAGCACAATACAGTGATGAGACTCTCGTAAAACATTTAAATGTTGCAAACATTTTAAATAAGGCCACAAGTCTGTGAATGATGATGCCAGCCAAGGTGGCTTGGTGCCTACTGCTGGTATTGCAATGAACATTCAGAGAGTGAAACTCTTTACCCTTAAAAAATTGACAGATAGCCAACTTGCTGAAAAGACGCATCTGTCTGTGGGAACTGTATCACTTAACAACACCACTCACACAATACAGGCACTTGGGAGTTATTGACAATTTCCTGGAACTTCCTGGAGTTCCTGGAAGGCCAGCATTTCATGAATGAAGCAGGAAGTCCAATCACAATTACAGCACCCTGGGAAAACTTTCTACTTTAATGGTATCCAAGCAGAAGTGAAACACTGGGATTAGTGCATATAGGATTATATCGAGAAATCAAGGTAGTTTTGTTATCCCGGATTGACTTACACCACCTGAAGACCATGCTATTTATTTTTATAACGAGGACATCTACAACCAGTTCTCCCTGAAAAGGGGAAACGGAAAACAAATCAGATCAGCGTCATTCAAGTAATACAGCGAAATATTAAACTACGTAGGACAATTCTTTTTATTGGTTAGTGCTATTTTTGAGCTTTGGGATCATTTCCTTTAAAAAAAAAAAAAAAAAGCACACTGACACAATGAGTTATTAAAAAATTGTGTGTTATCAGCACATAAACACTAAGTGTGTGTCTTATAAACAGACAGTGATAATATAGTGGGCACTGAATCATGCAATTATCCAGCAATGAGAAATAAAAGAGCTTATTTCATCCACAATAATGAGGTGATAAAGGCCTTATCTAATAATGCGAGAGGTTATTTTCAGACTCGTGGAGATAATTGTACCCTGCCTGCTTCAGAGGCGGAGCTCGAGGCACAGATTCAGCGTTGAAAAATCCTCCACAAAATATGCCCATCATAAAACCTTTACACTGGCTACCTTTGCCAAATGTACTGTAACATTTACAAATAAGCTTTTCTGTGGCACAATTTGTTTTCATGATGCTGTATTAAATATATGCTATTTGTATTACATCATACACACAAATTAATAAAGATAAGACATGGTGCATTACAATTAGCATAGAATATTTACTTTAGACTGTACTTATGTATTTCCTCGAAATATTTCCAATGATATACATTTTATTATAAAGACCGCATACTTTTCTAAAAGATGATGTGTTTTCAGTATGTTTTAAAAATTATGCTTTTTAAATGGCTTGTGCACTGATGAAGTTCTCTTAACATTCTGGCAGTTTCCATCAAATGTCTTCTCAGAGGACTTTGGTTTCCCAGTGAGAGATATCTAATTATTGGACACTAAAATGAACCAATCAAGACGAGGAGGCATAATTTCAGACGAGTCCTTCTCATTTTGTCTTACTGGGTCGTGGCTTTGGAGGAAACGGTAAAGGAGAGACTGTATTTAACTGCTTTGTACCAAAAATTTCTGACCAAATACAGTACCTTTAACAGAATTCATGCAAATCTAATACAAAACCTAAAAAAACAAATGCTATTGAAACATAACCTAAAATTGGAGCCTTGTCTCTAACCCAGAAAAGCTTGCTCTTGCACTTGTACTAACACACGTGATTAAACTATTTCAGTCTGTGTGTGGTACCCTTGCTAACCTTTCTTATCTTCAGGTGATCCCTGGTTCATGCACATCAGCTCTTTCCGTCTCACAAACAGAGAGGTAAGTACTTGGTATATGTTTTCAGTATGTCATGTCTTCAGATGCAGTTTGCTGCCCAGCACCCGTGACCGACACAGCCTCTCCTGTTTAGGCTCATTGTATAAAATGAGAGCACTGCTGACATCGGAATTTCTGTTATTCCAGAACGGGAAGTTCTCACCGTAGTTTAGCGTTACCGGGGTGATGGAGCACATGGCTCTGATGGAGGAAGAGCCTGGGGGGGGGGACTTCATGCTGCAGGCCGCACAGCTGATAGAGCCAAATTCAGGAAAACAAAACCCTGGATTCATTCAGTTAGGTTGGCTCAGCTCATATATTAGTTTCGACTGACTTCATCTGGGTAATCTCGGCCCCTGAACACATTCTCCGATGACGGTGCGGCAGATAAAGAAATCCAAGTCTGGGAGTATTACAGGACTTTCTTTCAGCGTCTGTTGTATCAAACCCACAGAGATTGTTTAACTTGATCTAAACAGCAAAAATGTATGAGAACTGGATACAGATGGATGAAGGGAAGTCTTGTGAAATATATGCGCAGCGAGTTACCCAATCTGTCCAAATCTATTAGTAAATATAATGTTACAGAGATGCAGTAGGTACTGCACTGTTAAGTTTCAGATGAAAGCTGTTAGTCGAACTTGCCATCAAACTCTACAAATGTGCATCTGATACATTAAAGGCCTGTTCTTTGCATTTGGCTACAAGTGTGTGTCGACATATCATGGCTAAACGTTTACGCTCGGCGCTTTCTGATAGGACATGTTTCAACTGAAAAAGGAAGGCACTTGTTGAGGACATGCCTATCGGGAGTTTAGATCTAAGGAGGAGCATAAGCTTGCACAGATGTCAAGCTGATCTAAGAAGCTGTGTATTCCAGAGACAACAGCATGCTCCCCATCACATGAAACCAGCTGGGATTTCCCCCAGCACAGGCAGATATCTAGGCGTGACATGGTCTGTGGTGGCACAAAGAGGAATACATCAGGGAGAAAGAAATGTCTGCCTTCATTTCCGACAGACACCCGACCCTCCTGTGGGAGCTCGTGAGCATGAATGAAGCTGGCGGACACATTTCAATAAAGTTAGAGGGCCAGAGGTGGGCTTTTTCCACCGCCTTTAAAAGACAAACTCATCCCCGGTGTATCCAGGAACCTGTGATTGACACATTGACAGTGAAGCAGTGACTTTGAAGAGGCAATAATAACAGTGAGATTATTGTATAAAGAAGTACAGGCATGGTTTGAAGCAAACTTTCAATAGTTATAGTTACTTGGTAATCCTATACCTGGAAAGTCTGTTGGGGGCCAATTAAAATGGCTTCTGGAAATATATATCAGCCACTCATCTAGCAACAAAATATTCTTGTCCATTGTCAGATTAGCTCAGGAGTCATCTCATCCTCATCTTCTGCAATTAATTGGGAATGGGTCAGATCCTCTCACCCCACCTCCACTCTGAAATTTCATCCATTTAATATAGCTATTACGGCTTGTAGGACACAGAGGAGCTGCCTTCTCTGTGCAGCCATGTCATGGGTAAGCGATTATGAAGACCGAGCCACTTCATCTTCGGCGACACAAGGTGGCCATTGCCTGGTCATCTAGCATCCAACATGATGGAACAGCAAACGATCAGTGGCACCAAACGGGCTGCTGTCAGCTTCTGAAAGCTCCCGTCGTTTCTCAGAATCAACCATGCTCATTACAAATGGATGAGGTAAACGCTGTTGACGCCAAACGCTGATTTATTAGTTTCTTCATGTGCCTAATAGCTTCCTTATTAAGATTTACGATATCAGCCGTACATATGATTAATTAGTTTTTGCCCTTTTTCCAAGCGCTTTAATTCAGCTGGAGAATACGGGTCCTTTAAACCTTTAAATTACATGTACAAGACATAGTTATACTAGTTGAAGAATTCATTTATGCTTCTTAATTTTTAATTGGCATCTTAAAGAACGAAAAAAAAATTCTCACAAAAATATCACTTATGTAATGAAACCAACATTTGAAACGTCCATTCTGGCTCTGGTAATGTCTTTAAGACACTCTCATGCGAAAGAATAATGTTTTGTACCACCGTGTTAAAGGCTACATCAGTCTGTGTGTCAGACTACAGTCTGTGAAGCAGAGAACCAGCGAGCTCGAGCCTGATGTTCGGCTCAGGCTGGAGAGAGTCAGGGGTCACTGCCACACTCATGATGCGTGGCATAATAATGAGCTGCCTCTTCGCTCACCCTGTCAGGATGCATTAGCGCCGGAGAGCCTGAGTCGTTTCACAGCTTCGCTTTCTCTCCCACACAAGCTCATTTCTTCTCACGCATTTCAGCCTTAGTCCTCTACCAACAACAGCAGTACCACATTCTGGAAAAACACTAACAATCCTTTTGTATATAATATAAAATAATTATACAGATATGCTGGGGTGGAGGGGTATTTTTTTCTTTACATAATATTCAGTTTCTCTGGATATTTTTATCTTTTTGAAAATGAATCTTATTATCCTGTGAGTTAAAATTTAAAATATTTATTTAGATATAAAATTGCATATATATGTAGAAAAAAAATCCTCACATGAAAACCAGAAAACAGTTTGGTAAAATGTTACCTATCTTTGTATCTTGTGTATTTGTACGTCTTTGTATTCTCTCAAATATTATTCAGTTATTCTGGAACTGTCTTAAAAATTTGTTTAATAGTTTAACAAGCAGACTCATCATCACCAACATCACAATCATTATCAACACTACCATCATCATCAGGCAGTACCATACAGTGCATGGCTCACTCTCTCCACACAGAGGAGGTTAGCTTTTAATGTAGCCATTAGTCAAAGGCAGTGAAAAAAAACAATATGATTCTCTCTTCCAGGTGTTGTTAAAGTGAGTACAGACCTAATGCATCGAGCACGGCTTTACTCGGCCAGGAAAATGTGCATGTGCAGCTTTATAAACGACACGTTAATCCGGCTAACTCCAAACACAAGCTGCCCACCATTACACCATTCCACATGTGCACTCGGTAACACTCTCGCTCTCTTTATCCCTGCTGCATCACATGCATAAACAATAGCAGGCAATAAACCCTGTCTCACACACCCACCTAAACACACACACACACACACACACACATCCTGAGCTCAAGGCTACACTTAAAAAACATGTTTATGAGCACAAGTGGGGAGGCAGAGGTTCTACGGCAACAGTAAAGACATCAGTCCTCAGCTGCACTCCGGAGAGACCCCGACATAAAGCTGCAGACCTTTTTTCTTTTCACCACCGTGTATTTCTTTTTTTTTTTTTTTCCAGTGCAGCAACTGCAGAAATGTGCTCCATGGTATTAAACGGACATTCTAATGAGTCTGAGGGTGAACGTGGGGTCAGATCGAGAGCTCTGCTCGCCTCACAACTCATTCGCTGTGGGAAAGAGGTTAGAGTCAAAACCAAAAAGGTTCCTATTGTAAAAGTACAGCATGCACTAGGAGCTCAATAGTGGAAACAGAAGGTGACACTAGGATGAGATTAGATGAGGATCTGAGATTTATGCTCTCTAGGGTCCTCTCCGTAATGATATGTGAGAGATGGAGAGAGAGCTCCTCATTACAATGCTACGCACTGGCAGCCTGGTCATGGGCCACCATTTCCCAGACATCCAATCACAGTACAGTGAGGAACAGAGCCTTCCTATTCCAGTACAGTCACCTGAACATCTTATCAGGGACGAAAGAATATCAATATTGCATAGCTGCATGTACAAAATGGTTGCGAGGGATCAAAAGCAGTTTAGGAATGGAAATTCAAAGAGAGGTTGGATAAATGAAAACCTCAAAGACTTGAATATTCTGTGTGAGAACTGATGTGTTAGTCTTGCCAAAAATAAAATGCACATGTTTTCCTGAGTAGCTCTAGTCAGCCAATACAGATTTGGTGTCAATACAAAATGTTTTTTTTTTTTTTTACTTTTTAAGTATTTAAAATGTAAGCAAATTGAGATATTACCCTCAGTATATGTCAGTTTTTCTGACTGGTCCAATTGTTTTTGATTAATTTTCCATAAAAACATTTGTGACAGTTAAAAATGCCCTTGTACTATAATGTTGCTGATCCATGTGCTCCACATAATATAAGAATAATAGTAAATATTAAAAAAGAAAAATTATATATATATATATATATATATATATATATATATATATATATATATATATATATACACACGTGGACAAAATTGTTGGTACCCTTCGGTCAATGAAATAAAAACTCACAATGGTCACATAAATAACTTTAATCTGACAAAAGTAATAATTTTAAAAAATTCTATGAATGTTAACCAATGAAAGTCAGACATTGCTTTTCAACCATGCCTCAACAGAATTATTTAAAAAAATTAACTCATGGAAAAGGCCTGGACAAAAATGATGGTACCCCTAGAAAATACTGAAAATGATGTGATCAAAGGGACATGTTAATTCAAGGTGTGTCCACTAATTAGCATCACAGGTGTCTACAATCTTGTAATCAGTCAGTGGGTCTATATATAGGGCTCCAGGTAGTCACTGTGTTGTTTGGTGACATGGTGTGTATCACACTCAACATGGACCAGAGAAAGCGAAGGAAAGAGTTGTCTCAGGAGATTCGAAAGAAAATTATAGACAAGCATGTTAAAGGTAAAGGCTATAAGACCATTTCCAAGCAGCTAGATGTTCCTGTGACTACAGTTGCACATATTATTCAGAAATTTAAGATCCATGGGACTGTAGCCAACCTCCCTGGACGTGGCCGCAGGAGGAAAATTGATGACAAATCAAAGAGACGGATAATCCGAATGGTAACAAAAGAGCCCAGAAAGACTTCTAAAGAGATCCAAGGTGAACTTAATGCTCAAGGAACATCAGTGTCGGATCGCACCATCCGTCGTTGTTTGAGCCAAAGTGGACTACATGGGAGACGACCAAGGAGGACACCATTGTTGAAAACAAATCATAAAAAAGCCAGACTGGAATATGCCAAACTACATGTTGACAAGCCACAAAGCTTCTGGGAGAATGTCCTATGGACAGATGAAACAAAAATGAAACTTTTTGCCCAGGCAAATCAGCTCTATGTTCACAGATGGAAAAATGAAGCATATGAAGAAAAGAACACTGTCCCTACTGTGAAACATGGAGGAGGCTCTGTTATGTTCTGGGGCTGCTTTGCTGCATCTGGCACAGGGTGTCTTGAATCTGTGCAGGGTACAATGAAATCTCAAGACTATCAAGGGATTCTAGAGAGAAATGTGCTGGCCAGTGTCAGAAAGCTGGGTCTCAGTCGCAGGTCATGGGCCTTGCAACAGGACAATGACCCAAAACACACAGCTAAAAACACCCAAGAATGGCTAAGAGGAAAACATTGGACTATTCTAAAGTGGCCTTCTATGAGCCCTGACCTCAATCCTATTGAGCATCTGTCACGGCGTGCGCCTGTGATGGGCGTGCGCCCAAATCTATTATCGCCCCTCGCTCACTTCGTAGGCTCCCTAAGTAGGCGGCACCCCTTCTGCAGGTGTGCAAAGGGACGGGGCCGCCTATGCGGGCCGGCTAGCAGTGATTAATGTTAATAGGATCTCGGGCTTGCTCCGCATTATAAAAGCAAGGCGCGGAGTTTAGTCCGGGGTCTGAGAAGAGCGTAACACGGTGGAGCTCGAGAGTGGCATGGGAGTGGGGGAAATGGAACGTGCCCCAGAGACTTAAAAGGACATTGGATTTCCGCCCTTTGATCTCCGCGCTGAGGACAGCGCGGGAAAGAGCTGCACGCGCTCCCACGGCATCCTACGTTCCCGCGTCGAGCCCGCCTTCGCGTCCCCGCCGCCGAAGAGGAAAAGGCCGCGAGGAGGACAGCGTTAAGGCCGCCGATCCCAGCCGGGAAAGCCGCCCAGCCGAAGGACGTCCGAGCGAGACTCCTCATACACATACATATATACATACACATACATATATATATATACGCACACACACACACACACACGGGCAAAATTGTTGGTACCCTTCGGTCAATGAAAGAAAAACTCACAATGGTCACAGAAATAACTTTAATCTGACAAAGTAATAATAAATAAGAATTCTATGAATGTTAACCAATGAAAGTCAGACATTGCTTTTCAACCATGCTTCAACGGAATTATAAAAAAAAATAAACTCATGGAACAGGCCTGGACAAAAATGATGGTACCCCTAACTTAATAGTTTGTTGCACAACCTTTTGAGGCAATCACTGCAATCAAACGATTCCTGTAACTGTCAATGAGACTTCTGCACCTCTCTGCAGGTATTTTGGCCCACTCCTCATGAGCAAGCTGCTCCAGTTGTTTCCGGTTTGAAGGGTGTCTTTTCCAGACAGCATGTTTCAGCTCCTTCCAAAGATGCTCAATAGGATTGAGGTCAGGGCTCATAGAAGGCCACTTTAGAATAGTCCAATGTTTTCCTTTAGCCATTCTTGGGTGTTTTTAGCTGTGTGTTTTGGGTCATTGTCCTGTTGCAAGACCCATGACCTGCGACTGATACCCAGCTTTCTGACACTCGCCAGCACATTTCTCTCTAGAATCCCTTGATAGTCTTGAGATTTCATTGTACCCTGCACAGATTCAAGACACCCTGTGCAAGATACAGCAAAGCAGCCGCAGAACATAACAGAGCCTCCTCCATGTTTCGCAGTAGGGCCAGTGTTCTTTTCTTGATATGCTTCATTTTTCCGTCTGTGAACATAGAACTGATGTGCCTTGGCATAAAGTTCCATTTTTGTCTCATCTGTCCATAGGACATTCTCCCAGAAGCTTCATGGCTTGTCAACATGTAGTTTGGCATATTCCAGTCCGGCTTTTTTATGATTTGTTTTCAACAATGGTGTCCTCCTTGGTCGTCTCCCATATAGTCCACTTTGGCTCAAACAACGACGGATGGTGCGATCTGACACTGATGTTCCTTGAGCATGAAGTTCACCTTGGATCTCTTTAGAAGTCTTTCTGGGCTCCTGCGGCCACGTCCAGGGAGGTTGGCTACAGTCCCACTGATCTTAAATTTCTGAATAATATGTGCAACTGTAGTCACAGGAACATCTAGCTGCTTGGAAATGGTCTTATAGCCTTTACTTTTAACATGCTTGTCTATAATCTTCTTTCGTATCTCCTGAGACAACGCGTTCCTTTGCTTTCTCTGGTCCATGTTGAGTGTGGTACATACCATGTCACCAAACAACACAGTGACTACCTGGAGCCCTATATATAGACCCACTGACTGATTACAAGAGTGTAGACACCTGTGATGCTAATTAGTGGACACACCTTGAATTAACATGTCCCTTTGGTGACATTATTTTCAGTATTTTCTAGGGGTACCATCATTTTTGTCCAGGCCTGTTCCATGAGTTTATTTTTTTTAATAATTCTGTTGAAGCATGGTTGAAAAGCAATGTCTGACTTTCATTGGTTAACATTCATAGAATTTTTTTAAATTATTACTTTTGTCAGATTAAAGTTATTTATGTGACCATTGTGAGTTTTTCTTTCATTGACCGAAGGGTACCAACAATTTTGTCCACGTGTGTATATATACACACTTTTATTTCTCTAATATAACCCCCTAATTCTTTGTACTTTCCCCAGTGTTTCACGGGTGCTAGTGCTCATCAGGGTAAAAACATCGGACAGCGTACTGAGAAATCTGAAATGCTGGCCTCCCAGGAACTCCTTGAATGGCCCAAACATGTTGAAATTCCTTGGAGCAACTCCAAGATGAGTTGCCGTAAAAAAGGGGTGTTGGTGAATGATTGTGTGTACAGTTCCCACAGAGTGTGCTCCAAGCCACTCTAGCTGGAAATGTCATTCACAGACACGGCCTTCTTTAAAGTGTTGCACTATTCAACTAAGGGTCTCATCACCATACTGTGCTTTAAGTCTTCTGCACCGTTTTACCCTATCATTCAGAAGAAATTTCATCACAACTCCTGTTTTGCCGTGAACACTCATCGTTTTATTAAAGTTCAATTTGTGGAATCTCATGCTTCAAATTTTGTTTATGCTACAAATGTTGTTTATTCACAATGTTATTTTATTGATATAATTTTTATACCATTTCATAGCACAAGCTGAAATAATTTTAATGCAAATCATTTTAAAGCAGTTTTCATAGAATTAAAATTGATATACCTTGAAGATAGAGCTGTTTTTTGGTCTACAATGTTAGTACATAACAGTATGGCACACAGAGTCACATAAATATCAATATAAATCTGTTCGGGTTGAGGCAGTTTGCAATTTATGCAAATAATATGCTAAATAATTTTTTGGAGAAGTGTTGTCTGATTTCGGTTTAGGGCATTTTGGTTTACTGAGAGTTTAGGGGTGTGTAATTTTAATTGTTGTCCCAATTACTGCTGTGTATACTAATCAATGTCTGTTAAAGTTGAATTTATAATGTGAGGAAATATTTTCGTTTATTATTTTTTTTAATACACTTGGTAGAGAGTGTGCACTTTCCCTTGTACAGGAAATCAATGCACTCCTTCCAGTACCATCGTGTAAATCACTGGGCAAGCAGCAACACAGTTTATGATCACTTTCTGCTTGCATCTATTTACACATTATGAATATGGCAGTCTTTCAATTTGCAAATTTGGCCATTGCATAAAATTATGGGTGTTTTTCGTAGGAGACTGTTATAAAATTGCAATCGACACCAGTCTTCCATACCTGGCAGACATTACCTAAGCAATTCCATTTACATTTATTCATTTACATGTTAACAACTTCCCCAACTGCTCAGATTGTATAATCTGTCGATTTGAAATGCATTTGTCAAACTAACACATGCGGAAAATGTCAAATATGGCAGATGCTTTCATTCAAAGTGAATTACAGTTGAGTGCAAATGTTTGTGCATTTTTAAATCCATTTGTTTCTTTTATTTGACTTTTTTGGAAGAAACAAAATGTACCTCCAATTTACAATGGGTCGAGATGTTAAAATTATTACAGTAAATTGAAAAACGAAATGTATGTGAATCTTGCACAAAGGCAATCTAAAAACATACATCAAAAATCAAGAACACAAAATCGTTGAAAAGGTTTTTTGCCATGAAATATAGTGCATGTCATCTGGCTGGTAGAACAAATATGTCAAGAATAACAAAGGTAAATATTACTGTCAGGATTGAAAAGCTGCTCAGAGAATCGAAAAGAGGCTGAAGGATGCTATCAATGCAAAGGGATGGCTTCAAAGTTTAAAGGAAATTTTTACAAGACGTTTAGAAAAGCAGATCGTGTTTATGTTATTTGTGATAATGAATAACACATGTATAAAAACCAACATGCAAAATACTTGTCATATACTTACTGTTAGAAAATTTGTTAAATCAAATTTGTTATCTTTTTCTACTAAGGATGTGCTTAATGTAATTAATGGATTGCATTACATGGATTCTGAATGTAACAGTACATGTCAGACTGAATATGCTGCAATTATGGAACTTCATATACAAAGTAGAACCCTTAACAATTGTCTGAATTAACAAGGAAAGCTGAAAGGCAGACACTTCTCTTTTCCTGGTGTAATAAAAGCAGACAAAAAATGAAGCATGTTTAGTTTGCAAAGTGGTTGAAAAAGAGAGAGAGAGACAGCCTGGAAATGTTAACAAGTGTCGTATGACATTTCAGCCTGACTTCTGTTTTGCTTCCTGAGTTCTCGATTTCTGCCTCATCCACACCTCCCTAATCATTGTTAGCAATTGTCCCTTGTGCTTAGCCTCATTTTGTCATCTATGTGTTAATCTTTTGTCCCATTAGTCACTGTTGGTCAGCATTTTTTGTAAAATATGGCAATTTTTTGCCTTGGTTTCCTAGCCTGGTTGGGGTATTCTGGTATTTACTGTTTTTGACCTTTGTCTGGCAGTTTGGTTTTGAGAATGGATTTTTACCCGTTTATTGTGCCTGCCTGTGCTTTGCTCCTTGACCCAATATTTACCATAATGCCTCCAAATAAAGAACATTAACTGCCTCTGGCTCTGCTGAGACACAAATCTATATATCTAGGATATCTGCATAAAAAAAGACAAATATTGGTGGATTTTTCCACCTGTAGTCATATTACACATCTTTTAAAATCGTTAGATTTGTTTGGTAAATTATAGCAAAACATTAAAACAAAGGATTATGGGTTCAAGTCCCACCTTCTCCCAATGCTTGGTGGGTTTCCGGCACCTTCTACGGCAATCCAAAGACATGCAGCTTAGTTTGGTTTGATGGTTTGGTTTGGCAGTGATTTTAGGGGCCAAGTCAACAGCTTTGACATGTTCCTCAAACCATTCCTGAACAGTTTTTTTGCAGTGTAGCAGGCAGCATTATGATGCCGAAACATGACCATGTCATAAGGAAATACTGTTGTTTTGAAGGTGTGTACTTGGTCTGCAACAATGTTCAGGTAGATGGTACATGTCAAACAACCAGATGAATGGCAAGACCCAAAATTGCCTAGAGCATCACACTGCATCCACCAGCTTGCCTTCTTCCCATAGTGGTGCAAATTCTTCTAAAGTTAAGTGATGTTCATGCACCTAGCTATCTACATGATGCCCATTGAAGGTATGTGGAAGAAAACCAAAGAAGCTGAAGAAATGTTGAGTTGTTGAGGTGAAATCTTATAAAACTGATGGACAATTAACCATCTGGGACATGGCTAACAAACTGGAAATCTCCTTTGGAATGAAAGTAAGCTCGAAATCAATTCTAATTTCATCAACTTCATTAACTGATTATGAGATGCAGGCGTGCTGTAATGACCCTGAAATTAAACCCCAGTGCTCATCAGCATCATCCAAAAAAGGAAAAACGTTGGTGTTGATCAGTTGTGAGGCCAATATTTATTGTGTTAGATATGATTTGTTTCTAACTCACATTCAGAGAGATAATCAATGTTCATTTATTTATTCATTTATTTATTTATTAGAAAGAGATCTTAATTGGAAAGATTAAGAAAGAAGAAAGAAGATTTCTGCGCTGCGGTCTCCACACATTCAACAGAAAAACCATTACTATAGTACCACCCACAGTTTTCACCTGAACTGGACATTTAGACTAGTTAGTTAGTTAGTATGTTAGTAGCCAAATTCTGTTTCTAAAAAAAAAAAAAAAAATTAAGTTACAATAACTGTTTAATTGTATACGACTATGGCCTGGTCAGAATCAGCACTTCCGCTTTGAAAGCAGTTCTGGTTTTTAAAAAATACAGCTTTATATTAATGTACTCCTTCTAATATGGTTACCTTTCTGTAGTAACACCTTACATTGGGACTCATACAGCACACATCACATTTCCAGGACGGTTTCAGTTTCAGGACAGAGTGTACATTTTGAAGTTTGTCTACAACATGAAAAGCTGCATTTCTGTCTCCTTAACATCAAAGGAGAGACAAAAAGCAGAGGCGGGTAAGGGAAAGACTTTATAGAGTGGATATAAAATTTCTGCATAACCCTGTTCGAATTGCAGGTTTTTGTGATGTAAGAAACTGAAACCAAGATAAATCATGTCAGACATTTTTTCCAATTGAAATGTGATATGTTAAAAGAAAGAGAGAGAGAGAGAGAGAGAACAAACTTACAGTAACCTGGCTGCATCTGGTTACACCACAAAAACCTGTAATTTGAACAGGGGTGCCTAAAGTTTTCTCCACTGTAGCTATTAGAACATAAATGTTAACAGGAGCTAATTTGTCTTACAGACAGCTTCAAAAGTAACTATAAATGTATAAAAAGTACTAAATGCCATTCATGAATTTAAAAAAAAAGTTGTGATTTGTTAGTCAACACTATAGTGGCAACAGTAACTCTCTTTCATGACAGCACCTTGCAATTGATTATGATCACTAATTACTGTATATATCCTGTAAGAACAAGACAAGTGTATTATTCTTTATTAAAGGCACTATAGTGGAACATCCTTCTTGGGTCTATTTCTTTGTTTTCATGCTAGCATTATTAGCAAAGCTCACAGTTAATAGTTCATCATAGTAAGACACACAACTTGTTTTGGTTTATTAGGTTTTATCCCAAAATCCATGCTTTTAAATGTGAGTTTATAGCATTGCTCTTTTGTTGATTATGTAAGTCAATCATTTCTGCACGTGATGTAGTATGTTATAGCTGGAATTATGCGAGGATGAAATTTTGTACCTAAATTGTGTTCTTTTATTTTTTTAAACAAATTTAGGATGTCGAATTAATCATGCGTGTTAACACATTTATTTTGACAGCCGTGCATTCCAACTATATTAAGAACAATAATAATAATCTGGGGGTAGAACTTAGTCATATTATAGTTAAAGAGTTCCAGCTTTCCTTCTGAAAGCAAAATGTCAGAATGAATGGATATCAGCTGGAAGAAATTGCTTTAAAGTGTACTGAGTAATAATGATGGATTTACATTTTTAGGTATAATAAATGGAGCATCTTAGAACTTGTCTTAGTACATCGAATCATTGGCCAAGTTATCCTTACAATATGGGACATTTTGTACTGTACAGTATGTGGATAGTTTCCCACCGTAGCCCATCTTCTGCTTTGACAGAACAATTTAACATCATCTATTAAGAGTAATCTTAACATAAAAGAGGCCATAAGAGTTTTTCAGAACAATACCATAGAAAACCCTATTTTTCTTGTTGTTGTTTTTTGTTGTTGTTGTTGTTTTTGGTTGCATAAAGTCTCTTTTGTTGTTGTCACATTAAACCAAATCATTTATTAACTCGTGATACAGTTACACTACCACTTCAGAGCACTTAGCATATTCTTTCTATGTCAGTATGGGTTTCTTCTTGGATTTCTGGTTTCATCTTGCTTTCGAATGCATACATGGAAGTGGAATGGTATGTACTGTATCTGTGTGTGAATTTTGCCCTGCGATGGACTAGTAATAGACATAGGGTGAAATCTCCTGCCTTCTGTTACTGGGAAAGCTTCCAGATCTACAGTGACACTGAGCATGATGAAGCACTTATTGAAGATGAATGAATAAATTAATTTTTCATCACACAGATTAACATTTATGGAGGAATTTTTTTTTTTTTTTAGTTTTCTGCGGCTTCATCAATGATGAGTAAAGAGTCATTAATCAAAAGGTTGTTTGGGAGAGTAAAAAAAAAAAAAGTTCTTCCAAGGCAAAATCCTGAAGAACCATGTCTTGAACCTTTGTTCTGACTGAGCTCCACCCATTAATGGATAAGATTACTTTAAAAGCAAATATTATTTTGGTGGTGGTTTATTTTCAGTGCAGCAGTGATGCTGGCATGGTGTGTGTGTGTGTGTGTGTGTGTGTGTGTGTGTGTGTGTGTGTGTGTGTGTGTGTGTGTGTGTGTGTGTGTGTGTGTGTGTGTGTGTGTTTTAGATAAGAATGACTCAAACAGCCATATTGATGTTGTTGTTTTTTGGGGTTTAAACACCTCACTTAAACTGCTGGGTTGAAAAAGAGGTCATTAACTAAAAATCTCAAGCTAAATTTGATGCAGTTCTCAACAACTTATGCCGATAAGGGGTTGAGAACATTTAGCACGCAATGTGCATTGAAACACACAAAAACTCTCTAGGCTAGGCTTCACATTACTAGCCTGAAGTGACTCAATTTAAAGTTTTTTTTTTCACCCTAATGTGACACAGATGTGATTTTTTATGGCTGTCTGAAAGCACAAATCTGATGCTTTTCAGAATGAGTCTGAGTCATTTTCATATGTGGTCCTAGATCAGATACAAATCTTATAGGCGGTCATGTGACTTGAATGAGAGTGAGAACAGACGGATCAGGATCAGTTACTTTTTGCCCCTGTATATGCATAGGGTGATAGCACCGGTAGTGCATGGATTTCATAGCAGTGCAAGGTGTCTGGCTTTCTTCCTTCTTCTGAACCTTAGTAAATACAGCCAACTAACTGCTTGCTCTTTTCAGAGCAAAATCTCAAGCATATCCATCCAATCTCATCAACTGTTTATAATGAATGAGTGATTACACAAACTCATGATGTATTTTAACCCTGACGTATCGATGTACTCAGGCATGGTGTTTCAGAGGGCAGACGTATCCATGTTATGATAAAAGTCACTTGACATTATGAATGTTACCTGTCATGACATGCATAGCTGATCTCAGCAAGAAAATCAAGAATCGAGCAATGTGCCTTGTAATGTGAACACAATCTACCTGTACACATACAAGGTGAATCAGCAAAAGGGTCATGTTTAATTAAGTGGCTTTGTATGTCCCACTGTTCCACTAGATCCACATGACCTGTGCATCACTGCTCCTTCCACTGAAAATATCACTTCTAATTGAATGCCTGATAAACTAAAAGCTTATAATGACTTCTATAAAGGCACATAACCTTAACTCCTCAGCTCTGTGCTTGGATTAGTCCTGGTCAATTGTTCATTTAAAAAAGGTTAAATAAATATGTATCGCAAATTTAATTACTAATGCTGCAGTGGACAATGACAATGGTCTTCAGCAGACTATATACATAAAAGGTGAAGACATTTAAGGCAAACGGATGGAAATAAATAAATCAATTGTGACTTACAGTACTGTATGTCATGCAAAGGCAGGAGTAGCTTGGCTTTTAACATGTTGAAGTGCTGATCAGGCTTCATTGCCACTGAACTGCTGCTGTTGCGCCCTTGAGCAAGGTCCTTCACCATCAACTACTCAGATACAGTCAGGTGTGAAGCCAGGGAGGGGCCCCGAACTCCCCTTACATTGCCCTTTTGTCATGTTATTTTGGTTGGGAGTGATGGGATTCACTGAACACGTAGCTATTTAAAATGGTTTCAGTTTTTTTTTTTTTTTAAATTCTGCAGCCTTTATCAAAAAGATCCCTTTAGGAAATGGTCAAAAGGAAAAGATTTTATTGTAAGTACTAATTATCGCTATAGATAGCATGTTCCTCCAGGTGTGTTAGACAGTTCGCTGGTTTCACATGGCTTGGAGGTAGCGAGTCTTAGACTTCACTTTCCCCAGTTGGTAGCTGTCTGTGATAGGGAATCTGGCTGGGGGGGTGGGGGGATGGGGGGGGGGGGGGATTTCTGGGACATTTACACTGACACAATATGATGACCCAATTTATCTATGGCTGCAGTCAAGTCACACAAACAGGTCAAATTCCCTGGATTGTCTGCCTCCCGTCTACAGCTAATTCAAACAACACCATCAGTACTAGTTACAGTGCAACAATCTTGGTTTCATCTTCAGTACTGACAATTAATAATGGAACAGATCAGAGATGATCTGTGATCCGTACAAATCCCTCCTCATGGGAACTGTATATTAATTGCAAAGTTTAATCATCATAGTGTCACATAAAATTTTACTGCCACTGTATGGCGTTATGGATTTGTGCCTATCCCTGAGCAAAAAACTCTGCGCACACAAATATATTTTCACTCATTTAAACTCTTCCTCTCTAACACACACACTGATACATTGTATATTTGCATGTACAGTATAAATGCTCCTACCCACACCAGGCTTGGCAGTTCATTTAAACAAATACTGACATGCGGTGCTAAAATCTCTCCCACACTGATGATGGGACTTATACTGGTATCCTGTTAATAGAATGTACACCACAGCCCAATTATATATGAACATATTTTTTAGAACCAGGATAATAAAAAGTATCTAATTATTATTACCAGTAGCTTCTTCTTCAGCATCTGTCCACATCATCAAAGAAGTAAAGAATAAATAATAATAATGCCTCATGTTGCATTTTAATATAATAAGTAGTTATTAATTATTTTATTTTTTAATTTTATTTAAACATTGACCATCTTAAATGCTGTTTTTATTTAAAACAATGGTCAAGAGTTTTTTGCTTTCCTAATTTTCCTTCGACTGCTCTCATCAAAGGGTCACCACAGCAGACCATCCGATCCAAACCGTTGTCCAATCCATGCCCAAAAATCTGATCCACACAGTGGGTTTTATGATCCATTCCACCCATTATGATAATAATAAGTTTAGTGTAGAATGGGAAGTCAGTCTAGCTGCATCATACGATCTCCCTGTATCCGTGTAAGTTTCCTCATTGTTCTCCTGTTTCCTCTCACCGCCCAAAAACATGCAAGTAGATTTTAAATGCATAAATGTGTGTATGAATGTGTCTTCATGCTGCTTTTGATGGACCTACCCACTGCACTGACTATGACTATGAATATGACTATGGCACAGCACTTCGTTCCAATTCAACAAAAATTACCCGTCTTATTTCAGGTGCGCAATCAGAAAGAATCGAGCAGATTGAAACATTGCTAAAAAAAAAAAAAAAAAAAAAAAAACAGGTTGCTCATGACCTTTGACCCACTTTAAGAAATATACAACTTACCTTGCTGCTGTTTTTCAGGATCTCTACCTGAAAAAGTCATTCTGGAAAAAAAAAAAATATCAATACTCACAATTTTTAGTGTCATCCTCTTCATCTCATGAGATATTAAATCAGCTCAAAGAAAAATAGCACAACATTTTATTGCTTCTTATAAAATAAATATACACACTTGGTAATACATTGTTCCCAGAAGGATAAAATTGGATATCGGATTTCACCATGTATCATAAAGTAATTTAATTGGCAAACCACATTCACTGTCCTCCAGCACCAGATACTCAGTTAATACAATATATCAAATATAATTGTCTACATAAAATTACTGGTATGGGTTTTAGAATCTAACACATCCTAACGCCACTAATCTATTGTGGGGCACAAGCACACACACTACAGGCAGTTTGCCCTAAACTCTGGAGGTGTGAGACCATAGTGCTACACCACTACATCACCAGGCTGCCTCACTGCCTACATTCCACAGATTAGATTCATGACTTCTTGTTCTGTCAATACATGCAGTCCTTCTGGTTGGACGTTTTTGGACATCCTCAGCTCCAGCATCTTACACAACTCCTCCAACACATACTTTAGTCTCATTACTTTAAATCCTCTATTTTTATTAACAGCACTAAAAACATAGAAAAATGCAATATAGCCAAATAAGGAGAAACCACTCTGAATGTCAGGTTGCTGTGTTCACTCACTGTTACCATGTCAAAATTTTCTATAACAGCACATGACAATATGTTTTTATTTAGTGAACACTCACATGGCTTACTTCTTTGTTAGATTTTTGGAACAGCAAAGCAAGGTGTCTCACTATGTTATAGTATAGTGACTGTTCATATCCTTCATGTGACTGGGAACTTCTCTGGAAAATGTTCTTCAAACCTAGGTGTACAGTTTTGAACAATGATCGTTCATGTCCAAGAAGACACCCATGGCCTTTATCATGTGGTTGCTCAACCCAGTGCTATTTGCCCTGCTGTTCTACTCCTGACCCTGCTGGCATTTACCCTGATCCCAGTGAGAGCTTCTCCTGCCATTTAGAACCATTCTAATGATTGTGGTATTTACCGGCTGGAGCAGGACACCGTAATGGCTGCAAGCTGTTTATTGTGTTGGGAGGATAAGAGAGTGGCCTCGATGCCATGTGATGTCATGCCCTGTGCCATAAGGGGAGACAATGATTCGTCAGGGATGTTGGTACAGTGCTCGTGTGAAAACCGCTCCCTGGTGTCTCTTGCCACCAAGTGATGGACAGCTCCGTCAGCATCCCAAGAGGCCCCTTGATGAATGTGAATTGGGTTAATGAGCCTTAACAGATGAAAACGATTTTGGGATGAATATTTCATTCACACATCGGCCATTTTGACTGGGTCATTCGTCACAATCCATATCGTGCCTTTGTCTGGGCGCATGCACGTGTGCATGTATAGTGTATTTGTGTGTGTGTGTGTGTGTGTGTGTGTGTGTGTGTGTGTGTATGTGTGTGTGTGTGTGTGTGTGTGTGTGTGTGTGTGTGTGTGTGTGTGTGTGTGTGAGAGAGAGAGAGAAACACAGAGACAGAGTGAGAGTGTAAGCTCAAAGCAAAGGATAGAAAAGAAAGGAAAATTGCAGAGAAGAAAGAAATAGGGGCGCAAGAAAGCTAAAAATGGCAGAAAAGGGGGAGAATTGAACACCGAAATTGCATGAAAAATGCTGTTTCGCTTCAGACAATTTGTTCGGCTTCACTTTGAGCACCAGCACCTAAAGTGCTCTCTCATGCTTCCCCGCATTTCAAAAGAGTCCCTGCCATCAGTGTGGATGAGCCTGACTGGCATCTCAGTGATTACAGTAATATGCACCTTAGTGTGCAATCATAACAATAAAGACACTCCCTGAGATCGATAAAGCCCTTCTATTAAAAATGAAATGTATTGATCCCTACTGCTTCCAACAGCGCTGCAGATTGAGCTTAAACAAATCTATCTCAGGTTTCACATACTCACTGGGTGTGCCTCAGTACTGAAAATGCAAAGGCTTATGCTAGTCATGCTAATTTAACTTGTAACAAGTTTCTAACATTTTATTTACACATATTTAATGTTAGCAGCTTCCAGTACAGCTGACCCCAAAGTTACTACATAAATCTGTTCATTTGGAAAACTAATACTATAGAAGGTTACTTAGAAGATAGCAACATTCAGCTAAGTTCGTTAGTTAGCAATAGCCTCCTGTGATAAGTTTATAGGGCAATTATTGCTATCTAGGTTGTTCAAATGAGCAAATAGTTAACAGGTCCTTTTAGATTTAAATTGCCACTCGATGTTATTGATACCTCAATAACCTAGGCGAGGATCCTGAGGCATCCAGAGAAGGTTCAGCTCCAGCTGGATTCTGCTTCATGATGGTTTGGATCTACACATGCTGCTCCTGATCTCCCAGTGATCCAGTGACTGCCCTCTGCACCTGCTGAATCATCCCTGTGATGAACTGGATTACATGTTAACTTAGACAACTTCTGTTATATTGAACTTCCAGCAGCCTAACACACATGATGTCGTTATATAATCCCTGCTACCCGTTATCACCCAAATGAGGATGGGTTCCCTGTTGAGTCAGGTTCCTCTCAAGGTTTCTTCCTATTGCCATCTCAGGGAGTTTTTCCTTGCCACCGTCGCCGACACCCTTGGCTTGCTCATCAGGGCATTATAATATCATTATTATCTAAACACATTTTTTCTCACTCATACACACTTCCATAAATTTTCTTTTCATTTTGTGACGTTGCTTTGAGACATTGATGACCATTGTTAAGAGCGCTATATAAATAAAAGTTAATTGAAAAGTATAATTATTTAATGAAGCCATGAATTAAAATTTTTTAACCAGTTAAATTTAGGCAAAATTATTAGACAAAAAGAAATATTATTATATTTATATTATTATAAATATAATGTGTAATATAGTTCCAGGGTTCCGGATTTAATCTTTAAGCCCCTTCCATACAAACAGAAGTCTGATGAGAAATCTCACTGAGAACAATGTTGGTGAGAATATTGGCATACTCCTGGACACTTCCTGGAACTTCTGGGCTCTTGTAGGGCTCTCTTCAAACTCCCCAAGCCTCTCTTCAATCTAGCCAATCTTGGCAAAAAGCTACGGAAGTTTTCGACATGTCACTTAATTCTGTAGACTTTTCACAAGAAAAAAATCAATAAAATTCTCTCCCAGCACTCTTCTGGCACTTGTAGGCTCACTCCTTAGGCACCCTGGGTACTGCTCAAAGTCGCAGGGCACTCCTGGTTCTTGCCAATCACATGCATGTGGGATAACGATGGCAAAATTGAGGAGTGACGAAGGATATTGAGGAATAATCAAGGAAAAGTTCAGTAAGTGCGTATTTTCTACTTGGTGGGAGCTCTGGCAAGATTGAGGAGAATGTGGAGAGCGTTGGCGAGTGATCTACGTAATCCAGGAGAGAGTTGGCGAGACTGAGGAGAGCATTGGCAAGAACTCTGACTAGGGGCCTCAAGGCACATGCTGCACTAACGTCATTCTCTCGTGCCCTGCTCATGACACTCTCAGCAAGTTTTCCTCAAAGTCTTAGGCGTCTTGTAGAGCGCTTCTTGCTTCTCCTCATTCCCATACCAGCGCTCCTGATTCTCATGGTTCACAAAACCATGAAATTAGTAGATATCTCTTGTTCTTACCATACACACACCGTACACTTGCCTTGTTGTTGTCAAATTTCTCCTCAAATACATATGCCCAAAATGTACCTTTTCTAAGTCACATAATGACCATTTTCTTGCTAAAATTACTCTGCAAAATTCCACGTCCGACTCCTGTATGTATGAATTACTTTGTGTGCAGAATTTCTATGCATGGTCTCCAAGTATAATGAGCAACATTACTTTACTAACTGCCATATAAGGACTTTATAATTTAACTTTTGTGATTCATGTCTGATCAAGTAATTAAGTATTAATGGACATAAAATGTTTACTTTCGGCATTGAAGACATTGAAAAATACAGTATCTTATTCAAAGAAATTGCATATTTAAAGTTGTGAATATGAAATAAATGGCCAAAGCTTACAGTAGCCTTAAGCATAGCAGTTGAGTGCCTGATGGGTTTTCTCTTCACAGGACAACACATCAAATGCTGTTAAATAAAGCGAGTGCAAATGTTGTGAAAATCAACACATTTTCCAGTGATTAATGTGATCATTACAAGTAGGACAATTTAAACATCAATACATTGGCAATATACACAGATCAGCCATAAAATAACACCACATCAATTATTTGCCAATAAATTATAGACAGGTTCATGGGAATCCATGTCTACGGGGACCAAAAGCTAGCCTGTCTGGTCCAATCCCACAGAAAAGCCAGTGCAGCACAAATCGCTGGAAAAAGTCACCACAGACGCCACAGCTCACACCCAGAGGTCTTGTGGAGTCATGCCCTGAGGGGCCAGAGCGGTGACACAAGGGGATCTGTACAATACTGGTGTTGTAATGTCATGGCCGTGTATAATATTCTCCAAAAGTAGAAAAATCTTTTCTTTCTTTCTTTGTGCGGTACACTGAAGATATTTTGAGATCAAAATATAAGCATGCAATAATTAAAATTTTCACTTTCCTGCTATTTACACCAAACTTAACATAAGCATAAAACTTAAATAGAACATAGCATCTTTTGATTGAACTCTATTAAAACTATTTCAAAAGAGACCATAATTATTTGAACATGTGAATGACAAGTGCTTCTTGTTGCATGTCTGCTCTTGCTTTGTGCCCTGGATTTTCTTCAAGTAAAGACTGCATTTCTTGTCCAAAAACCTACATAAGGACCAGCCATCTGTATCTGGAATAAGCAAGCTATTTGAAAGAAGAGGAAGAAGAGAAAAGAGTTAACCTTTAAGTCATTGCACAAGCATTGGACACAGCCAATGCAACTATGCATGTCTTTAAAAAGAAAGAAACCACAGGTGTACTAACAGCCAGACACTGAACCGGTCAGCCAAGGAAAACAACAGCAGTTGATGACAGAGCCATTTTGAGAGCTGTAAAAAAAAAAAAAAAAAAAAACCTCTCCAAAACATTATACTGTATCACCAACAGCCTCCACAGGACAGGGGTGAAGATAGTCTGATACACTGGTCAAAGAAGATATTAAGAGCAGCATATAGAGGCAATACCACACAATGCAAACCCATCAGAAGTAACAATCAGAAGGCCAGGTTGAAAAACAGAAATACAGCGATATAAGTAACAAGATTTCAAAGCCCAATAATAAAATATAAAAATAAAAATATCCTTTTTCAAAAAAAAAAAAAAAGTGAAAAGGCCAAAGTGTGGAGAAAGAAAGGATTTGCTCATGATCCAACATATTAGTTCATCAGTCAAGCACGGTGTTGGTAGTGTCATGGCTTGGGCTTGTTGTTTCTGGAACAGTCTCACTAATCTTTACTGATTACCCAAAACACAACAAATGACCTTATCGGGGGGAAAGAGAAAGGTTTTAGACTGGCAAAACCAACGCACAACTGAACATGCATTGCACCTCCTGCCGAGGGGACTGAACAACTGCAAGTGGTGGCAGTACACGCCTGGAAAAGGAACACAAAAGAAGAATACAACAGTTAGTTGATATTTGATGGAGTTATGTCAAGTAAGGACAAGTAAAGATTTCAATTAAGTATGCAACCAAATTTGAAGTGTTTTTTTTTTTCATATACTTTGTTACTTTAGATCTATCTGTTTCTATACTTTTGGTCACCTGAAAATTGTGGGATCTACTGATGAAGGTGCCTTGTATAAATTGTTTAACAGTTTCAACTTCTCTTGTTTTACAATTTTATGCACAAATTGAGCTCATTTCAAGTATGAACGCTGATAACACGCTGAAGCCCAGAAGACATGGCATCCGTGATTTCCAACAAGAATGTCAAGTTTGGACTCATCTGACCATAGAACATTTTCCACTTTGAAACAGTCTTTGGCGACAAGACATGACCGCTCTTCTGGACCATGTTCACATATGGCTTCCTTTTTGCATGATAGAGCTTTATTTGGCATCTGCAGATGGCACGCCAGATTGTGTTTACCGACAGTGGTTTCTGGACGTATTCCTGGGCCCATTTAGTAATGTCAATGACACAATCATGCCGATAAGTGATGCAGTATTGTCTGAGGGGTGAAGAACATGGGTATCCAGCAAAGGTCTTCGGCCTTGTCCCTTAGGTACAGAGATTTCTACAGTTTCTCTGAATCGTTTGATGATGTTATGCACTGTAGATGTTGCGATTTGTAAAGCCTTTGCAATTTGATGTTTAGGAACTTTATTTTTAAGGTATTCCACAGTATTTTTATGCACTCTTTCACAAATGGAAGAGGCTCTGCAACTCTTTACTACTTTACTTGCTTCTGAGAGACGCTGCCTCATGTTACAGACCTGATGTCAATTAACATGGCTGAATCTTTCCAAAATTTCTTGCTTTTTTTTTTAGCCCTTTGTTGCCTCCATCCCAACTTTTTTGAGACCTGTAGCAGGCATCAAATTTGAAATTCAAATTATCTCATTTAGTGGATAAAAGTTTAAAATATCCCTATTTTAACATATTCCCTGTGGTATATTGTAAATAATGTGATTTAAAAGTGTTTTAGTTGTCATTTTATTCTAAAGTTTAAAAACTTTTTGGAATTCAGGTTGTAGACAAATTGCAGGGTAAATTACAAATCGCTTCCTATCAGCCATATATTTATTGCATATAAGGTGTCGAAGCCATTATCTTTTACCCATGTACAATATGTAGGACTCTGGAAGCCTTTTGAGGTACTTTCCAGTCTATTGATCAATCTATTGGCTACTGAAACAGCCATAAAACAGCTGCCATTGTTAAGCCTGTTGCGGAGAAACACGTAAGTGCAGCAAACAGAGAGACCTGGAAAAAGGGGCATTGATTTATGTAATTTATTATAAAATTTCAGCCAGGGTATTGGTGGTGGAAGGTTTCTCGCCTACCATGCGGAAGGCCTGGGTTCGATTCCCAGCCAATGCCCAAACCCCAGCCACTGTATGCAGTGCCTGTCCCTTGCCTGGATGAAAATGGGAGGTTTGAGTCAGGAAGGGTGGTGTAAAACCTGGGCCAAATTGTGTGTGGATTTCATGGTCTGCTGTGGCGAACCCTGGACAGGAGCAGCCGAAAGACTAACAACATTATCAAATTTCAGCTGTGACGTCTATATTTAAACCTCTCTTTTTAATCTGATTCAAGTTTCTCCCTATTCAAGAACATATCCATCTGGTCTTGTATAATGGGGAAAGATGACTTAATTGTAAAAAGTTGTTACTGTAGCACTGACAATGGAGTTTTGCCATATCATTAAAAGTGTTATAAATAAAACCAGCCACATAAATAGTTAACTAGATAATATAACCATTGAACCACCGGTATTCCTCAAAAACTACTTACCACCATGACTGTTCCACCAGAATGATAAAAACATCATGGACTGAAAACTTTATATAGAAGTTTTCATTAGTTCAACACAAGCACACCAATTGACTGAACCAAAGTATTAAGTACAGCATTGTTAAAACAAACTTGAATACCTTTAACAGGTGTATATTCTGCACCATGTGCTTCTCAGTAAGCACCAAAAGCCAGAGAGAAGGAGCAGGAAGCAGTAGCAAAACCAGCTAACGAGATGTTAATTAAGTTGGATCTCTTTTCCAGATGCCATGGTGTGTGTGTGTGTGTGTGTGTGTGTGTGTGTGTGTGTGTGTGTGTGTGTGTGTGTGTGTGCATGCATGCATTTCTGTTCCCTGCAGCACTGGATCCCCTAGCAGCCACTGACGTAAAGTCATTCTCCTGACTGACACATGAATCTGAGAGAACAAAAAAGAGTCTGCGCCCTCATGCTTTGCCTTCTCATTCTGTTAATTACAGTGGAAGAGAGCAGTGAACGGAACCAACCTGACAAAGGTACGCTTCATTTAACAGACTGCTTTAATCGCCATGCCACCACCGCTAGTCCCCTGCTGCCAGCTCCAAACACACACAAGGCAATTAAAAATGCTGCCTGATCTGCACTCAAGTTTAAGTTTAAGGTATGTTGTTTTGTGTTGTTTCATTTGCAGGACTTGTGTAATAATGTATAATGCATTATAATAAATAGAAGTCGATGACTACCTGTGACTATGTCACTAACTAGTCAGTGACTAACTACGGTCTTTGAGACCGTATCCTTGTGTTCACTGTGAAAGATGATTTCAGTTATGTCACCTCATAGCAATAGCATGTTAGCAAGGTAGCTACATTATTAGACAACTGTGAGGCTGATTTGCTAGCATAAATAAGGTAGTGGTCCAATAAAGGACAACCGTTGAACCAGGTTACAGGCATTCAGAACACACTGTTGTGCATGAGGATTGAAGGATAGTCACTCTGGTCTGATACCACCTTATCAGCACAAACCCCTCAAAAAAAGTTAAAGATGCCGATGATATAAACGTGTCAGAACACAAAATGCATCAAAACTTGCTGTGTATGGGGATCACATTTTCACTATAAGGATGCATTATTAGAAGAAGGCAAAAAGGCAATGTTCTGCTGGGAAACCTTGGGTCCTGGCATTCATGTGATGTTACTTTAACTGGTACCACCTGCATTATTGCAGACCAAGTAGACTCCTTCATGCCAACAGCATTCCCTAAAGGCAGAGGTCTCTTTCAGCCACACTGCGAAAAAATGTATTTTTTTTAATGTTCCTCAGGGACAGTTTGAGGAACATGACAAACAGTTGAAGAAGTTGACTTGGCCTCCAAATTTCCCAGATCTTAATCTGTTTGTGCATCTTTGGAATGTGTTGGACAAACAAGTCTAATCCATGGAGGCCCCACCTCACAACTTACTCAACTTAAAGGATCTGCTCCAGATTCCATAGCACACCTACAGAGGTCTTGTGGAGTCCACACGTTGACATGTCGGAGCTGTTTTCTCGACCTGGTTGACCTGCACCTTCTGAAAGACATCTTTGTGCTGTTCGATCTGTCAAGAACAACCCTTACATTCTATGCCTAGGTGAGTGGTTCTTAACACCACTAAAGGAAGCTCAGCGAAGTATTAATAATGCATTAATAGCTAGACCTTACTTGTAACACATTTTGGTGCATAAAACTACTTTTATAGCCAAATATGATCATTTCGATTCTGTTGAATGGTTTCACCTACTTTGTAAAATGCTTCTAGCTCTGAGATATGAATCGACCATCTAACAAGGCATACAAAGCGTGTTAAGGATTACCTACAAATAAATAAATAAATGAACAAATAAACGGCGTCACGGTGGTGTAGTGGGTAGCACTGTTGCCTTGCACCTCCAGGGTTCGGGTTCGATCCCCGGCCAAGCTCGATTCATGTCTCTGTGTGCATGGAGTTTGCAGATTCTCCCCGTGCTTGGTGGGTTTCCTCCGGGTACTCCGGTTTCCTCCCACATTCCAAAGACATGTAGGTTAGGATAATTGGTATTCCCAAATTGACCATAGTGTGTGTGTGAGTGTGTGTGAGTGTGTGTATGTCTGTGTACCCTGCGATGGATTGGCACCCTGTCCAGGGTGTACCCTGCCTCGTGCCCCAAGTCTCCTGGGATAGGCTCCAGGCTCCCCGCGACCCTGAATACAGGATTAAGCAGTAATGACGATGAGTGAATAAATAAATAAATAAATAAATAAACAGAAAAAAAACATTCTGGTTAATTTCTTTTCTTCCAGGTATATAAATATGAAGCGAAAATGTTGTCAGAAATCCCATCAGGGTTATTTTAGCTAAGTGACAGTTGCAGTGAATATTATTTAAAAAATGTCATTGTGAATTCAAAACAGTTTAAAATATGATTTATAAACTCTTTCAAAAACTTTATCGCTAGCTATTTAGAGAATTATCTGTCTATGGATATGTGAACTTTTGTCAGGCTCGTTTTATCTACAGTATGAAGGCCATTCAAGTCAAACCAGGACGTTTGATTGTGCAGAGTAACAGAACAATTTTATGAGAGTAAAAACTCACTTTATGTTTCTATATATCCTCCTGTTACACTAATGCACTTACAGCATCCCAGTGTTTCACTAGGCCTTGGATACCATCAAGGTATTTTCAGAGCTTCACAAGATCTTCACAAGATTTCTCAGTATGCCGGACCCATGATTGTCATGTAAACTAACTGGCTTGGCCGAACATTATTGATATTTTCAAATAACTTATAAATCATATGAAGACCTGTTAATAATTGTGTCAGGCCTTATTATGATAAACAATTTATGTTAAAGATTGCGAAAGTAAAAAATCTGCCACATTAGTTCGCATTAGCTTACAGGGAACAGGTAAAAAATACATGTGGGAGTATTTAATATGAACGCTGAGACCTGAGACCCTGTTGAGACATTCATCTGTTTTATTTTTTCTTTCAATAAGTGTATCGTGACTAGAATAATAAAGTAAAAACGCCATGGTATGGCATATCTGCCTTGACTTAAAGGATATCCATATAAGCTGTGGCAAGAATGTTAAATTCAAGAAGGAATCCTGTGTGTGTGTGTGTGTGTGTGTGTGTGTGTGTGTGTGTGTGTGTGTGTGTGTGTGTGTGTGTGTGTGTGTGTGTGTGTGTGTGTGTGTGTATGACACAAAAGTGGCAAAAGAAGGTTCTCACAAGGACAGTGACACCTGTGTGTGTGTGTGTGTGTGTGTGTGTGTGTGTGTGTGTGTGTGTGTGTGTGTGTGTGTGTGTGTGTGTGTGTGTGTGTGTTAGAGATTGTATTCACTCAGCCTTGAATTAGGTATCAGGATATTTTAAAAATCCTTGCAGGAAAATGCATGTACACATAAATGCATCTCTAAAGATAACAGAAGAACAGCCCTGAAAGTCTTGGCAGTATTCCTCAAGTCTTATTCCTTCGCCAGCTGTGCAAACCGCATGCTGGTACACTGCCGTGATGTGTAATTCAATGATGGTCTGTATTGTGACCTGTTTGCATCACCAGGCCCTGACTGACATCAATTAACACAGATGCACTCATATAAATGTAGTTGTCATGGAGGACGGAAACAACATGGTGTAAACAAGTGATGATTTATTGCCACCTCCAAGTCGAGGATGGTCTTCGTCTTGACCCTCCCGGCTCTGTCTGGCCTGAGTAGATGTCTAGGCTGATAAGGGTCAAAGTAAGGACTTAAGTCTCTCATCTGTGAAGGTGTGGGGGCAGGTGGGGCACAGCTGAATCCACAGATTACTTTCGGTCAGGTCGATTGATCATTACACCGTGCAAAAACCGACACAATTCGTCATCGGAGGCCATAAATCATGCACGGCGACCTGGTGATCTCATCCCTCAAGCATAGGTCACCAAGCCTGTTTATCTTGCTGCTCAAACAATCCATTATGTTTGAAGAAGCGCCAGGAAAGGATTTCCAGCGTGAGAATGTGTGTGGATATGTGTCAACATGGGCAGAAGAATGATTGCACAACAAATTACAGGCACAAAAGAGGTGGAAAATGTGCAAATAGGGTATATAAATGGATAACAATAAGCCCTTTAGACCAGGCAGGCCAAATACTAGGAGTGCAGCTAATTTAGATAAGCTAAGCTAACACACTCAATGCAATGGCACTTACTTTAGAGCCTGAGGAAAAAAAAAAAAAAAGCTGAATGTAAACAGTGAGATTTGGGGGGCAGAGGAACACCTGCGTGACGGCGACACACATTCCCTTCATGCTAAGCGTTTAATGACTTGCATTAAACAGTTCATCAGTGCCAGCTACTGATAGCTAGACAGAGACCTGATACACAACCTCGCTTTAGAATCACTTTTCAAAGTCACACCACTTCCTGATGCGTGCACTTTTTCAAATAAATCACCAGATGCAGAAGATGAAAACTGTGATTGAGCTAAAGCAGGAGTCTTGCCGTCTCAGTGTCATCCTCATGCTAATTCATGTTTACGGATAGTGGGGTGTGTATATAATAAGTGTGTATTCCTTCAAGCTGTGAAAGCTTTGGGTCAGTGGTGAAGAGGGGGCGCCGGGGGGGGGGGGGGGGGGGTATGGGGGGGGGGAGGAGGTTAGGATGTGGAAAATTTCCAGAACATTTTTGTTCTTTCTGAATGCTGCGCTGTTTGAAGAGCTCAGTGCAGGATGTTTCTCAGGTGCCTCCACATGTATACCGACATTTTTTATAAACATATATTTTTCTGTCTAGGTTTTGGCCTCCCGTCAGAATGACAAACAGCCCTAAACGCGGATGCATTTGAAGATTTACTTTGCAGTTTTTGTGTAGACAGGAAAACCGCATGCTTTTGAAAACTGATGTATTATCCTAAGCTTAACCCGTTCCCGTTTTGTGTGTTATGAGTATGCTGGGGATCGTGTCAAGACGATCCATTTTGCTATATTAGTACAATCTCATACTGCTCAATGCATTGATGTAAATGTGATTCTTGAGGAGATTAATGTAACACTTAATGATACTCTTTTAGTGACTTGCTGGGCTGCTTTCTGATGTTCATGGGGCCTAAAGCTGAGCTTATTTATGTCCTGATCCCTGTAATAAAGTGGTACAGTCTCATCCAAATCCTAACTGCTAAGCAAAGCAGTAATTAAAATGTATTTTTATTAACATAAAAAAAGGTACACCGTGTTCAAAATTCTTGGCCAAAGTTTCCTGCATTTTGGACAGAAAAAAATATTTGAATTATAATTTATATTGTGAATTATAAGCATTTCTTTTTTTGCTTTTCCTGCTTTTGGATATTAAAACAATAATCATTTGCTAAGTAATGTTTTTTTTTTTCTGCCTGGTGGCAGAGTGGCTTAGTAGTTAGCACTGGCACCTTGTACCTCCACGACTGGGATTTCGATTCCCACCTCGGGTCTGTGTGCATGGAGTTTGTGTGTCCTCCCTGTGCTTGGTGGGTTTCCTCCAGGTTCTCCGGTTTCCTCCCACAGTGCAAAGACATGCAGATTAGGCTAATTGGTGTTCGCAAAATGCCCGTAGTGTGTGAATGAGTGTGTGAGTGTGTACAGTATGTGTGTGCCCTGCGATGGATTAACACTCCATCCAGGGTGTACTCCACCTCGTTCCCTAAATCTCCAGAGGCCACGACCCTGTATACAAGATAAAGCGGTATAGACGATGAGAAAAATAATCCTTTGCAAAGATCCTTTTATTAAAATTGTCCTTTGAATTAGACATTTTTCTACAAAACTTAACTGGCTTTAATCAAAAGAAAAAAAATATGTATATACTGTATACATGGTGGGCGGCACGGTGGTGTAATGGTTAGCACTGTCGCCTTGCACTGCCAGGGTCTGGGTTCGATCCCCGGCCAGGCTCGATTCCCGTCTCTGTGTGCATGGAGTTTGCATGTTCTCCCCGTGCTTGGTGGGTTTCCTCCGGGTACTCCGGTTTCCTCCCACAGTCCAAAGACATGTAGGTTAGGCTAATTGGCGTTCCCAAATTGCCCGTAGTGTGTGAATGAGTGAGTGTATGTGTGTGTCTGTGCCCTGTGATGGATTGGCACCCTGTCCAGGGTTACAGGATACAGGATTAAGCGGTATAGATGATGAGTGAGTGAGTGTATACATGGTCTGCATATTAATCATGGTCTCATGTGTTGGGTGACTGCTAAACTAGCAATAGAAATTTAGACATTTTGCCTATTCTTGCTACACTTTCATGCCTCATACTGTTGTTAGTGTAGATGTAACAGCTGGATGAAGTGAAGCCACCTGGCAGAAACATCTCTTTGTTAAATATTCTAAAACAGAGAAACAAGCTAACATCATCGAAAGGATATCAGCCAAAACTATAAAGTCAGACAAGCTGGAAAACACTGCTATCATTTATTCCAAACAGTCTTCTCTCAGATTAGCCTTTAACTCATCTTCTCTGTATCCATATGCCAAAAGACATTAGCGATATTTGTCAAATTCTTTGTCATTTCCATTTATATTGTTATATGTGTGTTCAAAGGTTGCCTTAAACAGATGGGATGGATGAAATCTATCCACTAGAGACACCATGCACGTTCCATCATACATACCACGGTAAGTGACCCTGAACAATGTACACAGCGTCCCCTGCTGGTGCCTTTGTTGGTCAACTGTATGGGTAAAGTCATTATACCTCAATTAAATGTTTCACACTTTATATATGCATATATATATATATATATATATATACCCATGTAGCTGCACTAATTAGCCACAGTACACGCTTCCTGACAAACACAAAAAGATCATATAATTTAAGTGGTGTACATTCTCAGCACTGCAGCACTTACACACTGCAATTAACAAGCATTTTAGTAGACAGACCTTCCCTGTATGACCTTGTAGGACTGTTCTCAACCCAAGATTGACACTGAGGTACACAGGAGGATTAATTAAGTGAGGAATTTAAGGGAATTCTGTTAAAGGGAAAAGAATCCACAACTGGGTGGTATAATGATGCAAAATAACTTAACGGTTCCTATAACAGCATATCAGCAAGTGTTTTGTTCTTCTTCTAACATAGTGATTTGATTTGGTCTTTCTACTAGCTCATTCCTGTTGTTCCTTACATTATTGCAAATATAAATAGTCATTCCCGCTCCAGTCTCTTTTTCTCTCTCTTTTAAAATTAATAAACACCAAAGCTTTTCCTTCTCAGACACTCAATCATCATCTATACCACTCCTGTATACAAGGCAGAGAACACACTGGATGGGTTTCCGATCCATCACAGGGCACACAAACACACACACACATACACACACACACACACACACACACACACACACACACACACACACACACACACACACACACTATGGGCAATTTGTAAACGTCAATTAGCCTAATATGCATGTCTTTGGACTGTGGGAAGAAACCAGAGTACCCGGAGGAAACCCACTAACCACTACACTCGAGACTCCTACCATAAAATGAAGTAAACAAAGAAAAACAACGATCAAACAACCACATCCTTACTGTACATCAAATCCATTTTTTTTACTGACAATATGTTTTTCATTTATGTTTTAACCCCTATGAATAGCCTGTTCATTATAAAAAGATAACATATTACTAGGAGCACATTAATATAAACCTGTGATTTGTAGCTGCACGACTGTCAGAGCTGCTGTTAAAGCAAACTTATGAACACCTTCTGAACACAATCCAGAATTAAGCTAAAAGTAAAAGCAGATTTTTGTTGTTGTTATTGTTTTTTTTTTTTTTTTTAATAAATCCTGAAAGATGGCAAGCTTTCAGTGAGTGATGATTGCAGCATGCCATTTCAGACAAATTGTCTTCTCCCATGTCTTGAGGACATTTTAGGCTTTCTGCGTTCTGGTATGTCTGTTGTTAAAAGCACCATATAAATAAAGTTAAATTGTATTGAATTATGCAGTGGGATGAAATATCATGCCTTTAGGGATGTGATGCAACACAGCAGACAAAACAAGAAAAGTGTGTATATGATTAAAAAGAACAGGAATTATATCAGGAAAAACAAAATTGCACTAAAGTTAAAACAGAAGCAATCTGGCTTTGCAAACCGAATCATACGTAGGAGTAAATAAATGAAACACTATATGCAATGAACGTATGCAGTGAATGGAATAAGCATTGTGCAATATACAGTAGGTGCTGATGTGGGTAATATCAATGGACGTAAGTCATGGCATAGGGATGTAATTGTACCTAATGCCAGATGTCTTAAAAGCAAAAAAAGTCTGTGAAAGTAGTTCCACGATCCTGGCATTGCAAATGCAACACTTATGGTATAAATATTTAGCAATAATACACACTTCATAATGACCCTGGACAGGAGATTATAAGACTTACTACTGTAACCCTGACCCGGCAGTTACTAAGAATTTTAGGATATAACAAATCTAAATATGTCATTCATGTTTCTATGTGCATTAGACAGGGCATTTTGTTCTAAATATTTCAGTGATCAAGATGGCTTTATATTGATATGAGCACAAAAAATCATATACAGTATGAATTCAGTGCAATGCTGCACAACACATTTACATAGTAAGTGCCTGATCAGGTGATGTGATGCTTTAAATTAGACTAGTATTTTTGTATTTTAAGAAATAGAACCAGATTATTATTGATTACTTCTTAGAAAATAGCAGACACATGGGATACGGACAAACCGGCGGCACGTTGGCTTAGTGATTACCACTCCGGGCCGCTTGAGACCTTGTATGCAGGACAAAAACAATACAGACAATCAATGAGTGAGTGTACTAATAAAAATAATAACTAGTAGTGGGATTACAACAAACACTCCTGCTTTACTTGAACCCAGTTAGTTTTGGCTAGCATGAGAAATGAAAATAGCATCAGAAATTTCAGACAGTGCATAAGCATCAGGCATCATTTTTAAGGTTTAGACCATACTCATAGAGTTTATAATACAGATATTTTGATCTCTAAAAAGATACAGTAGAAATGATGGCATTGAGTGACACTACAAACGGTGCTATGAATGCCTCGCACACAGTGCTGCACATTTACTGTATATTACTGAATATCATCTCTCTTGAACCAGTGAGCTTCCTATCTGACCGCTTGTTTGCAGAAGTTTTGTTGTTGTTGCTGTAGTTGAATTCTGCATGATCCCAGGCCTGATTTATGATGCTTTTATTAAAAAAAATAATAAAATAAAAAAAACCAATAATAATAATAATAATAATAATAAAAAGCAGGTTAATTAACTGATTATAATAATTATAATAATAATAATAATAATAATAATAATAATAATAATAATAATAATAATAATAAAAAGCAGGTTAATTAATTGAGAAATAAAACATTTAAGAGCACTGTTGCCTTGCACCTCCAGGGTCCGGGTTCGATTCCCGGCCAGTGCATTGAGTTTGCATGTTCTCCCTGTGCTTGGTGAGTTTCCTTCGGGTACTCGGGTTTCCTCCCACAGTGCAAAGACATGCAGATTAGGCTTACTGGCGTTCCCAAATTGCCGTGAGTGTGTGAGTGTGTCTATGTGTGGGGATTGGCACCCTGTCCAGGGTGTACCCAGCTCTAAGCCTCCTGGGATAGGCTCCAGGCTCCCCACGACTCTGAATACAGGATAAAACGGTAAAGAGAATGAGTGAGTGAGTGAGTGAGTGAGTGAGTAAAACATTTAAGGGCATGCTGTATTTGTGTCTCTTTAGAAGACTCTATCTGTTTAACCTTAATGGAATATATTATTAGTGGCACAGTGGGGTAGTGGTTAGCACTGAAATCCAGGGTTGAGGGTCTGTGTGTGGGGAGTTTGCCTCTCGTCCCTGACCTTGGTGGGGTTCCTCGGGGTACTCTGGTTTCCTTCCAGAGTCTAAAGGCATGCAGATTAGATGAAGAGGCGTGCCAAGACTGTTCATAGTGCATGAGTGTGCAGGATTAATAACCCGTCCAGAAGGTATCCTGCCAGCTTTCTTGGATAGGCTTTAGTCTTCAGGAGGAGCAATATAGAACGTTCATAAATAAATGGATGATGGTCATAACCATCCATTGTTTTGATTGTTACTACTTATACAAACTATATTTTGAAATAAAAATACAAACAAAACTGTACATTGTCACTCTAAAGATGGCCACCTTTCACCTGGGTTTTCTTTAAAGAGAAAACTGCACATTCCTTCCTGTATAAGCCTCTCAGCTGTATAGAATGGGCTCCTTATTAGTACTGACATGTTCGCTAATGGCCCTTAATGCTCACAGCTGTGTAAGTCACAAGGCCAGAGGTCTGGATCCCCATCTCTTTAGCTCTGTGTTAAGACAGTCTATATAATAGCCAGATCTCATTTTCTCCCTAAAAACTTCTTTAATCCCTTTCCTCTGTTCGGTGTATCCAACCCTGACACCTCTCTCTGTGTTCGGGGTTAAGACGGGTGGCTGAGAGTTTCAGCTTGACTGATACCAGACATGGGGGCGAACCCATGCATAGGGAGAGTTGACATGGAATGGGGAGCTGAGTGATGGTGAGACGGAGCCAAAAAGCACAGCATCTGTGCCAAAAAAGCATTTGTAAAGCTGTGCTAAAAGGCCAAGACGATTAGCAGTGCATTAGTCATTTGGAGAACATGTGTACTGTACTGTATGTAAAAATCATCCTAGTCATTCCGATTGAAGAACTCCACATGGTGAAAATAACAAGGAATGATTTTGCGTAATTGTCGACTTTGAACATTTTACTTTTCATCTTCACAGCGGCACACCAGCAGTATTTACCAATGCAGCATGCATGAATGAAAGGCAATACAAAATGCATATGTTTTGTGGAGTAAGCATTTTTCTGTAGTTTGTATCTTCCAACTGTGATAAAGTCATGCAAATTACAAGTCAAGTAACTCCATATTGCAAATAACCTCTTTAGCATAAGTGTCTCTGTTCTGCATCTGTTCATATGCATTAAGAAGAAATTTCATAAAATGACTAAAAGTACAGTTTCAGCAACATTACTGATCTCTCTTTTTCTCTGCACATAATAATAAGAGATGTCAATGCTATTTGGGGAAACAAATCACTCATCAGTGCAAGAAAGTATTAAAGGAATAATTTTGGTAAAAATCTAATTTACCCTTTTTTTTCCATTTTTTCATTAACAAAAACACACTTACTGTTTGACATTTGCTTTTACTTTACTTTGCAGTAAAGCTGGGATTATATTTTAGTCTACGAGAATTTTAACTTTGGAAGCTGTCCATGCATAACATAACTTTTCATGCAAAATGAAAGTCATCTAAAGTCATAAGTGCCTGAAAAGCTCTGTGGGGTGTGGGGCTTTTCCAGAATCCTAAGATTGGAAGTTTCCACAACCCTAATTGCAATTTGGGGGGGGGGGGGGGGGGGTATTTTATTTATTTATTTTTTTTTTCATGCTAAGAGCTTGGAACTTGTACATGTGTGCACTGATTTCCATAAAGCTAAGCCTTGCTCAAATAAATTTTATATATATATGTTCAAGAAAAAAAAAATTCCAGATGTTAAATGTGGCGACTTCGATATTCATCTTTAAAAGAGGAATATTTCTTGGAAACAACACGAATTGAAGCTGAAATTCATTGTTAAACCGCAGCATGAAATGAATAAACAAAGTTTATTAATCACCATTAAGAGTATAAAACAATGAAAGACAGTTTGGAAGATGTTTAAACAACAGGCATAATTCTAAGAACTGAACAATCCATCTAGCATTTCAATGAGAAAAAAAAGACATTTACACACGTGGACAAAATTGTTGGTACCCTTCGGTCAATGAAAGAAAAACTCACAATGGTCACAGAAATAAATTTAATCTGACAAAAGTAATAATAAATAAGAATTCTATGAATGTTAACCAATGAAAGTCAGACATTGCTTTTCAACCATGCTTCAACGGAATTATAAAAAAAAATTAACTCATGGAACAGGCTTGGACAAAAATTATGGTACCCCTAACTTAATAGTTTGTTGCACAACCTTTTGAGCCAATCACTGCAATCAAACGATTCCTGTAACTGTCAATGAGACTTCTGCACCTCTCTGCAGGTATTTTGGCCCACTCCTCATGAGCAAGCTGCTCCAGTTGTTTCCGGTTTGAAGGGTGCCTTTTCCAGACAGCATGTTTCAGCTCCTTCCAAAGATGCTCAATAGGATTGAGGTCAGGGCTCATAGAAGGCCACTTTAGAATAGTCCAATGTTTTCCTCTTAGCCATTCTTGGGTGTTTGTAGCTGTGTGTTTTGGGTCATTGTGCTGTTGCAAGACCCATGACCTGCGACTGAGACCCAGCTTTCTGACACTGGCCAGCACATTTCTCTCTAGAATCCTTTGATAGTCTTGAGATTTCATTGTACCCTGCACAGATTCAAGACACCCTGTACCAGATGCAGCAAAGCAGCCCCAGAACATAACAGAGCCTCCTCCATGTTTCACAGTAGGGACAGTGTTCTTTTCTTGATATGCTTCATTTTTCCGTCTGTGAACATAGAGCTGATGTGCCTTGGCAAAAAGTTCCATTTTTGTCTCATCTGTCCATAGGACATTCTCCCAGAAGCTTTGTGGCTTGTCAACATGTAGTTTGACATATTCCAGTCTGGCTTTTTTATGATTTGTTTTCAACAATGGTGTCCTCCTTGGTCGTCTCCCATGTAGTTCACTTTGGCTCAAACAACGACGCATGGTGCGATCTGACACTGATGTTCCTTGAGCATGAAGTTCACCTTGGATCTCTTTATAAGTCTTTCTGGGCTCTTTTGTTACCATTCAGATTATTCGTCTCTTTGATTTGTCATCAATTTTCCTCCTGCGGCCACGTCCAGGGAGGTTGGCTACAGTCCCATGGATCTTAAATTTCTGAATAATATGTGCAACTGTAGTCACAGGAACATCTAGCTGCTTGGAAATGGTCTTATAGCCTTTACCTTTAACATGCTTGTCTATAATTTTCTTTCGAATCTCCTGAGACAACTCTTTCCTTCGCTTCCTCTGGTCCATGTTGAGTGTGGTACACACCATGTCACCAAACAACACAGTGACTACCTGGAGCCCTATATATAGGCCCACTGACTGATTACAAGATTGTAGACACCTGTGATGCTAATTAGTGGACACACCTTGAATTAACATGTCCCTTTGGTCACATTATTTTCAGTATTTTCTAGGGGTACCATCATTTTTGTCCAGGCCTGTTCCATGAGTTTATTTTTTTAAATAATTCTGTTGTAGCATGGTTGAAAAGCAATGTCTGACTTTCATTGGTTAACATTCATAGAATTTTTTTTAATTATTACTTTTGTCAGATTAAAGTTATTTATGTGACCACTGTGAGTTTTTCTTTCATTGACCGAAGGGTACCAACAATTTTGTCCACGTGTGTATAAAACTACATATCACATGGCTAGCTAGCTAGCCCTGCGATAATATAAATTAATATTCTCAACACAAATTGTTGTTAGTGGTTTAACTTTGTGTTCGAGGTCTTTTGCCAGCATTGGTGGGAGACTTGGCATTTACAAGCTTCAAACATTGTCGTATATACAGTGCCCTCCATAATTATTAAAATGTGTTCTTTAGCTTCTAAAAAATTCAGTTTTGTTCTAAATAACATAGGACCACAATGGAAAAAAAGGAAATTCCACCCTTTAATTCAAGTCCATTTATTCAGTGGGAAAAAAATCCCACATTAAGAAATAATTCTTTTACATCTATTCATGGGTGCCACAATTATTAGCACCCCTGATGTTTAATACTTTGTACAACCCCCTTTTGCCAACAAAACAGCACCTAATCTTCTCCTATAATATTTCACAAGATTAGAGAACACAGAAAGAGGGCTCTTCGACCATTCCTCTTTGCACAGTGTCTCTAAATCATCCAGTGACCTGACTCCTTTCCCCTGCACTCTCCTCTCCAGCTCACTCCACAGGTTTTGAATGGCGTTGAGGTCTGGGGACTGAGATGGCCATGGGAGGAGCTTGATTCTGTGTGTGGTGAACCATTTCTGTGTAGATTTGGCCACATGTTTTCGGTCATTATCTTGCTGAAAGACCCATTGACGACCCATGTTCAGCTTTCGGGCAGAGGCCACCAGATTGTGCTGAATGTCCTGGTATTTCAAAGCATTCATGATGCCATGCACCCTAACAAGGTTCCCAGAGCTGCTGGAAGAGAAACAGGCCCACAGCATCACCGATCCTTCCCCATACTTCACAGTGGGCATGAGGTGCTTTTCTGCATACTCATCTTTTGTGTTCCGCCATACCCACTTGTTGCCAAAAAGCTCTATCTTGGTCTCATCTGATGAAAGAACACGGTCCCAGTTGAAGCCCAAGTACTGCTTAGCAAACTCCAAACATTTGCGTTTATGATTGTGACTGAGAAAAGTTTTTTTCCTTGCATGCCTCCCAAAGAGCTTGCTGGCAGCATCTGTAGATAGATAGATCTAGCGTTGTAGATAGCGTCTGATGGTTGTTTTGGAGACTTCGTGACCCCAAGATGCTATCATTTGTTGCAGTTCTTTAACAATGAGCTTTGGAGATTTTTTAAATTCTCTTACCATCCTCCTCACTGTGTGTGGAGGCAAAATAAACTTGCATCCTCGTCCAGGCTTGTTTACTACTGTTCCAGTTTTTTAAACTTCTTAATGATTCCTCTCACAGTAGATATGGGCAGGTGCAGGCGGGTGGCTATTTTCTTGTACCCATTGCCTGACTTGTGAAGGTCGACACACATCTGCCTTACTTGAATGGTGTGTTCCTTTGTCTTTCCCATGTTGAAGAGTGGATAAGAGAAATGGCCTCTGTGTCACGTCATATTTATACCCCAGGGAAGCAGGAAGTGATAAATTACTAATTAAATGTTCCTAGACACTCTGATCAACTTTATAAACTACTGTAGAAATGACAAAGACTTCAATTACATTTATTTTCTAGGAATTGTTAGGGGTGCCAATAATTGTGGAACAGGTTATTTTATGAAAAATAATTATTTGTTAGTCAGGGATTTTTATTTCCCCTTAAAATTCACTTTATATTCACATTATATTTTTCTACAATTTTCAGTGTGAAAATATGCTTCTGCAATAAAAACTGAATTCAGAAGATATTTTAGGAATAACTTTAAATCTGTGTTAATGCTAATTAAAGGTGGGTAAAATATCACTCACTCACACTCATCGTCTATACCGCTTTATCCTGTATTCAGGGTCACGGGGTGCCTGGTATCACAGGCCGCATAGAGCACATCAGGTAGGGTACACCCTGGACTAGGTGCCAATCCATCACAGGGCACACACATATACTCACTCACACACTACTGGTAATTTGGGAAAGCCAATCAGCCTAATCTGCATGTCTTTGGACTGTGGGAGGAAACTGGAGTACCTGGAGGAAACCCACCAAACGCGGGGAGAACATGCAAACTCGATGAACACAGAGATGGGAATCAAACCCGGACCCTGGAGGTGCAAGGCGAAATGCTAACCACTACACCACCGTGCCATCTGGCTAAACTATATTTCAGAAATTTACGAGGTGACATGAGTTTGACATGCAAAGACATGCTTTGACGATCATATTTAGATTTATTTGGGGTTTTTTTGGTTGTGAAAAAAAATACTTTATTACTCTTAATTGAAGTAATTTCTTCAGTGCAAGGTTGGAGATAAAACATGCCTACATTTCACTACATTTGTGGTGAAAAATGAAACTGTCTACATTTGACCACATAACCCTACAACATGCTTTTGCAGCAATAGTTAGCAGGACTTGTTAAGGAATTTAAGTTTCAGTCTTTAAGGTCACCAGCCATTGATCTTTCGTTTTTGTTGTAAAATCTCTTGCAAAAAGATCAGCCTGTATAATCATCTGAAAAGCTCAGCTCTTTAAGCCTGTTCACTGAGGTAAGTAAAGAAAGGAACCATCCTTTCAGATTTAAAGGAAGAGCTTAGCATCAGAAAAAAAAAAAAAAACAGGAATTGCTGGTGGCAGATCAAAGTACGGGTCAAAACCTTTTTTCAATTTACCTCAGAGGTGATATTTGCTGCCAGTGAGTTGATAAAACGGCTAATCAGAAGTTCAGTCCAGGTTCTCAGGCACTGTCAAGAACACTGAGTGTCATTTCAAAAGTCAGCTCTGACATGAATGATGCTGGCTGAGTAAAAGTAGTGCCGTTTGAATATGTTGGAGCCTCATGGGGGGGGGTGTATAGCTCACGATCATCTGTTCATTACTCTGATTATGGCACAGCAGGGCATTAATGAGTTGTGTCTATCAGACCGGGGAGTACTGTTTCACACGGATTAAAAGTGCAGCTAGATGTAAAAGTGTGAGAGGACAGGGTAAGCACCAAGGTCAAAGGGCACTGAGGGCCAATTTTGAGAGCCAAGGTCAGTAGGTTAACGAGTTAGTAGTCCTACAGGGACTATAAATCATCTCATTGTAAGCATTCTGAGGTCAACCACCAGGGCGGTTAGGAATCAAATTACATAATTGAAAGCAAAATAGTCCACTTTGTTTACGATTCTGTTTTCTACAATTAATATGCATACACTTAATATACAGACATCTGGTAAGCGTAATGCGAAAATCCTTCATGCTTGAAAAAGGACCTAATTTAATGCTTATTATTTTAAAATATTTAATGTAGCAGTCCTTTGTCTTCAATAACAACACCTTTTTTCTGTTATACCAAGGGTCTATCCTAGGAACACTGGGTGGGACGTGAGAATACGTGCGAGATTGGATATTCTTTCATTGCAGGGCACCATGCACATACACATTCACACCTAGAGGCAATTTAGGCTAGCCAATCCAACATCCATGTTGTTTTCCTACATTTTTTGGAAAATATCCATACAAATAGTCAACCAGAAGAATCTTTACAGGACAGGTAATATTTTGTTATGCAATTTCACCTTTACATCTCTTAGAGTGTTCTTTTAGTAGAAATGGTTCTGCCGAGAACTGTTAACCATGCAGAGAACCATAGAGGAACGCACACTTTGCTAATAGTGTTGTTTAATCGTTTAAAGAAGAAAAATGGATAAGTTTTTTGGATAGTTAAGGATTGAGCATAATATGCCGTGAATGAGTTCTCCTTGAAACCCTGTGTTATATAGAAACACTCTATGCTCTATGCAAGGCTAAGAAATTGAACAGAAGTGAACAGAAATCCTAAGAATCAAAATCTTCATTTTTTTCCCTGAAAAATGTGGAGCTTTGAGGATGGATGCAAACAAACTAATGCACTATGCTTATTATCCCTAAAACCATGGCAGCAGATAATTCTTTTCTGTAAAAGCAGGGCTTGGTTGAGATTTCAAACATTATAAGCCCCATCTTGCACTCTCAGTCCTCTTTTCTCTCGATCTCCCTGAGCCTAATCCAAACATCTCTCCATTGCCTGGCGACCAGGAGTCTAGGGATGCTGTCTTTCTCTCCACTGTCTCTTATTTTGCGCAGCTCTTAAGAGCTTATGCACTGCTCTTTGTACTTTGAGGAACCATGCAACCATCCTTCTGTCTCTCTTAAACTCTGGTCAAATCTTTATGCACATTTACATAAGAAACTGCTGCCATGCTGGACCTAGTAGAAGGAGTTTCCACTGGCAGGGAGCACCATCAGCACTAATCCTACTTATTTCTGCAAATGGACACTCACATATTCTTGTGTATAAATCAGGATGCAATAAAATGACTATGAATAAAACTCAAACTAAATATTTATGTAATCCATGCGAGGTACTGTAAGGAAGAAACTCTGGTTAAAAACTGTGTATGGGTACACATTACCCACACATTATTCTATTTTACCTGCTATTACACATTTCGGGCATTTATAAAAATGTATTATATTTGTTATAATATTTACAGGCAGAGGGAAACTTATATATTTTATTCAACCATTTGGATAAAGACTTTCAAAAGAAGGTCAGGAATCAGTCTTACTGTAAAATGTTTAAGAAGTGAAAAATAACTTGTTTTTACTAAACCAAGATCAGAAATCAAGGTATAAACATTTCTCACTGGTTTGATTCTGATACGTCCTACATACTGTCTGTAATATCAGCCGGGAGTGAAATGCCAAAGAAATGCTGTTTTTCTCTTAAATAGACTTGCTAACAGTCCAAAGTAACACTGTTGCTAATAGACACCAGTCATATGCTAGTGTGGCGAAGCGCTGAGAAATTGAAAGATTTACATATCCGATTACGCCACCCTGGGTAAGGCCCAGGGACCTTAACTAATGAACTCTTTGTAGGCCACACAGGTTAGTTCACAAGGAACAAGGCAGGAGACATGGATATCAGAAAATCTGAATTTTATTACAAAGTGTATTCCAAAACAATTACTTTTACATAAAAGGCAATAAGTGATCATTGGGAGCTACAATGCACATAGGACACTTTAGGTACCAGAACCGAGGCCTAACAGCAGGGCATACGGGCACAATTGACCCACACAGCAAAGCACCCTCCACTTCAACCAGTGACACACAAAACACCGACACCAGGACTTCACCCCTGCCTCAGGCACTCGGCTCCTGTACCAACAGAAATCAAATACTGCATTTAAACATACCATAATCACAACTAGGGAAAAGACAACAAACTTGGACCAACACACAAGCACACCATTATCCCAGCGTGCACTCATTCACAACTCCAATCACACACACATTAGAAAACAAAAATACACAAAGCAAAACAAAGCTTTGATGCAAGACGTAGCATCAAAGCTAAACAAGAGACAACAAAACAAGACAAAAAATAAAATAAAATGAAAAGTAACAAAACTAAGACAAACATTAAAACACAACTTTAAGATAAAACTTGAAAGCCAAACAACTGCAAGCAAAACAGCAGCGTCTTGCAGTAGTTCCCCCGTAGCACGGTCACAGGGAAGCTAAGTGCAGGTAGCAATGCCGCCAATTTATCTGCAAATAAAAATTCCTTGTAACATAAAATAAGCAACCCACAACGAATGCCCACTAAAAAGAAGTAACTTCCAGACAGAATTTAACATGCCCTACGAGTCAGTGGGGCAGACAAACCATGAACTGGAAGCTTAAACCTCTTTACATCTAGGTGGGAGACAAGGAATAGGGTAGTAGCACCAGGTAAACACCAGTATCAGTCAGGCTGAATCAGTCTTGCTTGACGCACCGACTGCACAGGAACAACCTCAGCCAAGTGCCAGTCACGAGGCTCCTTCAATAGGCCGTCCTATGAAAAATACACTAATGTAAGCTTCCATATATAACTTTCAATTCAGCCAACAGAAACCCACATACCTGGTTGACAACCAACCATGACGCCAGACACAAAAGAAAAGGGGCAGGACTCGTGACCCAACCTACCTTACTAGCCACTTTATATAGGCCTCCCTTGCCCAATGATTGGTTGACTGCTCATTGGTTGTCCTATCAAATGCCAGTAAGAAGAGTTTCACTCATCCTGCCACACTAGCAAAGCAATAAAATGAGTTATCTAGCTAGCTAACTTTTTGTCATTGAATCTTTGTTTCCAAAGAATCTGAAAGTTTTCAAAGAAGACACTGAAAATGGAACAAATCTCTCAGGAAAAGGAAAAAGGATTTGTACAACTAAATATACACTGTCGTTGCACTTCAAACACCTTCCACTTTATCAGATTCTGCTACATTAAAAATGTTTATATTGCAATTCAATTAACTTCTTTACATAACTCCTTTACTCATGTTCTCCTCCTAAACCAAGCTTAGTTTTAGTTTTAGATGTGAATCAGTGGCAGCTGGATGCTTTTAAAATGGGGGAAAGCAAAAGTTTCTGTAATTGAAATACAGTATACACCAATCAGCTAAAACATTACAACTCAAAACATTATGCCCAATATTGTGTGAGTTTTCCACTGTGACACCAGGACAGCTTTGTCTCCTTGGGGTATGACTTCAAAAGACCTCTTGGGGGTCTGGCAACAGGATGTTGGCCTCCGTGGATCGGACTAATAGGTGCTCGATTGAATTGGGATATGGGGAGTTTAGAGGCAAGGTCAGCGGCCTTGGGCTCTTTGCCTGATTGGTCTGTGTGAGGTAAGCTGTGGTGCACTAGGTGTTCTGGTGTCTTTCATGGCCAGCATTGACCCTTTTCAGTGAGTTGTGCTGTTTTGTCTTTTCTGTGTCTGTGTCTTGTTCAGAGAATGAACCTAGCCTTTGACTCCGTCCAGGCAGAGACGAGCCTTGGGTGCCCATGATCCTGTCACCAGTTTACACAAATATAATTGATAATCAATATTAATGTGATAATGTTATGTGGTGTAAATGGTATGGTTTATCAGTTTGTTCTGCTTCATCAGCTTCACTTGTTGGTTAGCCCACCGTTTAATTCTTAGTCTGGACTTATAAATAAAACAATCAGAAGACTTCCAAAATCAGATTTAATGGTGATTTAATGAAAATTTATTGGTGTCTGCCAGTCAAGCTGCCAACTGACTCACGGTAGTGACGGTTATATATCTGGAACAATTTATGTACAACATTTACCATTACAATACCATGATTACTGTAAAATTGTAATGGATTTGGGTCCCGGTTGATTATTGCAACTCTGAGCACACTGTCTGACTGGCACTATGTCTGGGATGTCAGTCATGTTCATTACTGTTTTAGTGACTGGCAGTTCAGCACCCTTGAGAGAACATCTGTGTCTCGTCAGGACAAGCCAAGAGTACATTGTCCAATATATATTGAGATATTTTTTCCATGCAAAACTCTGACAGTGCGTTGGCAGCTCAAGGGAAATTCTCCCGCAGGTTGTCCACTAAAAATCATTTGTGTTAACTGAACAGAGTGTATGGTCTTGCAGCCATCTTTTAATTAGCTAAAATATTAAATTTCACTAAATAATTAATGAATAATATAAACACATTCAGACACCTCTAGCGTGAATAAATGTCAAAATATGTGTGCATGATCTCCAGCAATGGATTTGTTCCCTTCCAGAGTGCATTTCCTTTCTGCACCCAATGTTCCAAGGATGGGCTATAGATCCACCAAGACCCTGATGAGGTTCTAAATTATTTAATGAAGGAATGACATGAATGACCTTGATTTGCACTAAAAAAAAAAAGGAGCAGCACTAATAATAATACTTAAACATGATGAACATGAGCTCATTTGAAACTAGTAATATAGGCCTATGTGCACCAGGTTCACAGAGTTGTTTGTTCCAGCAGAATTCAGAGTCTGGTGACTGCATTGCTTTCAGCCATGCATGAAAGATTGTAATTTTGCTTCAGAAGCTATTCAGCAGGCCTGCCTCTTTCTCTGATGTAGTGTGTGACAGAGGGTCCTCTCCTTGTGTGTTTACTCTCATTTGAAACACTAACAGCGAATGAATGTGTCCCATTTGCCCAGTGTCGAGACTGATGTGGTTGTGCTCATGGCACTCACAGCCCATGATGGACCATCTGCTACACATATTTATCATCCATACATGGCTCGTTCAGCATGGCACTGCTAATGAATAGCACCCAGAACCACAAAAACAACCCGTGTGTATATGTACAGTATATGGGTTATGAGAGCGAGACGAAGTATTTAAACAATCAAGCAAGCCTGGGTAATATATGACGAATATTGTCCTATACAATGTGAGCTAATTAACATAAAATCAAGCATGCATCATTGTAAGTGATAATCATTCATTCCACAGTCAATACACACATTGGCAAAGGTTTTGGAAAACATCACTGGGCTAATGTTTTCATGGTCAACTTAACTTTCACTGCTACACAAATTCTGGACTGCTCTCACCTCACGTCTAACATAATTGCTAATTTACAATGGGAAGAGGCCACAGATGTCACATTATGCATGTTGCAGTTTTTCACATGAGGTACCAGCAGAAGTTCAAAATATGATACCGTAGGATTGGATTGGATATACACCGATTGGTGATAACATTAAAACCGTTAACATTAAAACCACTTAGGATTTGGGTTTTCAAAAAAAAAAAAAAAAAAAAGCTTAGGCTCCTCTGAGCTCTGCAGGGTGTGCTGTTGTGTCTAGCACTACAACCTTAGTGACGGATCCTATGGGTTAGATTTGTTTGTCTGGCACATGTCATGGATGCTTGTTCGGATTGGGATCTGGGGATTCGGCAGCGTTGGTCTCTTTGCCTGCTGGACCCTGTACATAGTGAGGTGTGGTGCACTGGGTGTTCTGTGGCCTTTCTTTTGTGGCCAGCATTGACCTTTCAATGGGATCGGCCTGGACAGGCTACAGTTTGGTCCCTGGGAACCCATGATCATGTCACCAATTTGCTGGTGTATAGTTGATCAAGATTGTTCAGTTCCCTTTCAAAAGCTACACTCAATGCTGCGTGAAAACGCTATGGGAACATCTCTTTGTTGCCCGGTTGTGAAGCCTGTGCATGCCAGACCCGCCGAATACCTTCGGCTTATAACCTGTGCCAGGCATGACGTCACCGAATAAGGTGCACCTGCAGGTTATAAATAGGAGTGAACCGGAAACATCCTCAGATCTTTTTGTCTTCAGGACCGCTTTGTGTTTGCGTGTGCATGTACAAGCCGTAACGAAAGCGAAATAAAAATAACAGCATTAACTCACCGATATGGCGGAGTTGCTTAAGAGATGCGTGCCTCCGTGTGATAGATCTCTTTCGGAGGGCGATCTTTACGAGTTTTGTCTCGAGTGCTTGGGGAAGAACACGCTTGCCTCGGGCTTCAGGGAGACTGTGAGTACTGTGATCTTCTCCCTATTAAGGTGCTTCGCGCGCGGCTCGCTTTCTTTAAAGAGAAACCGCGAGCCGCGGCGCATTCCTGGGGCTCGCGTGCTGATCTGGCAGACGCGCACGAGACGGAATTTCCCCTTTCTCTCGCGCTCTCTCCGGATCAGGAAGTTTTAGCTTCCGCTTCGCAAGCACGCTCCGGCGCTTCTTGTGAAGGAGCGGAAGAATCTTCCTCTCTCGCTTCCATGGAAGTAGCCTCCTCACAACGCTCCTCCAGTGCTGACAGAGCTTTTGAGGAATTATTAGAGGTTATAACGCGTGCGGTCGAGCGATTGCATATCGACCGGCCGCAGCAGCGAGATTCCCCCAAGCGTTCGAGATTGAACGACAGGTGTCTGTCGTGTGGCCGGGGGGAGGAGCCTCAACGTCTCTCTCTCCCCTTCTTTGGTGACATCCATGATGAATTAACTCTTTCATGGAGCGAGCCGTATTCATCGCGTGTTTTTGTACCATCGACTTCGACTTATTCGAATATCGTTGGTGCGAAAGCATGCGGTTATATGATGATGCCCAGATAGAAGAGACGCTTGCGGGCTATCTCTCTCCTGGGACATCATCCTCCCTGAAAAAGCCTATTCTCCCCTCCAAGCCGTGCAGATTGACATCTGCTTTGGTGGGTAAAGCTTTTCAGGCAGCAGGACAGACTGGTGCTTCACTGCACACCATGGCGGTTTGGCAGGTTACCAGGCTGACCTGCTGAAGGACCTGAGCAGCGGCGGGGCTATTGATGACAGGGCGTTTGCAGAGCTGCGCCGAGCCACAGACCTGTCTCTCCGTGCAACCAAGCGGACGGCCCGTGCTGTGGGCCGTTCCATGGCTGCCATGGTGTCCACGAAGAGGCCTCTGTGGCTGAACCTCACGGGCATCAAGGATAAGGATCGTGTTGCCCTCCTCGATGCCCCCATCTCGCCTTCCGGCCTTTTTGGCGACGCTGTTAATTCCGCCGCCACTAGGTTTCGAGAGGCGAAGCTGTATGAACAGGCCGTTGGGAGGTTCCTTCCCCGCCGTGCTCAAGAACCGGGACCGTCGGCCACCCGGCCCCGGCCAGGTCTGGCCCCTATCAGGCGTAAGGTGCAGAAGGAGAGTGTGACCAGCCGCGCACCCCCCCGTAAAGGCTGGGGTGGGGCTCGCCGCTCTTCTCAAAAATCTGCTTCGAAAAGACCGGATCTGAGGAGCTTTCTCTCTTCAAAGAAGAAGCCCTGAGTTCGTGCGCCTGGGGCTGTGGGGGTGTCTCCCCCCGGGGAGGGGCGTCTGGATTTTCATCACAAAACAGGGCCTCCTCCCTGGCACTCCCGGGAGGCCGGTGTTTAATCCCCGCCACCACTGGTGTTCGGGGAGCGCCGGTCTCCAAAGAAAAAAAGTTGGGTGTTCAGGCATCTCCTGCCACACTTCATCTCCCAACACCTAACACCCCCCCCCCCCCCCCCCCCCCCATCTAGCCGAAGTGTCAAAGCTCGTGCCCCTTTCGGAGAAGCTGGCAGCGTGGGGACTACTGCCAGGTGTATCTCCTTGGGTATAAAGGACTGTAGGCACAGGCTACAGGATTCAGCTTGCACATCGTCCTCCGCGTTTCAACGGCGTGGTCTCCACTTCCGTGAAACCGGATCGAGCACATCTGCTGGCCCAGCAGTTACAGACTCTGCTGGGCAAAGGGGCCATAGAACATGTTCCCCTCCCAGACAGAGGATCGGGCTACTACAGTCGGTACTTTTTGGTGCCCAAGAGAGGGGGAGGGTTGCGTCCAATCTTGGATCTTTGTGGCTTGAACCGCTATCTCAGAAATCCAGATTCAAAATGTTGACTGTCAAAATGATTGTTTCTCAAATCCAACTAGAGGATTGGTTTGTGACAATCGATCTCAAGGACGCATATTTTCATATAGAAATATTGCCACAGCACAGGAAGTTCCTGAGGTTCGCTTTTGGGGGCGAAGCTTACCAGTATTGGGTCCTTCCATTGGCCTAGCTCTGTCACCCCGCACATATACAAAATGCATGGATGCAACTCTGGCTCCTTTAGGACTCCAGGGCATCCGTATTTTGGAATTACATAAACGACTGGCTGATTCTGGGCCAGTCTCAGGAGCTAGCGCTTCGACATCGGGATGTCGTCCTAGCCCATCTTCATTCTTAGGATTGAGACTCAACGCCACAAAAAGCGTTCTCCTTCCTGTTCAGAGGACAACATATTTGGGTGTCACATTGGATTCGGTCACAATGCGGGCACAGTTGTCTCCTGCTCGTGTCGAATCCATTCTCAACACCCTAAGGAAATCAAGCTAGGCCAGAAGCTCACCGTTCATCACTTTCAGAAATCTTAGGCCTCATGGCAGCTGCGTCCACGGTGATACCTTTGGGCCTTTTGCACATGAAAGCGTTTCAGCTGTGGCTAAGAGCCAGGGGGTTTCATTCAAGGGCCAACCCCCAGAGGCTAATAAGGGTTACGCGCCGGGGGCTTCGTACCCGTTCTATGTGGTTCAGACCCCGGTTTTTGACTTTGGGTCCCACTCTAGGTCCGTCTTGTCGTCGCAAGATGCTAACGACAGACGCTTCCCTCACGGGCTGGGGTGCGGTCTTGGATGGCCGTCCAGCACAAGGGAGCTGGAGAGGTCATCTTCTCGCGTGGCACATCAATTGTCTCGACATGATGGCTCTGTTTCTGGCCCTGAAACACTTCCTCCAGCAGTTGAGAGGCTACCATGTCCTAGTGCGGGTGGACAGCACTGCGGTAGTCTCGTACATAAATCGCCAGGGTGGACTGTGCTCGCGCCGCTTGAACAAGCTAGCGCACCAGGTTCTGCTTTGGGCACAGGACAAGTTCCTGTCCCTCAGGGCGATTTACATTCCAGGGCATATGAATGTAGGAGCAGACTTGCTATCCAGACAAGCTGTAAAACATGGGGAATGGAAAATCCACCCCGAAGTAGTCAGTCAATCTGGGAAAGATTTTGCGTAGCAGAGGTGGACCTCTTTGTCTCATAAGAGGCAGCACAAGGCCCCCTTTACTACTCTCTGACTCCTCCAGCTCCCCTGGGTCTGGACGCAATGGCCCACACGTGGCCCAGGTTACGCCTTTATGCGTTTCCACCTATAGTTTCTGCTCCCGGGAGTCCTGGCGAGGGTCCGTCAACAAGGGTTGCGCCTCTTATTGATAGCGCCCCATTGGCCGACCAGAGTGTGGTTCTCGGATCTAATATCTCTCCTCGACGGCTCACCCTGGGTGATTCCAGTGAGGAGGGATCTTCTGTCTCAGGCGCAGGGGACAATACTTCATCCCCGGCCCGAGCTCTGGAACCTTCACGTTTGGCCCCTGAACGGGACCAACTGAGACAGGCTGGGCTTTCAGCCAGCGTAATTGAAACCATTTAAGTGCCAGGGCTCCCTCCACTAGAAGAACTTATGCCCTCAAGGGAGTGTGTTTGAAAATTGGTGCATGGCAAGACACATAGACCCAGTTCACTGCCAGATTGTTTCAGTGCTGGAGTTTCTGCAAGAAAAGTTGTCCTCGGGCTTATGCCCTAGTACGCTCAGAACGTACGTAGCCGCTATTTCGGCCTGTCACGCTCTGAACAACGGGGTTTCTGTGGGCAAGCACCATTTAGTTGCCCGTTTATTCGTGGAGCTAAACGGTTGAAGCCGCCCACTAGAGCTACGGTCCCTTCATGGGACTTAACTATCGTACTCGAAGGCCTGGCCGACACCCCGTTCGAACCACTAGAGTCAGCGCCTGTCAAGCTTCTGTCTCTTAAGATGGTTTTTCTGATGGCTATTACTTCTTTGAAGAGGATTGGGGATCTGCAGGCTCTGTCAGTCTCCCCATCCTGCCTAGACTTTGCCCCTGGGCTAGTCAAAGCTATTCTGCATCCTCACCCGAACTATCTTCCCAAGGTTCCATTCTCGACCATGCACCCAGTTGTTCTCGAAGCCTTCTGTCCTCCGCCTTTCACAGCTCCGGAGCAGGAAAGACTTCACTTACTGTGTCCAGTACGTGCTCTTCGGATCTACGTCCACCGCACTAGCCAGTGGCGTAAGTCAGAGCAGCTCTTTATTTGCCATGGGGGTCGCAACCGGGGGGCGGCTGCCACTAGACAGACTCTGTCACACTGGGTGAGAGATGCCATTGCCCTAGCCTATGAGGCGCGTGGTCACACTTCGCCTCTAGGAATCAGGGCTCACTCAACCAGGGGGATTGCCTCATCGATTGCCTTGGCAAGAGGCGTCCCCCTGCAGCAGGTGTGTGATGCGGCGGGCTGGTCCTCTCCACACACGTTTGTTAGATTTTATAGTCTGGATGTCAATGCTACTCTGGGTTCACGGATCCCTCAGTCAGCATCCCAGAGCTAGGTCTGAGACCTCCTCGGCTTGTGAGCACACGCTACACAACCTGGGGGTCCAGACACTTGCAGTGCGGCGGCGTTGGTATTCTCGTTCCCATAGCGTTTTCACGCAGCATTGAGTGTAGCTTTTGAAAGGGAACGTCTCGGGTTACTTGACTGTAACCCTGTTCCCTGATAAAGCGGGAACGAGATGCTGCGTTCCGATGCCGCACTGCTGGCGTGCCTGGACGTCCTTCAGACAAAATTGACCTGAGGATGTTTCCGGTTCACTCCTATTTATAACCTGCAGGTGCACCTTATTCGGTGACGTCATGCCTGGCACAGGTTATAAGCCGAAGGTATTCGGCGGGTCTGGCATGCACAGGCTTCACAACCGGGCAACAAAGAGATGTTCCCATAGCGTTTTCACGCAGCATCTCGTTCCCGCTTTATCAGGGAACAGGGTTACAGTCAAGTAACCCGAGACGTTCACCTGAATGTGGCGTTAATGTTATGGCTGATCGATATCATATAACAAAAAATATGAGACCCTTTACCCCTGCACCAATGTAACCACCTTCCCCATATACAGCTTTAATACCAAGCTGCTCAAACCGGTAAATGGGACCTCTTCTAAAGTAACAACATAACAGATGCATAGTTTTAAAGGAAGTATAACAGTAAGACAAGTAGAAAATCTTAAACAGTTTATTCCAGTACTTAGAGAGAGGAAGATAACTGACCAGCTGACAAAGGTGATATACCAGGTTTTGGCAGCTAGTGGCTATTCAGATTCTCCTGAAATCACAAGCTGGATACTTTGTTATTTTTTATATAGATTCCGGAAGGAAAAAGTGGTGGCAATGGAAAATCTTAGTAAGGGTTTTTATCAACAATATGGATTTTAAACTGCCTGACACCTGAATTTTGAATTTAACTGAAATCTGAAGCTGTTGATTGATCTTGAGGTGATACTGACATGAAGGAAATTCTGATAATTCAGGCAGCTATAGACATGATGGATAAGGAATTCAATCCTAAAACATGAGCAATATTGAATATATGAACCACTATGAACCAAAGCAATATTATAGGGGTAAAATTGAGACATTATGACCACAAGACTAAAAGGTTGAATCAGGAATGACACCAAAAGTACATTCACTGTTATAACTGTGCCATCAAAATATGAAAAGATTTACATAAATTTACATAAAGTAATTCAAGAGTTATTTAGATCAATGAGGCATTCATTAAAAGATACATACCTCAATACATACTTGAAACGCAAACCTTTACATTATACCACCTGTAATGTGCATCCAAAGAGGCATTTAGTGCTTGATTTAAACTTCTAAGAGTGTCACTTCTAAACTGCTGTTACATTTACTGTATATGTTCTAAGTAAAATGTCTGGTCAAAACAAAAAGTGCTCAGTAAAATCAACTGGACAGTAATAAAATTTTTACAGAAAGAAGACATTTTACATCTCTTTTACAACTCTCAAAGTGTATTTTAGATTTGTAGATTTAAATGTCTTTGGTATAGAGTGTCCAGCAGAGCTGGATTATGGTCCTGGAAGGCCCAAGGGCATTTCAAGTCAACACTTCATGACCTTTTACCATACGATTCAAGGTCTAGCCTAGAGGGGTCTCTTTCTTGCCTGTCTAATTGCAAAATTATGCCCCAATCTGTTAAAGTCGAATTTGTGACACTGACAATGCAAAATGTAAAACAAAGTAAGATGTCACTGACTCATATTGGTCCTCAACTAATTTTTAACTCTGGCCTAAAAAGAGTTAGAGCATTTTATGTTATGTTTTATGGGTCATTTCAATGCAAAATTACTAAATATAGCACTGCACACCATTCTAAAGTGATCATGTCCTGGAGCTTTAGACTGCCACGGGAACAGAGATGGTGTCCAGGTATGGTCTGAGGCTTCCTGTGGCCCTTGAGTCACAAGGCATTTTAACATTAAGGACCCAGATTTGTTTCACTTGACCCCAAAGGCTTGTTCATTTTGATCAGGGAGAACACAAACATTCCATGCTCAGATCTGCTGGAACAAGTGGTCTCAAACATGGTACAGAGTACTCAGTCATTGATTGAATCAGATATGGAAAACAATCATACCTGAACAAAGAAGTGGAGCATTGCTCTTGACATTTCTTTCCGAAATAGCACTAATAAGAAATAATAGGTAATAGGAATAGTGTGAATATTGACTTCCTCATTCTTGTTTTTTCTCTGTGTTTAATGGTGGCTTGTATCAACCAGTTACATATGCTATTGATGACAAAAAATACGCAAGTGTACCCAGGTATGGTGAATAAAAATAATGTGATCGCTGGCCAGCGGGGGAGTGTGGAGGGGGAACAGACGTTCCTGGGCACAGTAAAAATCAATCGCGTCTAGTGTTATAGCGTTCTTTTCAAAGCCACTGGCAGTTTAATGCCCTTAGGAAGCCCCAGGACACAACCCGGTGCATACCTGTACAAAGGCTGCAATCCTGACCCCAAGAAAACCTTAGGCCTTGTCTGAGAAAGCTTCTGGGGGAGAGTTTTAAACAGTGGTTCACTTCTGTGTCCAGGTATGATTAGCGTACATGACTGATTGAATCCATGCCTGAGTACACCATACCGTGCCCAAAAACACCATTTCAAGTGGACTTTGAGCAAGATTCCTGAACCCGGAACGCTTCTGTTCCCACTGTTTACTATGAACCAGTCTTTGGAGTCAAGTTTACTAGGAAACAATCCCAGGTCCCCAATGTGAAAACGTCCTCAGAAAACCTCAAAATCTGAACGGCTGACGCTTTCTGAGAGCATTGAAATGCCAAGGACCTCAGAAAGCTTCAGAGCTGAACAAGAGCTGTTTTATAGCTGGAGTTATGTGACCCTTGGAAAGCCTCAAGCAAGGCTCCAGAACTTAGGAGGTTTGCTTCAGAAAGCCTAAAACCACAACTGGAAAAAGACCAATGAAATCGGAAAATCTCGGGTCTTGCTTGGGAGCCTTTGAGCTTCAGACGCTTCAGATGGGGTGTGGCCTGGATCTACCCAAGGCCCCTGGCAGTCTGAGACCCCAGGACACTGGGCCTGCTGGGCTTGTTTGATAATTCTGTATTGGTGTGCAGTTGTATCTGTTGTATTTGTTGGGTAAGTTTCTAGAAATAGTACTGTTTGGAGTGCTTTTTTTGTACTGATATGAAAAAAAAATCTGACATGAAAAATAAAGGAAAACCTAAAACCAAACTCTCAACATGACTGCCAACTTTGAGGAATTTGTTGGGATGAGATTTGATTTGAGATGAAGTTAACCCAGTTGGGTAGGAACAGCAAAAAATGCACCATATTGGAGAGGAGCTGTATACAGTATGTACACATCTTTATTTGTATTCATCAACATTACATATTACAGTAGGCTACCATTAAACACGAGTTTCATTGCTAGTCTTTGTTGCTTGTCTGTTTAAGTAGCTACACATTTGTGTTAGTTTCGCATCATGTTGTTCTGTGTATTCGTTTTACTTTTCGTTTCACTCCTACTTTATTCATTCTTAGAAGTGAGAGCCAGATTGGATGTTGCTTGTTTTGACTGTCATATGGGATTGTCATATAGGAGGTACCAGCTAGGTTTACACTAATTCTAATTTTAGTTGTGTTAAAACTAGTGAATGAAAAATGCACTCAGCATCAGATTGCATTGGAGTGAGGTAGGGTTAGAACACATTTGATGGTTACTGATTCTATTTTTTAAAAAAATCTATTAAAAAATTGAAGGGCATCAGTGCAACTTACTTATGTATTCTAATCTTAACAGAGGACTAACAACCATGCGGTGTTCTTGCTGTCACCTTCTTCTTATTTAATGCCTAGTACTGTAGGTCCAAACTGTCCATATCTAGAGTCTGTCTTAGAGGTTCTTTTATAATCTGGTATTCCAGATATTCATCATGCTGATCAGCCCCATGATATGGTAAGAAATATCTCTGTTAGAATTACAGACATAATTTTGTGCAAAAATTGTCTTCTTTGTAACACTAAAAATAACACTTTACCTACAAAAAAAAGTGGGCCTGTAGGCTTTTCTCTTATCTATAATACCCCTATGAAAAATTTCCAATCGTAGCATTATCTTGAATTTACAATGTTATGAAGGACGTTTATTTTATTTTATTTGTTTTATTCTTTTAGTCAAATTTTACTTATATATATTTTTCTCAAATTTACTTTTGTTCAAATATTTATTTCCTTTATATATATTCTTTCTTATTCCTTCTTAGATAAGTAACTTTTTTTTTTGTTTGTTTGTTTCTTCCTTGTTCTAAGGTCAGGGCAGTTGCCTAAGCATTTCACTGCATATCGTACTGTGTATGATTGTGTATGTGATAAATAAAATTTGAATTTGAATTTGAATTTTGAATTTGACATCACATGATCATGGAAGTCTGCTCTATTAGATAATTAATTCTTATGAGTAAGATAATTGAGCTTATTAAGCTAAAGAAATTACTTTTTCAATTAATTTCAATTTTATTTGTATAGCGCTTTTAACAATCGACATTGACGCAAAGCAGCTTTACACAATCAAAAGAATTATTTAAGTTTGTAGGAAATGTGAATGTGTATGAATAAAAATGATCAGATAGTCTGTGATAAGCAAGCCGAGGACGACGGCGACAGCAGCAAGGAAAAACACCCTGAGATGGAAATAGGAAGAAACCTTTAGAGGAACCAGACTCAACATGGAACCCATTCTCATTTGGGTGAAACAGATAGCAGGGATTGATCTGCATCATACTGTGTAAGGTAGTTCAGTATAACAGGAGATGTGTTTAAGTTGATATGGATTCCAAGTCATTATTGGAGGCTCAGGTAGACTATAGGAAACTCTAGTCCTGAACTATCGAGCAACTGTAGTCATGACTCCTCAGCGAAACAGCTGTCAGCATCAGCCGAGACCAAGACCATCTTTGTTGAAAACTGGAACCGTCTCCAATCACCACACGCATCCCAGGCAGAGGGGTCAGAGGGGGTCTGGATCACTCGCAGCTCAGGAGAGACATGTATAGCTTGACAGAGAGAGAGGGAGAGGAAAAAAGAGAGAAGGTGAGAGAGAGGAGAAGAGGAGAGAGCAGAAGAGAAGGAGAGGAGGCAATTAGGTATGGCCACTGTCACATAATGTGAATGTCACATAATGTGAATGTATATTTAGTGCAGAGTTCAACCGGGGACTCCGACAGCATAACTAAAAGGGAGAGCCAGAAGGAAACACAGACATGAGGGCTCCCTGTGATGTAAAGCAACCAATCACCTCACCATAAACAAACCTGGGTGATCAATGAGAGTGGGGAAGACAGCATCTAAACATACCAGTTCACCAGAATACTCTACGTCCATGAGTCCCCCAGATCTGCTCCTTTACCTAAGGCAAATCTATTTACAAAAATGCTTGCCTAAATAAATTGTTTTTTAGTCAACAAAAAACTTAAACACGTCCCGAACAATAATTGGAAGACTATTCCATAACTTTGGGGCTTTGTAAGAAAAAGCTCTTCCTCCTGCTGTAGTTTTCATAATACGTGGTACTGACAAGCAGCCTGCATCCTTTGATCTAAGTAGGCGTGGCGGATCATAGGACACTAGCAGTTCACTCAGATACTCCAGCACGAGACCATTTAATGCTTTATACTGTATGTCAATAGTAGTATTTTAAAATTGATGCGAAACTTCACAGGGAGCCAATGCAGTGTGTATAATATTGGGGTAATGTGCTTGTATCTTCTGGTTTTATTGAGGATTCTAGCTGCTGCATTCTGGACTAACTGAAGCATGTTTATGCACCTAGTTGAGCATCCAGACAGTAAGGCGTTGCAATAGTCCAACCTAGAGGTGATAAAAGTATGAACTAGTTTTTCTCCATTGTTTAGTGACAATATATTCCTTATCATGGCAATATTTCTGAGCTGAAAGAATGCTATCCTGGTAATATAATCTACATGAGCTTTAGATGAAAGGCTGGAATCTATAATCACACCAAGGTCTTTCACTGTTGCACTTGATGGAACAGAAAGGCCATTTAAAATTACGGTGCTTTTAAGCTTGCTTCTAGCTGCTTGTGGTCCTATGACTAAAACCTCTGTCTTATTAGGATTAAGCATAAAGAAGTTAATTAACATCCAGTCTCTTACAGTATGTCCTTAACAAATTGTTCAACTTTAGTAAGCTGGTTTTTCTCATCTGGTTTTGCTGAGACCTATAACTGTGTGTCATCAGCATAACAATCAAAACTAATATGATGCTTATGAATTATGTTGCCCAGAGTAAGCATGTAAAGAGAAAAAAGCAGTGGGTCTAAAACTGAACCCTGAGGAACACCAAACTCCACTTGAGAACATGTAGAATAGTTACCTTTTAGATCTACGAACTGCTAATGATCAGTCAAATAGGGCCGTTTCCTTAATTCCTACTACATTTTCTAATCTGTAAAAGAGAATACTATGATCAATGGTGTCAAAACCTGCACTGAGGTCAAGTAACACAAGTATAGTTACGCAACCCTGATCAGAGAGCAAGAGGAGGTCATTTACTACTTTAACATGTGCTGTCTCTGTGCTGATAGGCCCTAAATCCTGACTGATACAGTTCGTTTATGCTATTTCTATGTAGATATGAACATAGTTGCTGCGCTACTACTGTACCTTCTCCAGAATCTTGGAGATAAAGGGGAGGTTTGATATCCGCCTATAATTTGACAGCTGACAAGGGTCAAGGTCCGGTTTCTTAACTAGCGGTTTTATAACTGCTAATTTAAAGGATTTTGGAACATACCCACTGCTGAGTGAAGTATTTTCAACAGGGGTTCTATTATTGCTGGAACTATCTGCTTGAGAAAATGTGTTGGTATAGGATCTAATTCACAGGTTGACGATATTGAAGAAGAGATGAGTGAAATTAGTTCATTCTCTTTAAGGGGAGTTCTTGAAACTTATAATCTTAGAAAATTAGCTGCGTTCAACAATGTCTTTGATAAACTTAGTTAGCTGTTGTAGCTTGTTTGTTTAACATCGTTTATGAGAAAGAACTACCTCTTATTTCTTTATATAATCCCCAGCACAACTAGTGCACTTATCCCAGTGTTTCATTAGTGGAAAGTTTTTAACTAGTGGAAATTTTTCTCAAAAGTTTTCACGTCTGAAACGCTGGCCCTCCAGGAACTGCTTTAATGGCCCAAACATGTGGTAATTGCTTGGAGTGAGGTCAGGACGTGCCAGTAATTCCCAGCAGAGTGTTCCAGTAAGTTGTAGTATCAGATTTCGAAATTATATATAAATTAAAAATGATTAGTTTGAAAAAAGCTTTGCCGCTTTTTTCTCTCCAAATTGCTTCCTATTTAAAGATATTGCCTACATTCCAACAGTTTAGTTATCAGATTCTGGGAACACAAATATTAAGGTGTAATTCACATTGCATGAAATAATTCTTCAGATTTCATAAAGATATGGCTTTTGATAAAACTCTCAAATGCCATAGGACGCTGATCCTGACTCCAGTCACACACCTTTTCTCCCTGGTCTCTCTCAGGCTCAGTTTTGTTAATGACTGCAAGCAGGAGGCAATCAAATGTAGCACAGGAAACCAGGCAGTCTGTTATTGCTGGCAGCCTGTGCCACACCAGTGTTTTAATATTTATTCACTGAGCACCTCATACCACATAAATCACACACACGCACATACACACACACACTGAGGTGAAGTACAGACATGTACTCCATTACACCAACCACTAATAGCCTTTGACTTTTTCCTAAAACTAAATACTTAGCAAGGGATGGTAGGATTGATACTGTCAAAGTTGCCAGGAAAAATCTGCTTGGCAAATCAGGAATGAGCTAATAGGTGCATGGGCACCAAGGAAAAAATAAAAAGAACGTGTTTTAACTTTCTGCGTAGCTATGGACAGCTTTAGGCTGTATCATTGTGAATGGCTTATTTCAGCTGCCTGCTTACTCATGCATACAGTAAAAGATTTGATACGATCTAATGTCGTTTGGAGACCTAATGGGTATATGGATATTATGGATTTGCCCACAATTCATTTTAGGAAATCGAATTCATCTCAGATTAATATAGTGAGTGCCTTCGGGTCAGATGTAATGGTACAGAAGTCCCTAAGTGCAGTTTTAAGTGCGGTGAAGAGCTGAAACCGACCTCACTGATTAGATAGATCTCATCTCTCAGCTCCTCATCTCTCTCTCTCTCGCTCTCTTTTTTCCAGGTCAATTGAACCACTGATCATCATTCCACAGAGTCACTCCAAACAATTTTCTACCCTCAAACCCCACAGGATTCAGACACTCCATTCTATCACAGAAAAGGCCGATCCATCTCCTAATTGAGATGTCATGTTTATGGTTCGAATGTTTGCCAGGATAAACGTATGAATGTCACTACAGTCTGAAATTTTTCCTTCAGAATCTTCAATGATTCATTTTAAAACATTCCTTTAAAAAGTTTTAAAAGACCTTGTCCTACTGAAAATTTCGGTCATCCCAATATATTTAACCAACAATAAGTTCGAGAGAACTGTGTCCTCAGCCGGGGGGGTTTGTTTGAAGTATTGTAATTCGCTACATTTCAAATCATAGGCGCTACTGAGTAAAACAAATGAATGAAAATGCAAAACATATTATGCGTTGTATAAATGCTTCGTTGCGCTCGCGTGTGTGTATCGTGTCCTGGTCGCGCGCACGCCAGACTCCACTCCAGGGTTTCTGACTGTCCCCACATCGGCATCTACGTGACCTTCCACACGGTCGCTTCCGCCCTGCGAGTAACGTCATCAACCAGCGCGACCATATATAAACCAGAGAGAGGCGCTGGAAAGAGGAAAGAGATTGTGATTTTGGCATTTTGATATTTGGTTGGTGACCTTTTGCCTTCCATTGACTTTGATTATTGCTTTGCCCCTTTGCTTTGGTTGGTCTTTGTATATATTTGTAGATAATTTCACTGTATGTTTGTGCACACACCAGTAGTAGGGGCGTGGCTGCCATTTATTTTGGGAAGAGCGAATTTTTTCACTGTTTTTGGTTTAGGGAGTCAGGGAAGGTACCTGTATTTTTGTTTGTGGTGGTTTTTTTTTTTTTTTTTGCAGGTAATCTAGCCACTAAATATAAATACCATTTACTGTGTATGTGTGTGTGTAAGCAAGACAAACCTCATTATTTCATCAGTTAATGACTGGATCTAGTTGTTTCTGCCATATACCACCATTTCCATACAGTTTAAAATGGAACCCTAAACCATTCTTTTGCTGTACGGCCCGACACTAGACTGGGACGTAACGCCATATTTACTGAAAGTGACCACTTTGATTTTCAAGCACAAGAAAGACAACAGCTTTATTATGCAAAGGTGTTCCTTCGGTTAAAAACAACTAGTTTGATATTTATATCTGCTCATCTTTTTTGAACTACGCTAGAAGTACTTTTACTTGAGTACAAAATTTTAGTACTCTTTCCACTGATTATCAGTAAGAAGTCCTTTATTCTTCAAAACCAGCTCGATTTATAGGGTATAGAGTCAAAATGATGCCTGTAATACTCACTGCTGTACTCACTGCACCTGTACTCACTGGTGTCCCTTGCTCAATTCATGTGTTGATTGCTTCTTGAAGATTGTGTACAGAAATTTGCCTCAGAATTCACTTGAGAATTCTCTAATTTTAGCCAATTGTGTGCACACCCTGGATTCATAAATTGAAAGTCCTGCGACATATTGGTTTTATCTATTAACTAAACCAGCTGATTCTAAGTACTGTAGCCCACCTCAGCCAGATGACCTCAAACTAACTACCTGCTTTAACTAATTACTATTTAACATGTATCCTAGATCCCTGTTCTTGATACATTACGTACAAATGGAACATACAAATCCAGGTGACATATGATGTATTTTTTGATCATTATTATTACAAAAGTCTTTTTTGTATCACTTTTTCTTGCACACATGATTGATAAAGATGAGTATATAGAACAAAATCCAGGCCAGGAAATCATACTGCTGTGCAATTCACATTTCGTACCCTGTGTTCAAATAGCGACATTGAATCCTTAATTTAATTTGCTTGTTTGATTTATTTTTGATTCTTTTGATTGAATCTGTTTTGGGTTCAAACCCCAGCACAAACCAGCTGCCACTTTTGGGCCCTTGAGCAAGGCCCTCAACCCTTAAATACTCAGATTTTTAATGAGATAAATAAATGCAAGATGTTCTGAATAAGGGCGTCTGCCAAATGCCAAGAATAAATGTAATGTGTCTCAAATCCCCCAACTAACATTTTAATTAAAACATCTCTCTATAGACAAAACTCCACAGTAACCCTGTAAGCTGCTTGTTCTAAATGTGAGTATTTTTGTTTACATGAGAGCACACATGTACCAAAATATTCTAAAAGCATTAATTAATTCAATGTCTTATACTAGCAATATCATGACCTCAATTTTATTAATTGTGCAATATACACTTAGTATCATGGGCACCGGCAGGATTCTGTTTCATATTAGGTACAAGAGCTGCCTTTATTACATACCATTAATATCTAGGTGGAATGCACACGCATACATAAATTAAAAATCCTGCGACATATTGGGTTTATCTATTAACTAAACCAGCTGATTCTAAGTACTATAGCACACCTCAGCCAGATGACAGAGTGAGAGAGTGAATGAGTGAGTGAGATTGTTTCAGGTTTTTTGCACATTACCAATACAACATAAAACTCTGAACAGCCTTGCATTTCAAATTCTAGACTTGGTACTACTATTGATGTTGGTACTACCTTCACTGTGTACAACAGGTACAGTAGTTTTATATTTTCAAAAGCTTTAAAAAGTTCATTTGTTTTCTTTTGCTCATGCCTAGGCTAATTATTTGCCTGCTAACACACAAGATAAGCTATTGTAAATGTGAAAAAAGCTAGAAATTTGCATTGATCACCATACCACAGTGATGTTAAAACAGGACAAAATCATTTAAATAAATCAGCAAACATATACAGGAAACCAACCATACACATGGTGCAAACAGGGTTAGGGCTGCTGGTGCCCTTACTTTTATGTGCAATAAAAGCATATAGTATATGCCTGATTTATATGCTTTAATCTGTGCAATAAAAGCTTATACAGTATATGCCGGATATGCCTGATTTGAATGGATTGGGACTATCAAATCCCTTTGTATCCCTTTGCTATTAAGATTATAGTGTAGTATTGTGATATATTTTACCATTTTATTGATAATATTTTATCAATATTTCTTTTGTGTGTGTGATCAGGAAACACATCCTAAAATTCAGCTTGATGTGTTTGATTAAAAATTTAAAAGTATGCTTTAAGAATGATAGAAAGGTCCTGTTCAGTATGAAGAATTTTCTTTGTTACACGTTACATACTGTCACAAGTCCCAAGAAGCATGCAAATAAATGCTGTAAAGAAAAGGTGTTTGTCAAATAATTAAATATAAAAAATTCTACATTGAGACAGAAATTAGCAGATTTTGGAAATGTCAAATGATTTTATATTTATTCAGTAATGCAGAAGGTAAAAAATAACATTTATAGTAAAATGTGTACCCCAAAATCAGGGGCCTGACTTTTGCATGGTACATATGCTCTGACCGAATCTGCTTGATAAGCTATAATAATTGCATCTGATTTGGCCTGCTCACAGTTTTTTGGATCTGCTTAGCAATTCTTGCAGTTCACAGAAATTATGTTTGGTCTGTTCGGTCAAACGTGATTTGTTAATAAATTGTGAAGTCTATAGTCTTGCTTATTGGTCATTTAGCCTTATCTCCATTGGGTCACACTAAAATCAATATTGATGCAGGAAGAATGAAAAAGAGGCAGGTGAAGCTGAAAGGAAAAGGACATGAAAACAAACAACGGCCCTCCAACATGATGAAGCAAAATGCAACAAAAGGAGAAGACATTTTAGGAGAATACATTCTAGGTAGCCTATTAACCTAATAATTTATATTAGCTCCTATTATTAATGCACAAAAACAACAACAACAGTTTCTCCATTCACAATAATTGCTTTATTATGATTAAAATACTACTTTTGAGATACACTCATTGATCAAATTATTAGGAGCCCCGTTTAAAAGCATTGTAAAACTGTGCATTCCCATATGCGTTCCTGCTTACCTTGTAAACCATGTGTATTTGAATTACTGTAGACTTCATGTTAGCCTGATCTAGTCTAATTTGATCGAGTTTGTTTTACTCACCGAACTATGCTGTTTATAAAAGTGGAACAGTTTTGGCAGTTCAGAGTACTAAACCACTTTGTCTGGCACCAACAAAGTTGTTAGTCTTTGGACTGCTCCCATCAAGCAGACCATCTGATCCACACACAACTTAACACAGATTTTACGCCGGGTGCCCTTCCTGACGCTACCCTCCCATTTTATCCGGGCTTGGGACCAGCACTGCATCCAGTGGCTGGGGTTTGGTCATTGAACTTGGGCCTTCCGCATAGCCAGAGAGAAACCTACCACTGAGCCACCAATGCCTCAAAAATAATTGAGATTTTTTTTTTTTTTTACCACATTCTGTTTTTTTTAGTTTAACATTGGGTAGAGCTATTGACCTACACCTACATGATTTTATTAAATTAGAATCTGTGTTTAGGTTACATGCTGTAGCTCTGTTGGCTCTTTATATGTCTGAGAATTAAACAGTCTGACTTTGGACTGATTTTTTTTTTTTTTTTTTTTTTACTGATTCAGTTACCAATCTTTCCAAAGCCTGGAAGGATTGGTACTGTAACTGTCCTGAATACTCTTTGTTTGCAAAAACACTTCTCACTGTGGAATGGTGAATTTAAAATTGCTTGGAGATGGCCTTATAACCCTTCTCTGAGTGATGGGCAGTAACAATTGCTTCTCTGAGGTCATTGCTAATGCCCTTTCTTTCTTTCGACATGATGTAGACACACACCTGAGTGTTCCAGAATACGAAACTGCTAAAGTCCTGCTTTTACAGAGGTAGTCACACTTCTTTTTTATGTTGCTTTCTACATCGAACAACATATGCCGTCTTTAAAGAAGAAAACCAGGACTCAAACCAAGAGAAGGAATTCTCAGCTATGAAATGTTTAAACAACACCTGTCAGTCATATCTCAATATTTTTTTTAAATGCAAATGTGTCAAGTTGTGTTTTACATGTAGTTGTACAGTACTATAAGTAAATGAAAGGTGATATTCTGAACTATTATGTCAAATCCAAATGTCTTAACTGTATAACAAAAGAAAAAAGAATTGTCCTTGCTGTTCCAAAATATCAGAAAAGAGGCTGTCAGAGTATACAGGTACACAGCAGCTACTAAAGTGGCTGGTAAATACTGTATATATGTATACTGCATACTGTATGTAAACAAGTCTTGTAGTACTCAAGATTGGCCTTGACTTTTTGAAGAGCTCGGTCTTGTCTCAGAATCGACCTCACTTTTACTGTCTTGTCACAGTCTCGGGATTTCAAGGCCACGACTTTAGAGATATCACTAACTTGTCTTGTATGTAACTCTCACACAGCTTGTTTGTGAGAATCAATATTTCACATACATTTATTGTAATACTTGTATTATTATTATTTTTGTTCTTTTTGAAAAAGTCCAATTTCAGGTATTTACAGCTCTTCTGCTGTTAGGAACCTCCACTAGAGGTCACTGATTCTGTCTATCTGTAGTTTTTGTTGGTCGACTCAGTTTCCCAGAAGGCACCTCAGTCGGGTGATGAGTGCTCACCTGAACTGAGGTGGCTCATTAAGTTTTTATAAATAGCAGTTTGTTCTGGGAAACTGGGTTGAGCATTGTTGTTTGTTTGTATATCACAGTCAAGTGGGCATTCTGTTTTGTTTGGTTTTTGTTTCTTTAAGTTTATATTTTGGTTTATGTTTTGTAACCTTTGTTTTCAAGAGGGCTCTAGTTTTGATTTTCTGTTTGTTCCTTGTTCTGATGGATTCATGGAGCTGCCTTGTTCAGTGTTTAGTTAGGCTGTGTCTCCTCCTGTGTAAGTACTGTTCTTTGTATCCCCAGTGTCGGCCTTCTGGTGTAGTTCTTTGTCTGTTTGGTTTTGTGTAGCCACATGAGGGCCTAGCTGCTAGTAGGCCTTGGCTGCTAGCAGGGTTAGCCTCCAGTAGGCTAGCCTCTAGTGGGATTGACTGCTAGTGGTTCTGGTCGCTAGTAGGTTAGCCGCTAGTTTGGAATAGCCTCATGTGTGCTTTGCTTCTTGTGTTCTGTTTCCCTATTAGGTCAGTACTAACCCGGTTAGCCACTAACTCCCTTAGTTACTAACCCGGTTAGGTCAGCATCCAATGTCCCTGTATTCCATGTAGCTACTAACCTAACTAACCACTAACCCATCCGGTCTCTAGTCTCAGTTCCCACCACGTCCTGTCTTCAGTCCTGTCTCTAGTCTGTATTCATGGTCCTGTCTCTCCAGTCCTGTCTCATCTCTAGTTCCCCTATGTGTCTTTAGTTAGCTCCAGCCCCATGTTTCCTTATGTTTCCTTATCCTCAGTTCCCTGTGTCAGCGCTCAGTTCCCTGTGTCAGCGCTCAGTTCCCTGTGTTCAGATCCTGGTTCCTTGTGTCAGCTCCTGGTTTCCTTGTCAGTCCTTAGTCCCTATGTCTGTTTGAAGAGCCCTAGTTATAGTTTGAGTTTGTGGTTTTGGTTTCTTTGTTTGTTTCAATGTTTTTGAGTTTGTTTAAATAAAGACACTTTCTGTTCAACAACCCCTCTGCGTGCATGCCTACCCTATATGCCCACGGCAACAACATCAGCTGGTCTAGCCCTAGTACCACCACCCAGGCCATGACATCTGCCTTTTAAATATTGAATATGTGGTTTACAAATTGCACACATTTATTGTATACAAGGCTTGTTGTTGTTCAAAAACAATAACAAAAAAATACTATATTGTTTTTGAAAAAAAAAAAAATCAAGAGAAAAATCAAGACTGAATAACTGTTTGATAGATGGAAGGTAAAATATAGAAATGTCGTATAAAGATGATTAACTTGATTTCAACTCCCTATTTGAAAATAATTCCCTGTTGAAAAAAATGACAACCATCCCCTCTGTAAAACCAGCATCCCCCTTACCATCCCATTCAGATTGATAATGCTGTGTATGATGAAAAATTTGTCAGGAAAATGGAATATTAAAACTCTACGTATAATCATCTACCAACGGTAAATAGTGGCAATTAGCCAATCAGAATTCAATATTGTAACGCGCTGCTCACAAACCCATGCAAGTTTCGGTAATTTTTTACGCTGTTCACATTTTTGCACTGGCCAAGAGAACAGGTCTAGCAAAGCTTTTTACATATTTCACAACGAAGAGAAGTGAAGGTATGATGCATACGCACAAATCTCAGCAGAAATGCGATGAAAACCAAGGATTCCGTTTAACGCTGGATTTTTCGAAATGAGTCCAGTCCAGCACAGGGATGAGTCAGCAGGTACAGAGGTCAGAGGGTGAGTCTGGATCACTGGGAGCTCAGGAGCAGCATGTGTAGATCCAAACCATCATGAGGCAGAATCCAGCTGGAGGTGGTTCTTCTCTGGATGCCTCAAGATCCTCGCAGAGTTGGCCTCTGACTACTGGAGCTGGCACAATCTCCGGATGCCTCGGGGTGTGTAGAGAAAGAACATGTGGACAACTTCTGTAATGCTGAAGCCTAACACACACAATGTTGTTATATAATTCCTGTTATCCTGTTAGTCTGGTTCCTCTCAAGGTTTCTTCCTATTGCAATCTCAGGGAGTTTTTCCTTGCCACCGTCGCCCTCGGCTTGCTCACCAGGGACAATCTCATTATTAACTGAACACATTTTTTTTCACTCATACACATACATTTTCACCATAAATTTTCCTGTCATTTTGTGAAGCTGCTTTGAGATAATGAACGTTGTTAAAAGCGTTATATAAATAAAATTGAATTGAATGATTATAAAAGACACATTCTTTACCCAATTTGTTTAATTCTTCTTAATTTAATGAAGAGGTTTTGTTTTTTCATTAGGCTTTGTGGCTTCACCTGCAAGAGGGTCAAAAACAGATTTTTAAATGCCATAATAGTAATTTGATGATTTGTGTGTGTGTGAGAGAGAGTGAGTGAGTGTGAGAGAGAGAGAGACTGGTGCGTAGTGATACAAAAACTACAATACTATTAAATTAAATTATTTAATTACTAATGTTTATGTACATTTTTATTGTACTCTTATTATCCTCCCCAGCTGAGAGCCATGGAAAGGATCAAATGAGTTTTGACAGTTGCATGTGCAAGTGTTTTGTTTTGATGGCTGTGTTGATTTAATTAAGCTTTTTTTTTTATGAATAAAACTGTTCATACAAATTTGGCATATTTCGCAATCATTTTGTATGGTTAGTTGTAGGTCCATACCCGCCCCCCCCCCCCTCCCCCCCCCCCCCACCCACCCAAAAAAAAAACATCAATAAATAAAAAATACTTGACAACACAATCCCCCTTGTATTTGTTTTACAATTCGACCACTAAGCATAGCATAGAATTCTGAGTTGTTTGATTTGTTTAATTCATACGACAGAACACATACAGTATTGGTCTATTGATCAGGAACTGTTCAGGAAAACATGGTACATGTGATCATGCCATACTTCGGCACGGAGCTACAGGTAAAACTGAGCAGGCCGTCTTACCCTCAGCTGGTTGATTCATTACACCAGTTAGACGGGTGTAAATAATAGATGATACGTCGGATCTCCGTGTGCGATGCTCCGAGGCTTGTACAGGCAGCATATGCTTGACAGATGGCCGCTGTAAATCATTTACACCTTATAATATTTTGTAATGTTACATCAGCTTGAGCTTTCTATCAAAGGACTAGAAACAACGGCATGTAATCCTTTTGTGTGTGTGTGTGTGTGTGTGTGTGTGTGTGTGTGTGTGTGTGTGTGTGTGTGTGTGTGTGTGTGTGTGTGTGGATTAGCACTTCAATACCTGGATATACTGAGCATGTATGGATATGATATAGCGATGATATATAGATATGAACAGAAAAGAGATTTGAGCTCTTACCCGGGGGTACAATTAAATCCTTATTTTTCAGATTCTATATAAAAAGAAGATAGCATGTACCTAATCTCATTAAAGCACAGGATGAGAGGTTTGAGCTGCTGTAAACACTCCAGCTTCAACTATACAGGTGGAGAGGAGCAGGACAAAGGAGTACACCGCTTTACACACCCTCAGACCCAATGCACTCATCTCTCATCTCGAAACACACACAGAGAGAGAGAGAGAGAGAGAGAGAGAGAGAGAATCTATTAATCTGAGCTGAGGATCAAGTTCTATTAATGTGTGGAATAAAAATGTGGTGTTCTGTGAATGTTAGAATGATGCTATTGGCCTTGTCCTTTGTTCGTTTTTTTTTATTTAAAATATGAGCTATTTTCTCATTTATTATAGTGCTCAATTTTCATCTAAATGAATGGTATTGTTCCACACTACCATAATCGAATACAGTCTTCCAGCATAGAGGTCAGACTGCATATATAACAGGCAAATATTGTAATAAGTGTATTTCAGTTCTGAGGCACTGTATCCAAGCTGCGAGAAGGAGAGAGAGAGAGAGAGAGATTTGACAGAACAGTGGAGCATATGTATCCTCTGGCCACCCTCTTATGATGTACTCTTTCTGCTACACACGGACACACACTAAACCATTTGGAAGAGTGCACTGCACTGACAGGACGAGACGAGAGAAAACAACAGTGCTTGTGAAATCCTGCTGAAGTTCACATCATGGACCACTTCACTGGAGAAGACACGTATAAACTTTAAAGCGACAGTTTAATCAAAAATCAAACGTATACAGTTTCAACCTTCAATCAAATCTAATAGAGAAGAGAGCAAGAAAGAGCATGTTAGGAAATATTTGACAAAGTGTGAAAATGTGTATTTTACAGATGAAATAAACAGCCAAACTTTGTAAATAGTCCATTTTTGACATAAAAGAAAAAAAACAAAAAAGACATCAGTGATTTCTTTCAGTTTGGTTTTTAGTTCCAATGTCTTCATTTTGGTTCTCAAAATATTTTATCCTAAATAAGGCATGATAAAATAGTATGATGATAATGCAAATAATTTATCATTCAAATTTTAAACTGCCTTCAAAGTTTTATCCAAGCCCTTTAACCCTTAAAACTCAAGCAGGATAGATCTGTGAAGCAATACGGCATACAGTAGGTCACTCTCACTCAATCACTCATCATCTATACCACTTTATCCTGTATACAGGGTCACAGGGCCTGGAGCCTATCCCAGCAAGCTTAGGGAACGAGGCAGGGCACACACATCGCAGGGCACACACACTACGGGCAATTTGTAAATGCCAATTAGCTAATCTGCTAATGTCTTTCGCCTGTGAGAGGAAACCCACCAAGCACGGGGAGAACATGCAACCTCCATGCACACAGAGATGGGAATCAAGCCTGGCTTGAAAAAAAAGCCTGGCTTGGAATCGAACCCGGACCCTGGAGGTGCAAGGCGACAGTGCTAACCAGCATAGGTCAATGATGATTTTTTAAATATATATCTGATTATATGGAAGCCTTGCCAGACAGAGAGGCTTTAGACATCAAAGTCCATTGGATTTTTGGATATGTCAGGTCGAACAAAAGTATAACATGTAAATTTTACCACTTACAGAATATGGGAATGATGTCAGAAAAGTGTAAAACTCTCAATATAAGCAACCATGAAATAACCCGAAAACAACCATAAAAACACGTGATCAGGTGTATCTGTGCTATTTCTGTGCCTCTGTGACCCATTATTATTATTTTTTTATTTTTTTTTTTTAATAAATTTTTTGCTCAGTCATGATTGGGTAGTTGGTTAAAATGAACTAAAATTCAGCAACATATTGCTTATTTTGTGCTGAAAAAAGGATATGCCACTCTATACTGCACAATCCTGAGCTCTAAATATGCTTATTTAAAACAAATAAATAAATAAAAAAACAGAAAATGGCTAAAATCGTCTGATCTTTAACTACTTGATTAAAATGCTAGTCTAAAGTACTGTAAGACCAAACTAGATCAAAACTGGGAAGAAAATGTTTCAGCTTCATACTTCATGCCTCTTTTCTCAACAAAATAGCACTTGCTCCAGCACAGTTTTAATTTATTATTATTACTGTTTTGTTTCACTCAGGTGCACAACTTAATGAAAATACACAATCTTAAATTAAAGTCTTAAATTTACAATCTGTGTTTGGAACGTGGGCTATTGTGGCTGTATCCTCCTATTAATTCCTAGGAATTCATTTTTACAAATTAAAAAACTAAATTGTTTTTGTTCATTTAGTGTACCCTCATGTAAAGAAAACATGCCTGCAGTTTGAAGGAGAAGCTGATGTATCACCGATCTGTTACACTTACAGTACAGCTCATTTTACAATAATGCATTACAATTTATCTATTAAAATCTCATTATTTGGTCCTGGAGATGAGCAATGTGTGGAAGATTTCCTCTATGCAATCAATCAATCGATTGACCTTACTGACATTATGCTAATGAGTTATTAATGTCATATTTATGCATTTAATATTTGCTGCCCCAAACATGCATTTTAACATACACTATGCCCCTTCTTCAGCAAGTCTGTTTATCTGCAAGTCTCAATGCAAACATGAGTTTATAAAGTTCTTGTATTTGTTAGTAACATATGATTCATGGCTTTAGTATAAAATGAAAGAAGCCAACTTTGAGCAGAAAAATGCCTTGGCTGATCGACTACATTTGGCATGAAGATGTTGTTTCTCCTAGCTCCAAACTATCCAACAGGCTAGGCCACAGCAGAGGCTCTAAATACATTATCAGAGAAAACTTGTGCTACCTGACTTCTGTAATACATTCAGAATGTTTTTATATTACCTTTAAAATGGAAGCATCTTTAGCACAGAGGACATGTTTAACCTAACAAGCCTGCATATGATCAGATTAGCAAGCAAACCAGTATTGAATCTCGCTCCAACATGGCTTAACCTCATGTACCACGCTAATCTGCCTGTCCCTTTTATTTAGACCTCCTGTTTACCTGATGCTAGCAGCACTGACATCCTGTTGCACACTGTATTGATTTGCCCTAAAGCTCCTACACATTCTTCCATTTCATTACATCCAATCCTCAGAAGACGATACTGTATTTTGATCTGAAGTTTAAGAATTTCAAAAATTCACCATACAAAAATGAAATATAGAAATGATAGCAGGAACACAACCAGAACGTTTTATATTAAATTGGGGAGAAGGTTTGGGCTGGGCTTGGTGGCTTTATTGGTGGCCTTGTTGTAGAAAAATAGCTCAAACTAATGGACAAGAAAATAGGTTTTTTATTTTATTTTCATATTAATCATAATGGAATAATAAGTACTGAGTAGTTAAAAATAATTATTCATTTTCTATAAATCACAGGTTTTTATGAAAGCCCTGGTTTATGCCTCACTCACAGGAAGTTATATGGGGCGACGTGCTGTATAAACTGAATAAAAATGTCTGTAATTGTTAATGTGACATTTATCAAAGCAGTTAGACATCTAGAGGTAAAGCTGTAACTTTTCTATGACTGGAAGGAGGAGGTGTTTTTTACTGATTCCTCAGTAACAAGCTGCATGTCATGCTCCAAATGAAAAGCAAAAAAACAACTATATCACAACTAAATCAGCAGGGAAGGATTTGTTACATGGATATTACATAACAGTAAAAGTAAATAGAAATTGAAAAAACTTCTTAAATGAGTTAAATATTATAGTTGCCAATTTAATGTCTTAGAATAAAACTCCTTAGGTGTGGTTTATTGGAAAATAATCAACTTCCAATTCCACTCAGCATCACTCCAGCCCATCATTTATTATTTTCCCATAACAGTATAGTTAATCAAATTATAACATACATTATGGAATTCATTATGGAACTTGCTGATGGTTTACTGGGGTCATACTGGGAGAGTTCTATACCCACTTGAGTACATGGTTTGGAAATCAAGCTGTTGTAGTCAATAGCTATGTTTAAATAGAGAATGTTACTTCAATCCAATTAAAATCAGTTTGATTAGAGATTCCAACTTAACCGTTTAAATGAATGCTGATCTGGGCTGCGTTTCCCGATAACGCGCTTAAGAGCGTTTTCTACGAGTCATTTTGCGAACGTTCGCTATTGTTTCGCGTGCGTTTCCCAAAAATGCACTTAGCACAATTGCACGTAGCCCTGCTTTAAGTACTACTTAGGTCGAGCGCGCACAGAATCGAGCTGTTGAGCGCCCAGTGGAGACACTGCATATAGAGTGCTTTGTCTGCTCTCAAAATGTCAAACCGCGCGCTCAGAATTGTGGCAGGAATATACCGCCATACTGGTCAAATGCTGAAATGTCATGCTGTAGAATGACTCGTCATTGTTGCACATGCTGTTATAGCAATCCATCTAATTTTTCATTTCCGTTTCTTCTTCTACTTGTGTGAATGTATATTCAACTCGAATAATATAAAAGGTCCCATAATTTCTTCTTGAGCAAGTTTAAAAACATAAATTAACTGGAAATGTTGTACTGTAAAAACACATTTTTTTCTTGCTCCAATCTCGCATAAAACAAATCCTAGCAGCCTTTGTTGGAATATTACATAAGCATAATTTTCGATATTTATATGAAACCTTAATTATTTAAGTAGAATGATGTATCAATTTCTTTATCAACAATTGCTTATCTCACATCAAAATAAATAAGTAAATAAATAAGCTTTTACATTTCTTTTTGAAAAGTTTAGCCTAATTATCTTCACCTGATGTGCATTTGCTAATAGGAGAAAATTTTAAATAAGCACATGCCTAGGGGTGGAGACACTAGCAAAATGGCTGAAACCAAAAAACAAAGAAAATACATTTTTCAAAAAGAGGAAATTAATATTATTTTAAAGGAGGTGGAGCTACAAAAACATATAATTTTTGGCAGGTTTAAGGGCAGTCATACAAATAAAGAAAAACAAAAAATCTGGGACGATATTGCTATATTGAATTTGAAGTTGAGATGAGACTTCATGAGGATCAACCAAGACATGTTCAATACATGGCTGGGTTTCATGCACGCCAGCAAGTCATTGACACATTTTTGAGTTCCTCCTTTATTTGTGTCATCTTTAAAGCACATTAAATATTTTCTGTTAAATACATTTGTACTACCCTCGAAATGTCCATATACAACAGTGTACTTTTTTCATTCTAACATTTATTATGTCATTTTTATTTTATTTCTTTATTCGTTATTAATTCTATATTGAATTGTTTAATGAGTAGAAAATAGAAACTAATATACGTCCAAATAAAATGCAAAATCACTTTGAAGAGAAATAAATTTTAGGTGCAATTTGCCGGTTGTCCAGTAGGTGCACTCATAACGCTCTCCTTCCGATGCACGTAAGGCTTTACGTTTTACTCCAGAGCACTCGTAGATCTACGAAGATTTTAAAATGCTAAGTTACGATGTTTTGGGGAAACAGACCGTAATATTAAGGTCAGTCGTACGATCATTTTTACGAACTTCTTAGGCTTACGATACTTTTGGGAACCGCAGCCCTGATACAATGCAAAAAGGGTTTTTAGACATGCACAAAGTAAAGTTTGTACTGTCACAGACAAAGATCTGTCAACTTTGAGGTTAGTTTAGGCTTATCATTTTATAAAATCCTTTCTGTGTTATTTTCTGACCTTTACCTTTTATATTATAATTTTTACAAGTATACAAGCTCATCTACCTTTATCATGCTGGTTCCTCAGCCAGTGATCAAGTGGGTGAAAGTCCAAAGCTCTTACTTTCACTATAGCCAAGGTTTCTAAGCTAAAGTGATCTCCATGATTTTTATTTTCCAACCACATTTCTTACACAAAGCTGAAAGTTCAGCACTATCCTTCCACCACTATCCTCTATACTTCATGACATGTTGAAGTGTTCCTCGGCTAAAATAACTTAAAATTTCATAAGGTGTTTTTGTTTGCTTAATGCAGCCACAAAATCTTACACTTCTGAAATGTCCTTTTTTTTGTTTGTTTGTTTTTTTGGCCAGGCAGTGTATTTCGTAATTCCTGACTCGACTGTGCTGAGTCATGGCATAGCCTCATCTAGGCTAGTTATAGAAGCGATCTACAAGATGAAGAGCATGATGGCAGTAATGGCAGTATTAGTAAGCTAATCTATTTGATCAAAGCGTACAGATGGGGAGGTGAGAGAGATGGGCAGACTAAAGGACTGAAGTGATGCTGCATTGCCCCTTTAGAGATGAAAAGAGGGCTGAATCCCACTGCACCACTATCAGCAGGTAGAAGGGCATTGTGTGCATGTAGGATCATGTTCAAGTTCACATGACTAAGATTTAACTAATGCACAGATTTTATACACAGGTTTACACCACCGCTCTAAGTCAAATTAAAGATTCGTCCAAATAGAGATGTTTATATTATTTCTATTATTCCAGTTATTAGAGGAATATTATGGTCCATTTAAACATGCATAAAATAGGATTTAGAATAAGTTATGCTTGGTATGCTATCATATTTAACTACAAAATGGCAAAACACACAGGACAACATATGCATATTATATGAGTTTTGACATATTGCTGATTGTGCTGGTAAGAAACTATACTAAACTAAGCTTGTTTCTCTTTTTACTATTATAAATCGCAGCCTGGAGTACTAAGCTGCACACAGTACATCAGGACATCTTTACCCAAGGCTGATCATCTCTTCTGATGACTGGGATGGCCAGAAGGATGACCATGAATCACACTAGGGTGGCATTAGTTATGATGCTGGCCCACATGCTGAGACCTAACCAGCATGTGAAGTACATGCTTCTGTCTCCATTAGAGTCATCTATGAATAGCAGGACTATGTGACATTAACGCTGGTTCAGTCATCACAGATTATCGGCTTGTACTTCCTGTCTGCATGCTGTTGTCTGCATTCTGTGAAGGATACCTAATAGAGAGTTTGTCAGGCAATTATAGCTGTGCGTTTTGTATTCTGGATTTAGTGCCGTTTCCATGCCAACATAGATGCACAGCCACAAAAAAAAAAGAAAAAAAAGAAAAAGAAACAAAAACAAATAAATAAAATAATGCTGCTTCCACACTTTCACACATTTTGTTCCTCAGTAAAAAATGCTGGCTATAAGTGCTTTTATGTTAATATGACACATTTATATGTTATGAATTGTACAATTCAATTCATTTTCAAAGTTTAATGTTAAATAGTTCAAAAAGCTTTTTAAATCGAATTGTAATTTTAATCATCTTTTTCTACAAAGCCTGGCAACAAAAAAAGTTGCACACTCTAAAATTTTATACAATCACTTTTATCTTTAATTACAGCACACAATATAGCATCAAGTTCACAGAACCTCTCTTTCACAATTTGAGTCCTGAAATATGCCTGTGCCATCAAAGAAAAAAATGTGATAACCTAGTCATTTAGTACATTCAGGTCATCAGCTGCCACTCTACAATAAATGCACGCTGGGTGCATCGCTTCATGTGCTTCCCTCCTTACCCCGAGGCACCCAGAACTCTGGAGAAGGGTCAATCTGAACATGACAGTTTTTCAGTTGCTCCAAAGGTCAGTCTTTATGCACCCTAGCAAACTGAAGACTTTTTTTTCTGATTAGTCTCATTAACAAGTGGTTTTCTTATGGCTCACAGCTGTTTCACATTGTAGGTGTATGGAACTTACTTACACTATTAAACAAAGCTATGGTTTTTACTGGTGATTTTCTTTAAGTGATCCCCATTCATGATGTTGTTTCTGACCACATTTCCCCCCCTAAGTTCAGCACTATCCTTCCAGGTTATGATAATGTGTTGAAGTGTTCTTAACCCAGTTCCAGTAATTTTAGCTTTCCTTAATTGTTTTTCTTTGCATAATGCACCCCGAAAATTTGACCCTTATGAAATGTGTTTTTTTTTTTATTTCAGGCAGTGTATTCCTAAATTCCTGACTCGGCTGTGCTGAGTCATGGCATAGACTCATCTAGGCTAGTTATAGCCGTGATCTACGGGGTGAAGTGCATGATAGCAGTAATGGCAGTATTAGGAAGCTAATCTATTTGAACATAGCATACAGATGAGAAGGTGTGAGAGATGGACAGACTAAAGGACTGAAGTGATGCTGCATTGCCCCTTTAGAGATGAAAAGAGGGCTGAATCCCACTGCACCACTATCAGCAGGTAGAATGGCATAAATCAAATGAAAATTGACTAACATGTCGATGAAAAGGTTTAGTAAAACTTTCAATTAAATGAGGAAAAATGTCCTTAAAAATTTTTTGACTCATTTGATACAACTTTATCTGCCTATAATTTAGGTCAAAATGTGAGCTGAAAGTTTTTTTTATCAGGTTAATTTCTCAGGTTAGTTAATGGCCGATAGTACCATGTATAGCAACTACAACTTTTATTCATTAATACATTGTGCTTAGCAAACATTATTATTCGTTATTTTGATTTTTTTTTTCCCCTATTTGTGCGAAGATGTTACTTTGATCAATGTGACTTTAATTTGTGCAAAATGCTTCACATGCAACGTGCAACACTCTACAAGAGAGTATTTAGAGACTCCATGACAATACATTATGTAGAGAAAAATCATCTCACTGACTGCTGCTCACTCATTTGTATTTCTCCTTGTCACTCACCTTGCTTGTGCTCTTCATGCTTTCATAGCAAACCAGAATTTAAAAACTGACAGCTTCTCATTAGCATCAGATTTGTAATTGTTTAATTTCAGGTACAAAGCAGAGGACTGGCAGGAGTTACTTCATTTGAAGCCTCAACACCTCCAAGGACTGAGCCACAGTGTGAATAGTAAGCGAATACCCCTGTCGAGTCAAGTTAGGCAACTGTTCTGGAAAACAAACATAGATCACAGAGTTATGGCACTCATTAATCTGAATTTTAGCTCTCCAGCTTGGTGCCACACTGCCAGTGTGGCCTTTCCAAAGCTGGGCCTTCCAGCCAAGTCAGGCAGACACGGTAGCAGAGTGTCAGTGGCCTTACAAATGCATCATGGTGCTGGTTATCAGGACGGGTACAGCTGGTTCGGGTCTGCCAGCTCCAGAACGGATTTGCAGGCTCTTAATTAGCCATTGAGCTCTCGCGCTCTTTTATCCTGCAGACCACGTGATGCCCTTAATGGAGTCTCCAGCATTTAGTGCCATTGTGCTGTGTTGAAAAAGGCTGAGTGTGGATCTGCCCCAGCCTCCTGAACTGCACTGCCACAGCTGTGAGAGGAGTATGGTGAAGTGGCCAGCAGATCAACACCTGCACTTGCCATGGCACAGTAACACTGATTCTACAATTCTGCTACAGAATGAGGAACATTTCTCAGAAGATTCAGACAGCTGCTAACAATTCTCAACATCCCCGGGTTCACACAGCACATCACTGTATCTCACCAGCTAAATGGAATCTGTGTTTCCACAAAACACAGATTCATTTCACAAACTTGTAGGAGCTCTCACAGTTGAGCTTCAAATCCACTCTTCAGAAACACTATGGATGACATCATGGAGGGTTTTCCAGTCCTACTACGTACCAAGCCTAGTTCCTTTTGTTTGTTTGTTGGGTTTGGGGTTCTGGGTTTAATCATGAGTTCGGCTATCCTCTGTGTGGAGTTTTGCATGTTTTCGTCCTTTTTGACAGGGTTTTCTCCAGGTGTTCTAGTTTCCTCCCACTGTCCAAAAGCAAGATTGACGGCCCCTAATGAGTGTGAATGCAGCCCTGTGATGTGCTGTACTGATGTCTCATCTTGAGCAAATTCTGTTGCTTTGAGCCCAGTGTTACCTGGATAGATTGCAGACCCATTGTGACGCTGATCAGGATAAAGCATTTACTAAAACTGAGTGTGAGAGGGGGTGAGTAATGTAGATTAAATAAATATTAATATTTATATAACTCTGGTGATGAGGAGGCTGTTTGACCTCAATGTCGCTTTGGAGGCAGAAAATGAAAAGGTTTTAAAGCTTTGGGGCTTGAGTATATGCAGCCACATTGAAAATCATGAGTAGCTGCAATTAAAATATTTTTTACTCAACACATAATAAATCTCCTCTTACTTGCTCCATATGCTCCCTAACAAGACTCATTTTCAAGAGCACTTTGTCCTCTATGTTTGTTTTTCTTTATTGGTACATAACTTGCACCCTGATTGGTCAGGAGGTTAAAAAAAAAAAAAAAGGTTGACGTCATTCTGTGCTTGAAATTGTTTTCAAAAATTAGAAGTTCGAATGAGACAGAAAAATAGATTGGTGAAAAGTCTCTAAACCAATTAACTTATTTAGGTTATTAAACAGACTGTAAGATGCAGTTTACGGCATGGGTAATGTAGTCAATGCCAAATGGTTGAAGGGATATATTGTTCCAGCTGGGGGTGGAGACATACAGTCGTGTGCAAAAGTTAGTATCCCCTCTTTTACATCTATGTATTTTTGGTATCATATCATCATAGCGGGTCTTAGTTTTAAACAAATACAACAACATACAATTTTTCTCACTGAGCCATTATTTATTTAAAAATCAATAAAAATGAAGAAGAAAAACAACATGTAGGCACAACCAAGTACCACTATGATTCAATAACTTGTAGATATACCTTTAGCAGCAAATAACTTAAAGGAATCGTTCCTACATGTGCCTACATGTTGTTGTTTTTTTGACTTTATCAGTCTCTCACATCATTGTGAAAGAATTTGAGCCCATTCTTCTTTACAACAATGCTTCAGTTCATTGAGGTTTTTGGGCATTTATTTATGCACAGCTCTCTTAAGGTCCCACAACAACATTTCAATTGGGTTGAGGTCTGGATAATGACTGGACCATTCAAAAACCCTGATTCTTTTCTTTTGGTTTATTCAGATGCAGAATTGCAATCCCCATACATACATACATTTGCTTTTAGACAAAATAGACTTTCTTCTGGCAACCCTTTCAAACAAACCATACAGTACTTGTTCAGTCTTCTTCTAATTGTGCTGTCATGGAATTTAACATTTAAGATGCTCAGTGAGTCCTGTAATTTCAGAGATTTCGCTCATGCGTTTTTTCAATTTCTCTGATAATTATAGTCAGACCTGGAAGTGAATGTTCTCAGATGTCCACTCCTGGGAAGACTGGTAACTGTCTTTAATGCTTTCCACTTGTGAATAATCGTCCTCACTGAAGCATGATGAACTCCAAATTGTTAGATTTTTTTTTTTGTAACACTTCATAGATTGATGTGCAGCAACAATTGCTCCTCTATGACCATTGTTTATGTTTTTTAACTACCAAAAAAGTTTTGCATACCTATTAATGAACAGTTAATCCAGGGCTGATGATTAGAGGCCCCTGGCTGCACTCTACTGTACATCTTGTGGAAACAATAAGGGGGTACTTAGTATTGCCTACATGTTTTTTATTTTCTTTTTTGGCTTTATTGTTGTTAAATAAATAATGGCAGTGTGAAAATAGTTATATGATGTTCATATGAGGTTGTATTTGACTAAGAGGCATTACAGTCAAACTATTTTTTTTTTTAATTTCTACACAAAAACACTTAGAATTAACTTTTTACACATAACTGTAATCCATTTACGTAAAATGTAAAAAGGAAATACTTCAGTCCAATGGTTTAATTAATCTTAGTGTTTACAGATCTAGAAACTACTTTATCATTACACATTTTTGAATGAGACTGTCAGAGATGTGACAGCGATGTGACCTCTAATCATCAGCCCTGGATGACTGGCAAAGGCAACAGACAATGGGAGGTTCTGTACATGATTTTGTTCATGTGATGTGCTAAAGACGAATAAAAAAAAAAACATTCAAACTTTAACATTAATGCACTGTTTTTAAATTCTGTTAGCATTCTATAAATCGCATGGTATGTGCCCTGCATAAGCGGTTTGGGAGTTAAAAATGAGTAAAATTTGCAGCCAGGAAAGCTACTCAGACATTTATAAGACACCAGCGAACCTTTAGAGATGAAACTCTGTGAAAAACTCATCAGTCATTGGCATAGTCTCCGCTCTAAAGAGCCTGAAGGGTCTTAAATGTGGCAACAGGGATCAGATCATTAGTCGCTGTCTTTTAAATATTGCCATCTTGCTAGAGAAATGGATGGCCCATTAAGTTAACAATCTGAAATCAGCAAGAGAAGTACTGAAAGGTGTTAACAAGCCTTAAACAAACCTAAAAGTTCTGCACAAACCACACGAGGCCTGATTCTAGGTTAGATAAATAGTCTCCTAATCCCAGTTTAAAACATCATTGTGGCAAATTAAATGAAGGCTATAAAATACTACTCCATTTCGATGTGATGTAAATTTTTTCAGAAATACAAGCGCTTCTGCATGGCTCGCCAGTAATTGGCCCAGTTGTTCAGTTTTAGAATTGAATGTACACTTTAACAGCGGTATCTCAGATGCATGATGCATTATCTCATTAAAGGGCCTCTCTGCTTAGGAATAATCTCCCTTTCATTTCTTCACAATGGGTCTGCAGGGCTCACTTCAGTCTGTCTGCATGTTGTTTGTCTTTCTGTGACAGGCTGCACAGGTGGGAAGTTCGAGGAAGCAGCTGTGCTTGCTCAAGCCAGAGCGTTTCTTGGCACAGGGTACGCGGGGCTGTCAGAGTCGGTCACAGAGCACAGGAACCTCGGCAAGGCATGAAGAAGAACGACCAAGTCAAGCCAATCCTGCCCCCTCCCAACGCCCTCCCCCACCGACACACACACACACACACTGAAGAAGCACACACCCCATTCTAACCTGTGTACTGTAAGTGCTTATCAACACTATTAGGTGCGTCAAGTAAAAAACTTAAGTTGGGTGTAAATACATTTAATACATTTCTGGACTATAACATTTGCATTATTACTTCAGTTAAAGTCTTCCCCTATTACTTTAACATGTTCATGTAGTTATTCACCTTAAATCATATCATTTGGCACAGGGGGGCATAACACAAAACTCTTGTCTCTATACATATGCATTCAATTTTAAGTTCAGGTTAAATTTGAGGTTACTTGAAGTAATGAGGGAAAATGTGTTGTGCTGTTATAGGAAAATAATCAATGATGGTATTTAGTGGCACTAAACAGCAGTTCCCTCACCAGCTTTTCTCAATTTTATAACTGCATTTATCTAACAGCATTAAAAACTCTCTTGATGAAAAGAAATTATATTAATATATATGTATATACATATAAACAAATGTATTTAGAATGAATGAACCCTACCAGTCGGTGTAGTAATAAGCTATGTTTAAGGTAAAATATGGGTTCTGTATCAGTTCGTTTTAAATCATGTACACATTTTGAATATAAAGCTGAATTGTGACTCGAGCTCTGCGCTGCACAGGGAACACGCCACAGGAGGCTACAACACTTGTACCATGACTCTTAATAATAAAGCCAGTGACCGGAACAAGGCTAGTCCTATATAAGCTCCCTCTCGGGCCTTTTAAACTCGTTCTCTTGAACAGTACAACCCACCACCATCGCCACCTCCTCCACCACCACCCCGTGTGCTCAGCATTCATAGAGCTCAGCGGTGCGAGACTGGAAACCCATTTGAAATTCAGCCTCCACACTCCACGTTGTGTTGGAATGACCCATTATTTCACACTAGGGCAAACACTCTGAATTCATAAATATAAATAAGCAGCTTCGCACACTTGCCTCTCAAAGCTGGCGCGTCACACACAAAGCAGGCCTGATGAATTCAATCACAGAGGGGGGAAAAATACTGGGGCAATTATGTGGGAAGGGGGAAGATAAGGCAGAGGCAGCAGCTTGAACAGATCAGCTATCTGCTCGGTGCACGTCTAAGGCAAGCAAGATAGAGGCTCGATATTTTATTTATATTTATGCAAATCAAGGTCATATCTGAAGCAGGGCACTTTTTTAATCAGCATGTTCACTTGATGTCAATTATAGTAGCAGAAATGTTCTCTAATGTTCATGTGGGTCATTCCATGATTGTGGTCCTATTTGATATTTCTGATAATGCATTTACAAATATGCCTGTAAATTACAAAAAAAAAAGCCATTTTATGAATGTGCATGTTTCTAATTAATCATTTAAAACATTAATGCAACAGTGTTTCTGCTCATCATGGTCCATTAACTGGATTTCACCTTTAAAGAAATTCATTCACACACATTAAAAGGTTTTTAATTTTTTTAAAAAGAATTTTATCATCATCCTTGACACATCCTTTTCCATTAGAGGTTTTGAAAAAAAAATTACATTTTAGTTGTATTTAAAATGTAACACATTTATGTGAACACAATCACCCCTGTGAAATATTTGGAATATTCCACAAGTCACATGTTCAGCAGGGTGTTGCAATATTTGAATGTCCAAATTCTAAAGAGAAGACAAAGTTCTTTTTATAGAGGGAAAAATTGTTTAAAATAATTAATAAAAAATAAATTTAAAAAATCACTAGACTCTCCTTATCAGTTCAAAAATGACATCTTAGCAACTGAAAATATTTTCAAACAAATTGGTCTATAACTTCATAGCAAACCAACTATAAGATAATTTAGCCTATTCATTTTTAATTTATTATTATTCATTTTAAACATAAATGTTCTGCATACGTTTTGCCAATTTTTTTGCAATTATTTTGATAAATAAGCTAAATTATTTATCAGTAGGACAGGACATTTACACTTAAATTAGAGGCATATGTCTAAAAAAAAGGTTGGATATTTTATTTTTGGCTTAATGTTTATTATTAATTATAATAATAAAAAATATTAGATACATTTATCTAGATTAAAGCTATTTTCCCCTGCTAAGATAATCAGCATGTCTTAAATGATAGCCTGTGGCACACTGGGTTAGATACAGTCTGGCCCACAGTTCACCTCTATTAGTTTGTATGAAACATTAGATTGTTAATTCAGTCACGCTATATGACAACATTTGAATTTCTAATACACGCACGTGCCTGTAATGGAAAACAAGGCCCAAAATTCATTACACCACCTGACAGCTACAGTATGGTCATCGGATTTGTCATCCAGAATATTAAAATGAAATACAATCTGTAATTATGGGGGAGAAAAGCTATTAGCAAAAATCTAATTATGCATAGCAGTGGTTACCCTCGAAGCAGATTTTCCAGCATTGAAATGCAGCTCAACTCATCATAGCTAACGTCTGCCACACATTCAGTCTGTAACTTGTAAAGGTCAAGCTGCCACGTGTCATAACGCTCATAGCCTATGCATCAATTAAGAATCAATTATGATCCTCAGCTGCTGAAATGCTTACAGGCCTGGCTTAGCCACACTCACAAAAAGGAGTGTGTGTGTGTGAGAGAGAGAGAGAGAGAATCCAATATTGCTGCGTAACACTCCGAGCCACCCACTGACCACTTTGTCATCTAGCTAAAAAAAATTTAAAAACATAAAAACATAAACACATGATTAATTCTTATGCTGTTTTGAAACACAACAAGAATACTAACAATAGCACTATATATTGCTTGGAAAATCGCTACATAACTCAGTTTTCACCCACAAGCTGGCAAGCTTACCTTTATCTTAGCTAAAATTCTATGGTGGCTATTATTAATTTACATATTAATATATTTGATTGAATTACAGTACATAATCTGGTACCATGCACCTCATTCCATGTCAACTCCTACATTTCTTGTGGTAAATAAAACTACAACAATTCTAGTTAGCTGGTTAGCTAAAGTTAGGCATAGCAGACAGCTAGTTGGTTTGACATCTGCAATGCAACTGTTACTCAAATTGGCCGCGCCCCTTTGCATAACCTTATGGCTTAATATAATTTAAAAGATTGAGTTACATAAAAATTTACCCCTGTGCAGTTGTAATGAATAGGAAATCTAGCTATGGAGACCAAAACTGTTTTTTTGTACCAGGCTGTTTCTGTTATAGATTTAGGCATTTTATCTATTGGGATAAACTCTCTTTTGGAGCCAGCCCCCAGTGGACATTTGAAGAACTGCACATTTTGCTCCTTGATTATGGACAACAGCTACTGTAGCTTACCATGGCTGTAGTGTTAGCAAAGAACAGCAAGTTAGTTAATGTAAAGACACAATAATAAGTAAAAAAAAAAAATCTCAGTTAGAAAGTTGTTTTTCATAGTACAAAGTACTATTATTTAATTTTAAACAATAATGTTATAAAGTTAGCAAGCAACAAGAAAGGTTTGCTAGTTTGCATTAGTGTCAAATTGCACAGAATGCATAATTCTGATTATGTACTTAGAGTCCGGGTTTGATTCCCGGCCAGGTTCTATCCCCGCCTCTGTGTGCATGGAGTTTGCATATTCTCCCCGTGCTTGTCCAGGGTGTACCCTGTCTTGTGCCCTGTTTCCTAGGATAGGCTCCAGGCCCCCTGCGACCCTGTATACAAAATTAAGCGGTATAGAAAATGAGTGAGTGAGTGAGTGAGTGAGTGATAAAGAATTAACTAAAGCATTGTGTGTTGTGTTGTTATAGGAAAAAATGTTCCCAACAGGAATTTTGGGTGTAGAACATTGTGGCAACATTAATTTGGCAGAATTCTGGAACACTGTTGGTTTTTTGGAAAGTTAGAATAACTTTAATTAAATGATGTTAGATGAATGTTGATTACATAATCTTGCGATAATGTTGAACAAATTTTGCAAATATAACTTCAAAACAATATATACTAAAAGCATTTATGCTTATCTATCAATTGAAACACATCCTAGGAACACTCCATACTACTGCTTTTTTTCCTCTTTCTTTTTGGAGGCAGGATGATGCCCTAGCCAAGTAGTTTCCAGCGCTTCACAGGGAAACTTGCTGCTGACGCTTGTAAATATATGGATATATAGCCTTGTCAAAGGAAAAGCACCACTAAATAACTCCTCCAGTCTAAACATATTAAACAACTGTAATTTACCGAACCATTAAATCAGAAAGCAGCTGGAAGGGAAAACAACCCACTTAATATCCCAGATCTGTTCTGTGAAACCGGACGTTATGCAGTCTGAACGTTTATGCAAACACCATATTATAGTAAAGTATTTTAGAAACTGTTATGCATTTCACAGTTTCTGAAATTATGAAATTAAACAGGGAGATAACATTACACTTTGTACGAGATGCACAACATGTGATACAGGTACTGTGTTTCGGGAGCTGTTGTGTCTGTCCCAGTTTTGGGATTTCTGAACTTACTATCTTGTGAAAAACTTAACTTTACTTTGATTCTTAAAAAGTTCTAGTGATATTCCATAAACAAAAAACGGTTTCTTTTACAAAGAAACTTACAAAAGCCATATCAGCAATAAACAAACACGTTCACTTTTTTATGTAAAGACACTGCAAATGAGTTGTTACTACATAAACAATATTATATAAAACAATATATTATAAATATAAACCATCAAGGCCATTAATATTTTAGCACTGCTGTGGTACTGTACAGTATAAGTGAATTTTTTTTAATGAACTTTCCATTACAGTACATAGTCAGTAATTACATGTTTAAGCTTAACTGTGGTTTGCAATAGTGAGAAATGTAATAAAGATACCCAAAAAGATCTGGCTAGCATTAATATGAAAGCCTAATTAATCCACATTCAACATTTCTTTCAAAACTGCCCACATTTGATATTAATGAAACCTTTTTTAAAAAGCCTCCTTCAGTACACACAGGCCCTAAGTGGTCACCTATCCACCATTACAGATGGATGACAACATAGACAGTCCTGTGTGTGACTGATGAGCTCATTTGGTTGAGTTGAGTCTGTTCAGCAGTTTGTCTGAGGCATCTAGCTGAAAATTGGCTGAACAGAAGCAAACTGGGAATACAATATTACTGTCGCAACCCCAGATCTTTAAAGCCTCCCCGTGAGAGATCAATTACCCCATCACTTGCTGACAGAAAGGTAAATGAAGTCAGATTGTGGCCCTGTACTGGGAGCTGAGTAGGGCCTTGGGGGCATGAGTTTTTAGCAGAAACAGCCGCAGTCTTAAAGAACACACACCAATTTAGGAGATTGAGAAGTTCCCCCTCTCCGGAACAAAATAGGGTTAGTTATTTGTTGTGTGCTCACTTCACAGAGTAAAATGAAGCAGAGAAACAGAGTTTGTTCTTCTTGGTGCAGAGCCTGAGTACATGGCTACAAACTCATTGTGTAGTGGGCTGCATCGCAGGCTGGTCCAACCAACACACGTGCTTCAACAGCAGAGCTGAGGGTCAATGGGAAATTGATTTTCTGTGCTGTATCTATAGAGACACTGTCGCGCCTCAAAGAATGTCTGCCCGCTCCATCAATTGGGATCTCAAGAGACAATGGGGAGGTGAGAGAGCGAGATCATACTGTAAATTAAAATAGAAAATCCTAGTCGACTAATTTCATTTCTGTTCTCTGTAGCTGTAAATGTGCAAACAGAATTGAACTTGTCATTGTGGGACCCAGCAGCACAACACACAGTTAAATACAGTTAAATACATCTTTCAACGGAGGGAGGTTTGTTTACTTCCATAATGTAGCATTGTTAGCATGTCTATTCTCATGCCAATCATGTGCAATGACTGGGCCACACAATGAGCTACTCTTATTTGCCTGTTTTTAGGGAACACAAAAGACTCGGCTGAACATGGCGGATGGAAACGTCTCTAAGAATACCAATTACTGTAATCACATAAGAGGCACTTTCTTGTTTTTGATGAACACTGATCGAGGAAAAAGAGTAGTTTTCCTTGGTGGCAGAATAAATTTAGCACAGGGATTTGCAGTTCCTTGCACAAAGCAGAACTTTTCCTTAAAGGGTGCTTTGGAAGAGCACATTTTGTGTATTGACAGTAAATGTCACGGTTCTTGAAAAAATAAAATACAACTTTATTTATACAAAAATAGCCAGTGGTTGCTCCTACTGTTAAGGCTGTGGGTTACTGGGTTACTGATTAGAAGGTTCGATTTCGCGCCCCAGTACTGCCAAGTTGCTACTGTTGAGCCCTTGAGCAAGGCCTTTAACCCCATCTGCTCCAGGGTTGCTGTATCCTGGCTGACCCTACGCTCTGACCCCAGCTTCCTAACTGGGATATCTGAAAAAAAAAAAAAAAAAGAAATCATTGTGCTCTAAGGTACATTTGAATCCTAATATTTAATATACAAATATTTAACAATAAAAATCTAAAAAATGCTTATCTGAGCTGCTTCTAGTCAATAAATAATGGAAAAATATAGATTGTATATTTATCATAATGTCACTATTATTATCCTACCACACAGCTAAGAACAAAACATACTGTAGCATGTGATTATTTTAAAATGAATAAAGATTGTTGTTCAGCCAGTAAGATGACGTAAACGAACTCTTGAATGATTTTACAGAGTGACAGAAGTTTTATTTAATCAGCCAGTCGCTAAGAGGACAGTCTCACTATGAAAACATTGATGTGAAGACTAGACATTGTTGTTCTTTTGGATGCTCAGATGAGAGATCACCACAGAGGATTATTTCATCCACACATTTGATTTTGGCACAGGTTTTGCACCGATTGCCCTTCATCATGCAACCCTCTCATTAAGCATGCCCTGCAACCCTTTTGGCTGGGTGTGGGGCATTACCTGGGTTGCAAACCTAGAAGCCTACCACTGAGCAATCAGTGCTCTACTGCTGTGAAGACTAGCCTAGATGCTATTTCCTAGATGTTTCAACAATGACTGAATAAATAATTATATGATTTATTTTTAATATATTAAATTTGGTAATTTACAAATCTAAACTTTCATTTAAGAAATCAACCATTTGTATGGAATAGAAACATCCTCAACTGCCGACCAAGAAAAAGTTCTAATGTCAAACATCAGCAGACCAGAGTGTGAATAATTTTTGACTCCCTGACCCTCCTAAATGTTGAAGCTATGTTGGAGATATAGGCGTTTCCTTGTTAAGCCATATAAGCATTAGTGAGGTCAGGCACTGATCTTGGGTGAGAAGTCCTGGGGTGGAGTGGGGTTGAGGTAAGGGTTCCACTTTGTTTATAGGGGAATTGTCATGCTGGAGCTTCTTGGCGCAAGTGAAATAAAACCGTAAAAACACAGTAAAGATATCACTTGCTTCCAACTATGATGCAACCATTTGGAAAGGGTCCACATAATGTACCTAGATATCGTAGCCCTTAAAGAGCATTTTAGTCAATAGTTTATTTTGTTTCTTTTAATAAGCATACATATATGGCTCAGGATTGTGCAATATAAAGTGCCTTTTTTTTTCAGCACAAAATAGGCAATATAATTAACTTAATTTTAGTTCATTTTAACCAACTTCCCCAAACACACAGAAACTTGGTCTGAAAGGCAAAGAAATAGCACAGATACACATGGTTACGTGTTTTTATGGTTGTTTTCGGATGTTTCTATGACCAAAAAATAATAATAATAATAATATATGCTAATTTAAAAAAAAATTACCCTTTATAAAAGTAATTATAACTTTTGTCTTAACATTGTCCTAAAATTTGCTAGCTAATTAGTTGACCAGCTAACTGGCTAATTGATGTTAGACAAGTGACTTTATTCTAAAACTCAGTATAGCTACTGTTCTATTAACTTCATGTTCTGATGTCATGCTCATTTACTGTAGGTTTAACTTGCAAGATTATCTTGCCCTTGCTAGCTTAGTTTCTCAAAGACTTAAAGCAGCTGTTCAGGTACATTAAAAAATGTCTATGTGCGCTGTGACAGGTGACCTTGTTTAAATGTTTACAAGTTTTGCCAAAAAAAAAAAAATCATTTACATTATAGGTGGAGGACATGCACTACAGTACAGTACACTACTATGTATCCACTAGAACATAAAAAGGTATTAACTGTAGTTTGTACTGAAGCTATTATGGATACTGGGTTTCTGGGGATTTAAAATGATTTAAAATGATGATGAAGAGCTGGATTAGTGAAGCCAGTGAACCTGTGAGAAAGCAGGGGATCACTACCAGCATGAATCACAAAGTTCTCTCCACATCAAGAACTTTAGCTCTGGGACTTGAACACTCTGTGGGACTTAGTACTCGCCTTTGTATTCTGATGTCCACTTTCTCTCTCTCCCTGTCTCTCTGAACATAACCGTGTGCACTTATGGAGCAAATTTTAACTCTGCACCTTGCATGCCTGGTGACATTTTCTGTGTGACATCCAGCAAAGAAACATGTTCGGCTGCTCATCATTTCGATATTCGTTCTCAGACATTCCCTCTAGCTGTCACTGGTCAGGAGAGCTCGTTGATATTCTGCGGATGTTGTGCACTTCCCGTTTTTCCTGGAGCGCTCCAAGAGGCTTATCAAAACAGAGGGGACTTCATGGAATTATAAAAAAAAAAGGCAAGAAGTGCAAGAAGAAGGGGTTCTGTCATGTCCACTCAAAACACAGCAGTAGAGCAGCTGTGCTTTTCAGTGCAGACTGTGATAAGACATTCACAGGCAAACACTGAGTATGTACAAAGAACAGACATGTTAAAGCATAGTGAGTTCAGGTCTGGATGTGGAAAATTTGAGCACGAGTGAACATGCACAAAACGTATTCTGGCCTTATTTAGAATATATTACCTAATTATATTTAATTCGTTTAACCAATACGTCCCGATGTTTATATTATGTACATTTCAGTTAAACCTTGAATTACGAACAAAATTCGTTCCGGAAATGTGTTTGTAATTGGCAGTACTTGTATATCAAATCAAACTTCCCATAAGACATAATGGAAACTTCGATGATTCATTCTACAACCTAAAAACATTCTTATAAAAATGATTAATACAAAATATAAAGTAAAAAGAAAACAAATGAACCTGAACTTTACCTTTGAAAAGAATCATGGCTGATGTAAGGGGGGATAGAGAAAGGAGAGGAGGAGAAACCAGAGGGGGCTTTTGTGTAGGACGACTTTCACACACACACTAACGGAATCGCTGTTGGCTCACTTTAACAAGGAACCTATCCAATGACACTTGCTTTTGCCTCCTTTTGAGGATTTTGCAGAAATGTGATATTGCATTGTCATTAAACAGATTAACCTCCCTCACTGCTACAGCCTTTCTAATCTTTTGCTTCACCGGCAAATTGAGGCCGCTGTTGCGGTGACAACAGTGCAGTGATTTACTAAACAACAGTCACTACACTTGGACACAATTTTTTTTTTTTAATGCACGCGCACACACACGTGGCCACGATGTTATAGTGTACGCAACAGTATACGCATAGTGTACACAGATGTTGACTATATGAATGAGGCATGCACATTAAGACCGAGCATTCTACTCATATTTAAAGACCTTGCTCGTTTATTAAGTTTAAATTTATTAAAAGTTTTTGCTTGTCTTGCAAGTGACTCACAATCCAAGGTGTTACTGTATTTTTTCCACGTGAGTGGAAATTCTGCCCTTAATTTAAATATGTTGATACATCAATCTTTTTTTTTTTATGGTTGTTACAGAAAAGAAGCTGATTTACTGTTAGCAATAATACTGATTATTTTTCTATATCACCAAATCATTCATCTTGTTCCAATTTGTCAATTGCTAGGTTTAAGATGAGTGCCCAAATTGTTAAGTTTTATCATGAATTAAAAGAAAAATTATTCTTTTGTGCGCCTGCCGTGCCACGATAAGCTTACTTTCCAGTGTTCCGAGAGAGGGAGTGGGACAACCATGCACACACAGTGTGTTAGATGTTCTCTGTTTATTATCAGTAAAGAGAGCAATTTAACCTTTTGGCCAGGTGCCCTGTGTCACATACGTTCCATACATCAAAAAAACAAGTCATTAAATGTTAAGTCATAGAGAGCCCCGGAGACAGACTTTAGGAAACACATTAACATTTTTTGGGTAGAGAAAAAAGGGTTCCAGGGGACACAAGCTATTTGTACGTATATTCGTCCTATAGGAAGTGCAACTATATATGGAATCAGGAAGCACAATGAAGAGGTGTTTTGTGTGCATAGGGGCATGGGAAAGTTCACTTTTTAATTTATTAATGAATTAAACATTCATAAGGCAGCACTATGGTGGAGTGGTTATGACTGTCACCTTGCACCTCCAGGGTCCTGGTTCGATTTCCGTCTGGAGTTTGCATGTTCTGTTGCAAGCTCCAAGTCGAGTCAAGTCAAGTAGGCTTTTATTGTCATTTCAACCATATACAGTTCAGTACACAGTGAAACGAAACAACGTTCCTCCAGGACCAAGGTGCTACCAAGCTTGGTGGGTTTGCTCCGGTTTCCTCCCACAGTCCATAGATAGATACTTTATTGATCCCGAAGGAAATTCCAGATTTACAGTTAACAGCTAACTGGCATTCCTAACATTGCCGTAGTGTGTAAATAAGTGTGTGTGCCCTGTGATGGATTGGCACCCTGCCCAGAGAGTACCCCATCTGGTGCCTTACAGTAAGTCTCCAGGCTCCAGGCTCCAGGCCCCCGCGACCCTGAATACAGTGGAATACAGTGGAATTAAGTGGTATAGACGATGGGTGAAGAGTGCAAAACTCATAAAATGTTATCCATACTGTATATCATATCCCATTTGATTTACTGAACATTCGATGTTGTGTAATGTTGTGAGCTAGTTCCTGTTATCACTTATGTTACAGCGGCTACAGTTTTCAGTTTTTGGGTGAAGCTGAAGTGTTATTGTAAACATTATGGAATTTAAAAATAAATGACCACACCATTAAATACTCACAACTGATTTTTTTTTTTCCTGTGCATACTAGTTTTAGGGATATGTGTAATAATCTTGAGTAAAAGATATATTAAATTGATTCCATTCTGATTCACACCAGAGTTTCATTTCCATTATACTGTCAAAATGTTTGATGAAGGAAATGACTGTCCTGCACTCTCTTATGAATATATATTCACACGGAAACGTTTCATTTCCTTTACATATTTAATTTCTATTATTTCTGTCCTTCATAAAGTATTAACTCGCTGTTACTCTCTAAGGCATTGAATGTGGCCAGGATGTGGAAACGTCATGTTCGCTAGCCGTTCTTTCAGAGCTGTGCTTTATGTACATCACACTCAATCACAGCACTGATTGACATGACAGTTTTCTGTCAGCCCCCTTCCCTGAGACCTCTCTCGCCACTTTAATGAGCCACTTGAGCTTTTTTTCTCCCCTGTGCGCTAAACCAAACGCTCTGTAGAAAAGGCGCTGAATAAGTTCAATGTCTTGGTGGGTGATTGTGGACGGAAACGTAGCAGACAGGCAGGCCAGGGGAAAGCTGCTTCACTTCTCCTGCTCTCCAATGTGAACGGCAGTCATGAAGTGTTGCTGGATGGTAGCAGCACACTTCAGTGGATGAGGTCACCTGCTTTACAAGCCTCTGGGATTAATTTAGGCTTTAGCAGTTCCCGGTGATCTGACAGGATCTGTAGGGATGGAGAATCAAATGACAGCTTTGAAAATGGGGGAAGGATTCTAGTATTTCAATAGAAAGCTGATATATAGCTTATAGCTCCCAGACATGTTTAGAGTCTCAAATAGATTTGCTAATCTAGTTTCTGATGCTGGGTTTTGTGTGTGTGTGTGTGTGTGTGTGTGTGTGTGTGTGTTATGAATAGGACTCTCTTTGTCATTGGACAATGATTGCTATTTAATTCCACTTTATTTTATTAAAACACACTTGTGCAGAGGTGTTGGACCATGATCAGCACAATATTGCTCCTGAATCCATTGCTCTGACGCTACAAACCTTATTGTCATCAGAGACTTTGGATAAACCCTGGGCTAAGAGTTTGTTTTCCAATGTAATTTTAAATTAGAGTAATGCATCATCAATTCACAAATATGGATTGTTTTGTTTTGTTTTTTTAAAAATTGTCATATTGACATTTTTACAAGTTTTTGCTTCCCTACTTGTCATTACGCAGTTAACATTATCTGTAAGCTAACTGAATTAACTTTTTCGCCGTCACCTACCACTGGACTGGCATCTGGAAATCCAGTTCATGTGGAGGAATCTTTTCCACAACAGATGGGTAAAAGATTTTATAGAGAAGCAGTTATAGATTAAAAAGTAATAATAATAATAATAATAATAATAGTTAAAGCTCCAGTTTGAATCTATATATATTTATGGTTTAAAAATGTCAGTCGGATTTTGATTCATATACAGTATACAATATTAAAATATAACGTAATATGCTGTTGTTTTCAGTGTAATTTTTATATTATTTTGCAAAAGTCTATAAATCCGCCTTCCTCAGTTTTGTCATAATTAAATAAATCAGCTTGAAATTGTGTGACCAAAAAAGTAAGCGATTTACGTTCAGTTTCACCTCAGTTCCACTTCAGTAGCTGATGCCAGTACCTTATCATCAAAGGACTTGCAGTGACATGCAAACATGGCCCAAAAAAAGCAATTATCTTGTAATTATGTAATTATCCTTTTTCTTGGCTTCAACATTTTCCAATGTCTATCAAACACATTGAGTTCAATAACAGCAGCTGCATTTTGGACAAGCTGGTAATTTTGCTTCACTGATGAATTCACAGTAAGAAGTGATGCACAGTTGTCTTTAGCTAAAGATGTACGGTCAAACCTTGAGACTTTACATTTTTCCTCAAAAATTTCCTCATTTTTCGACTACTAATTTAGGCAAATTATTCTCTGACACACAAAGTTGTCTTTAAAAAAGTGTTTAATTTGAAAATTTTCTTGTTCTTTATTTTAGAAGTTTTAAGCTTCCATTTTTTGACCAAAGCATGACACGATGCCACCAGATTTTCAAGCAAAAGCCAATCTGTCATGACATGCATCGCTTCTTTCTGTCATATGATCAGTAATGTGAAGATATTTCCTGTACAACACAGGACTGTAAAGTGGTTTGAATGTATTCAGAAAGATTTTGAAGAATATTGAAGCCAAGCAAAGGATGTAGTCGCTCCAGCAATAATAAATAACAGGTATGTCTCAGTTGACATCCGCAATACTCACTCTCACTCACTCCCTCATCGTCTATACCGCTTTATCCTTTATTCAGGGTCACTGGGGGCCTGGAGCCTATCCCAGGAGACTTACGAGGGCACGACGTGGGTACACCCTGGACAGGGTGCCAATCCATCACAGGGCACACATACACTCACTCACACACTCATTCACACATTATGGGCAATTTGGGAATGCCAATCAGCCTAATCTGCAGGTCTTTGGACTGTGGGAGGACACCACCATGCCGCCATCATCCGCAATACATTCTATGAAATAGGACATTATGTAATTTAGACAAAGGTTTATAGACTTAACAAAGGTATGCAGTATGTTGTAATGGAAGCACTGTGGCGAAGCAGGAACATAATATCACTAAACTTTAAGTATGCAGGAGCGATTTGTATACAAGAGACATGAGATGCACATGCTGTGTGTGTGAAGCTGTTGCATTTTCTTTGTCTGCTTATGTCTGCATTTACTGTTAGAAATGTCAGAAATCTGTAATATGATAGCGAAACTCCGACCAAAGTAAAATTAAAACTTAGAGGAGGCTGACAATGCTGTGAAGTTTTTGTGTTGCTTATAATGCATTCCATGATCCTCAACAATCTTTGCAGTTAAAAAGGTTTTGTGTGCAACAAACCTTAAATATAATTTGCCGCCACTACTTGCTGTTTGCTATGTTTTTTTTGTATTGAAACTAAATCAGCACTATTATTGATACTAAATTACATACGTAAATTACCACAAACACATTTGCAGGCTGACTTCCAGCTTTCTGAAGAAATGCACACTTATATAACTCAAACTATTTTGATAAAATATGTGTACACAGTGTGTACAAGGCTAAACCTAACAATAAAAACCCCATACTGTAGTTCTGGAAACAAAAGCATATCACAGTGCTAAAAACGTTTGTATCTTTATTACTTTTTCCTCTTTACGTAAATAACAGCATGTACTGTATACAAAATCACCAGATAGAGGGAAAAAATGGAATTTTACATTGGATATGGTTTTCATGTTAATATAATTCACATTTGACTTTTTACTATTTTATAAAGTAGTTTTATAAATATATCATTATTATCAATTATAAGGTGAAAAGAGCCAATTCTAAGGTTACAGAGCTTTAAGAAAATGTTTAATGATTAAGGCCTGGTGCTAAACTGGAGGCCATAAGCATCTGTTACTTATTAGCAGCATTAGCCGCATAGCTACAGAGGTGAACATCTGCAATGTAGTATTCATGAAGAAATGTTTTGGTGTTTGATGCAATATTCAGGAGCTCATTTTAAGCTTGGCAGGATCTAGTCTTGCACAGTCTGTTAACAATTTTAATGGCATAAATCACTTTTTTGTTGCACTTTTTTTCTTAATGGTGTTTACAGACCACACAATTCAGCTTCAGATGCCTCAGTTCTGGTCAACTTTTCATTACTTTTTTTTTTTTTTTTTTTAAACAGCTCGAACGACATCATGCAGCACTGATGTGATAAAACAATGTGATGCAAGTTGTGCTCAGAAGCTGAACTGCAAATATCCACTTTCATGATTTGAATACAAAAAGTGCATCCATGCAAAGCAAACAAGGCTGATGAAATCAGCTCCAGTATCTCTCTGCTCAAGAGCTTATTATAAAGCCCTACAGATGCTCTGGAGCAGAAAAGTTTGAAAGCGTGGCTCTGTTGCTCTGCTGGTCTAGCGTACAGTATCTCTATTTCCCACTAAGCAGCACCTGATTGATTATACGCATTCCACAGGAGGCGCTTACTTCCCTGAGGAGAACAGAAGTGTATATCTTCTCATTTTCATCTCTGTGCCTTGTTTAAAATTCTCCTCACGATTTCTTACTATGTTAACACCTGTAGCATCGGGCATGAGCATGCATGGATCATTAACCTTTGTAGTCCATGTTAGCCTTGAGAAAAATCTTCCCTTTTTCACTTCTTATGCCGATTTTCCCCCTCTTTACCCAAGAACTAGTATTTCACCACCTTGAACCTTTCCACATTTTGTAGTGTAGGATCTGATCCTGGGAAATTGACAAATAACTTGTCTCCAACTTGGACAAGAGACATGGAAACTGTACACACAATCATTCACGAACACCATTTGCACATAACAGGAACTCAACTGGAAGTTATTGCCACTTCCCATGTACAGTCCTGACCTCGCTCCAAGCCATTTCCACATGTTTGGTCTAGTAAATGAGTTCCTGGGAGGCCAGTGTTTCAGATGTGAAGCAGACAGTCTGATCATGACTCTGGTGTACTTTTTTCCCCTAATGGTATCCAAGCACTATTGAAACACTGTAATAAGTGCATTAGTGTAGCAGGGGATTATATAGAGAAATAACATTAATAACTATGTTCTGTTATTCTGCACAAGTGGCACAGTGGCTTAGTGGTTAGCACTGTTTCCTTGCACCTCCTGGGTCTGGGTTCAATTCCAATTTTTGTGTGCATGGAGTTTACATGTACTCCCCGTGATTGTTGGGTTTCCTCCAGGTACTTCGGTTTCCTTCCACAGTCATAAGACATGCAGGTTAGGCTAATTAGCATTCCCAAAATTGCCTATAGTGTGGAAATGAGCATGTGAGTGCTCTGCGATAAATCTACAGGGTATTCTCCGCCTTGGGGCCCTAAGTCTCCTGGGTTAGGCTTCAAGCCCCCATGACCCTGCATACAGGATAAAGCGGTATAGACGATGAGTGAGTGAATATTCTGTGCAATAAAAAGTTGAGCATCTGTTGTATGCCTTGTAGAGCTCTATTCTGATTGATACACTGTAAAAAATAATTCGTAAATTTTACGGTAAAAAACCGGCAGCTGTGGTTGCCAGAATTTTAACGTAAAAAATACGTTATTGCACTGTAAAAAAATAAGCCGGAAATTAAAAAAAAAAAAATGGCAGCTGTGGTTGCCAGAAGTTTACCGGAAAAAATACGGTAGCAACATTTTTGGTTATACAGGATTACACTGTATATTCTATGGATTTTAATTGTTACTTTTTTTTTCAAACCTGGTCAGGAATCAAACCCAGACGGTACAAAGCGACAGTGCTAACCACCACACTACTGTGCTTGCTGCACAAGTGTTGTTGTTGTTGTTGTACTTCCTCGGTTTCCCCGCGTCCCCCGCACGACTTGCACTCCAACAACGACAACGTTTGTGTAGCAAGCACAGTAGTCTAGTGGTTAGCACTGTTGCCTTGCCCCGCCAGGGTCTGGGGTTGATTCCTGGCCAGGCTTGAAAAAAAAAAGACTAGTAAAATGAGTGCAGTTCTGCACAACCTAAAAACATTGCTACCATATTTTTCACGGTAAACTTATGGCAACCACAGCTGCCAGTTTTTTACCGTTAAATTTACGTTTATTTTTTATAGTGTACCCTTCCAAGAATTTGTCCTGTACTTGCCGCTGATATTTTAGCAGATTTGTTTGTACTCTTTCTCTTCTAACCTTACCATAGATTTCTACTGGAGGTGAAAGGGTAATAAACAAACATCCACATTTAAAAGATTTTCATAGCTAATGTTCTCTGCAAACAAATTGGGACTGATGAAAAATGGCGCTTTTCTCCTGGCTCGGATTGTGATGGTTCACTGACTATTCATTCTTTGACTATTCAAATTCAACTCTAGCCAAATAAGGATCATCGCTCATTTTACGTGAACTGTGCAATTTGTGTTTGGACATCTCATGTCCAGTGTTTGTTCAAAATGGCATTTTTAAATAAGCTTAACATCGAAGCTGTGTAATTTAATTAAAATGCTTCACTGGAAATGATGGAGGCAAGGGAGAAAAAATTCTGCTCAAAATATAAGTTTATGCTTGAGCCACTTTGGAGCAGAAATATTTGTGTCTTCGTGGTGAGCTGAGTCATATAATCTGAGTCACTGAAAAAAAACTCTATTTCCTATTGTCCTTATATGCGATCATCATGGTTTTACTCCACGTTATCTGTTTTTTTGTTCTGATGTGTTTGTGTGTGTGGGTGTGTGTGTGTGTGTGTGTGTTTGACCGTGTTACTGGGTAAACAGGGTGGAGCTTATTTTCATCATTATCGGCCAATCGCTTGATGACACATGATCATATAATTAATAGTTAAAGTCTTTCTTCAAAACAATATATTGCTTATATTGTATACTGTACTGTATATTGTGTACTACACACTGCTCCGTGTATCTAGGACAGCATATGTCTATGTGGGTAAACACTTCTTGGAGTACAACAGAGTGCTTTCACACTGACTCACTTACTTGGAAAGGATTTAAGGAAGTATAAATTATGTTGCTAAATGAAACAACTATCATAAATATCTCATCTTCACAAGGAAAGGTTATAAAAGTCACAGCCAGTTAGCAATTCATTTTCCATTTGATATACAATGATCAGCATAATATTACAATAATAAAACATTATACCCAGTATTGTGTAGGCTTCTCTTGTGCCACCTGGGCAGCTCTGGGTCATCAGAGAATGACTTCACAAGCCCTCTGGGAGTGTACTATGCCGTGGTGTCTGTCACTTTGGGTGCTGTGTGTTGCAGGGCGGAGCCTCCATGGACATTGGTCCTATTTATCCGCTGCATCCCATGGATACGGCAGGCTGTGTTGCACTGGATGTTCTGGTACCTTTCTATCATAGCCAGCATTGACTTATTCTGGCTAGTTGTGCTGCACTGGCTTTTCTGTGGATTTGGTGATCCTGTCACCATGTTAATAGGACCAAATAACACTCACTCATCATCTAGCAGGGTCACGGGGACCTGAAGCCTATCCAAGGAAACTTAGGGCACATGGCAGAGTACACCCTGGACAGGGTGCCAATCCATCGCAGGGCACACACTCACTCATTCACACACTACGGGCAATTTGGGAACGCCAATTAGCCTACATGGACTGTGGGAGGAAACCCACCAAGCACGGGGAGAACATGCAAACTCCATGCACACAGAGACGGGAATCGAGCCTGGCCGTGGATCGAACCCGGACCCTGGCGCTGCAAGGTGACAGTGCTAACCACTACACCACCGTGCCACCGACCAAATAACAAACTAATTTAAATATATATATATATATATTTTTAGTTTTAACATTTTTTGTTTCACTCTTTTTTTTTTAGTAAAAATTAGTTCCCATTTATGGTTTGCTGTTTGGAGCAAATGCCAGACATGTCCACATGTGAATGCAGTGTAAGGTTTAATGTCCAGGACATTAATGAATATCCACAATGCACTGCATTAGGTAAGTGTCCAAACATTGGAACTAGAGAATGCTGAGCAGCCATGGTCATGTCATATGAGAAGTCTTTGCACATGTCGATATAGCGAAATCAGGGCATATGTAGATACAGATAGTGAGCTGGTAGATACTCACTAGTCGCTTCGGGACAGTTCCAAAAGCAGAGTGGGCTGGCAGTTTAATGAACTGCTGAAAAATTAATAGAAGTCGCTGCAGGTTATCTGTTCTCCATGAGTTTGCGGCAAGTGAGTGATGATTTCGGCCTGCAGGAAAGAGGTAGAGGCTGGTTGATTGCAGGAGGGAATGCAAGATGATAAGCAGGATGAAACAGATAGAACTCCTCTGTGGTGCACATTGAGCCTGCTGCTACTCCACCGCTGCTTTAATTGGTTTGACCTCCCTCTCATTATTGCCTGTCTACTTTTGCAAATACAGAATTAATTATAACAATAACCAACACTGCATGCCTGTAAAGTCTCTTCCCAGTACCAGAAGCAGTGGCACTCGGAACTCGGAGGGACTGTGGTAAAGCTTTCTCTAAGACAAAGCCATGCCGCAATCTCTGTTTGCATCATTTATAAAAAATGCAGAACCCAAAGAATGGATGTTAGCTAAAGTTTGATTTCAGCATACAGTTAATGTTTTATGTTGCAATTGCTTATCTCATAAAGCCCATAAGGCTTGTCTATTCCAATGCAGCTTGACATGAGTGAAAAAAACAAACTCATATTCATTTTATATATTTATCATACCTTGAAGGAACACTTCAGCCAAAATAAAAACGTTCAGATTTCAACCCATACCCAGTGTAGTCCATGAGAAAACACACATTTTAGAGTGAATCGTTTGCTTCTTTAGTCTTGCACTCAGTATTTGAGGTTAGTTTATTTGCAGTAAATTCAGGTCGACCTCACCTCAAACCTGCATTCCATAAAAAAATAAAAAAAAAATCTTTATATATTTACTTTAAACAGCACAATAAAATTTCAAAATCACATTTTTTAAACAAAGTGATGATTTGTAGTTAAACAGTCGAATTCAAGGTGGAACCATATTATTATCCATATACCACTTTCAAACAACCGAGTCCTTGATGATCAAATGACACCAAACTGCCAAGAAAAATGATTCTTTTTGTCCACATGAGCGAATCTTAAGTGCTGCCAGTGATTTGAAGGTTTATTTAAAGAAAACATTTTTAGCTTCAATGTAATTTAACATTCAAACACTGGAAACTACACATGGCTGGACTGAGAGATTACAGTACATTTGAGTCAAAATATCATTCCAAATGCTACAGTAACTGTTTTCTTATATTCCAGTCAGCTCTATTGTGCATAACGGAGTGCATACGCGAGTGCTTGCTTATGCATGACATGAGCTAATCAGGCTTCATTCCTTTAATCTGAGACAGTTGACATTGCACTTGATTACCTCTCAAAAAAGATGATGAGGTCGGATTCTATTAGAGCCTCTGAAATACTGTGCATTGTGGATGGGAAATATTATCTGCTGCAACATTTGCAGTTTCTTTCCAGTCCCGAATCATTTCAGACTTTGCTTTGATCTGAGTTACGCCCCTTATTGCTGTTGGTGACCAACAAAAGGAGCGACCACAGGCACACAACAGCAGCAAGGCCAACAGTGTTCAGAGCTCATTCATGCTTGCTTTGTAATGCAAATGTCGGCTGCTGTTACAGTCCACGGTCCAAAGAAGATGCTGTGAGACGCTGCACTCGGCATGGCACTCAGCTCACTCCTGGCTTATTTCACATTTACGGCAGAACTGTGTGTTTCTTCTCAGGCGACCTTGTGATGAAATAGACATTCAGTTTAGTTTAATCACAGTGTGTTTTAACAAGCCACAAAGGCCATGCCATTTGGCTTTGTATCCTATCCACTTTACTTGTTGTGAGGCAATATATTTTAGTAAAACATGAGAGTTAGTCAATTCTTAAAGAAGGAATTCAGCATGAAATGTATGCATTGCTTTGTTTTTCGGTGTGGACTCAATCTACGAGGAGAATGTGGGGACATTTCTTAAAGCGCAGGCTACTCAGGCTTTTGTTTTACTACTGGCCTGACATTTAGCAACAAGGTCCTGTCCACAAGCAAGCATTACAAGTAATAATCATAATTATTCATTATAATTAAAGCTGTGTGTGTGTGTGGGGGGGGGGGCTATGCTGCTTCAAAGGAGGAGTGCAATTGCAGGCAAAACACATTGACACCATTTCCTGCACTGCAACTTTGCCTTATGTGTTGACTATTATGGAATACATTCAAATTCCAGAAGGACCTTAGCTTTGGCCCAGAAAAGTAGTGGAGGTCCAAAATGAGAACCTACAGAGAATCCTTCATGTACTGCAGACTTTCTATTGCAGGTACACTTAAAGTTGTAGCTTTGCTCCTGATTGTTATAGTGTTAAGAGTTTACACTGGAATCTACATGGAGAAAACCTATAAGAGAATATACTATATATTATAGTCAACCAATCAAGTCTTTGTAAATGAGCAGGTACGATATAAACAGTAAAGCATTAAAATAAGTTTATTACTATAAACCTGTGATTAGTCATGTCTAGCAATCAACTTCATACCAATTAAAGCTCTTATGAATCAATTCAACTGGAGCGTGTAATACATTAAGTATTAGATCTTTTAATCTAACTGCTAAAATAAATACCGGATACACTAATGGTTTTTATTACAGGTAGTAACAAATTCAGAAGGTTTCTTTTTAAAGAAAACAAATTATTCCTGCTATCAAACACTTTCTGTTCCATATTTTTCCAAGCTTTTTTTTTTGGCACTAATTGAGCAGAAGAGTAGCATGTACAATCAAGCCCGTAAACACAGCATTGGAGGAGCAGCATAGCCTTGACGGTGGGCTAAACCGCTCCCTTGCAGCTCATTAACTTCTTAACAGCCAACACTGTAACATAATGAGCATAACGGATGACTAGGACATCTTTTATGTGAAAATGTCTTAACGCAAGAAGCACATGTCAGCATTCGCTCGGATGAGTACACAATCATGGTTGTGTGTTCATCAAGTGAATTATAACTTATGGCTCCATCGTGCAAGGCTAAATTATCATGTAATTCATATTACAGAGAAGTTTTATCGACATACAGGACCGAATGTGGTCATATGTGTTAATTATCGCATTCATTTTTCTCATTCATGGATAATAAAAGTTGGTTAGCATACCGTACATATCTCTGGCGTCTGAGCAGTGCTACTAAAATGAGAAGGAGATGTCAATTCTTTGTAAAACACTTTATGATCAATTCTTCCATTAAATAAATCTGCTTTCAGATTTGGTGGTGTGTGTTTCCATAGCACTTCTTTACTGGTGATTTAATCATTACATAGTTTGAATTATTCCCAATTTTTCTACTATTTTGTCATTTTAAAAGAATTGCAAAGGAAGTTGTGACATATGTTGTAATATAGTATTAGTAAAATACGAGTCAAGTCAAACAGGCACTTTACATTGTGCAGAATAACAGAACACAGTTACAGTATGGGAGTAAGAACCTTTGTCTTTATATAATCCCTTGCTACACTAATGCACCATCCTATACACTAAATACACTATATCAGATTTTCAAGGATCAGGCTTTTCACTCACTGAATGGTCACATGAACAACAGCAGCTCGGCCAGGATTGTCTTTCACAGATGTACTGCATTCCTTAAAACAGTTGCACCATTCGAATGTTTTATTGAAGTCTTCTGTAAATGCCAGTCAGTTTTACACCTTCATTGATGAGAAATTTCATTATCAGTTTGACTTAAATGCCCCTCATATAAATATGGGAAATTTTAAGTACGGTAAAGATATCAGCAAAAATGCATTGAGGAATTTATTTGTCACGTTCTTACCTTGCTTATAGTTTATGGAAAGCTCCTTGTGGCTACCTGACCTTGAAATTAAACATTTTGTTCTGATGAATCAGCCAGCCAACAAAGAAAAGACATTAACCAGTTTAATCCCCGTTTTTTCCCCCAGACATGAAAATATCCAAATCATGCATCATTAGTAACCCTTTAAAATTATCATTATTTTTTAGAATGTGCTTTATTGTCAGTCACAACTGTAACCAGTGGGAAATGTGAATATTGACTGCTTTATAAAGGATTAACATATTTTTCCTAAGAAGTCATCAAAATTTTTATATATTGTATCCCGTCCCAGTAATTAATACATTTAAAACTGTCACTGACAGTCCCCAATCCTGCTATTAGAATGCTCTAATTATGTTATAATATGACTATTTTACATGTTTAAATCCTTTATACAATACAATTCAGAATACTAAGAGCAAAGACAAAAAAAAAAAATCTATGTATTTTAACATCACTTCATTTACTCTTATCTCATTTTCTATTGTCTGTTATATCTTGAAGCACTCAATGTGCAGTCGTGCTTTGCATTTCTCACATGCATAGGTAGTGCATTTCTCACAATGATGATATCTCTGGAACTGCTTCCTTATGTTGATTGGCTAATGGGAAGCTTTGTTATTATTTCTTGCCTGATTTTGAACATTAGCAGCCAGTAGAGATCTCTCTTCATAGCTCAGTGCTTTTTTATGACAAAATTTTTGTATTAGCCTGGGCCACTATCAGTGAGATGGCATGCCCATAGTGTAAAAGAAATGGCTGTTCATGAGTAAATTGTTGAAAGACATTGCAAAGATGCATAACCATCAGTTGTTAGACCTGACTGAGATATGGTATCTCGTTGAGGTATAACAGTATGCATTTACAGATTTGTACCATTCAGTACAGAATGTTTGGTTCAGTGCGCTGAGTGAATACAGTTGAGCTTTGGAATTTAAAAAAATCATTTGTTTTAACATAGCTCTATAAATATTTCTAGTCAAGATTTTACGTGTTAATATACAGTATATGCATTTTACATTTTGAAATGAAAACATCCACAATGCCATTGCAACATGTCCAATCTTTGTGTAATCTCATGGTAAAGTTGTGGTTTACTTGGGTGTGTGACGCCTAGTGATTCAGGGCTTGATAGCATGGGATACAGTTTTTTAAGCATCTTCAAAACATTTGCAGCATCAAAGAGCTATTTGTTTGTAACCGCTGTTACTGTATCTGTTGCCTTGCCATATTAATTCATGTGCATTTCTGTGCCTTTATGTAGCACACCTTATGTACAGTAGCTAATTAAGTCACGGCATGTCAGATCCACACCGAACCGTGATTTTGAAATTCATATCTGTCAATATCAAAAATGTGAAAAAAATCGTAGTGGGTACAGAGTTTATAAGTTTCTGTAGGCAGATTTACAATTTACCATTTTTTTGTAATAGATTTTCTTTTTACTCATGTGCAATGGTGATGTCTATCGCCTGTACAAAGTACAAAGCACATTCATACTGTACTACAGCAGATTTGCCTTAGGAACACCCACAAAGTCCATAAATGGAAAAGCTCACAACTAGCTAAAACTAGCACAAGATAAAAAGAATCCAGTAGAGCAAATAATTCTCAGAGACAGAAATGGAAATTATTTCATCTAATGGGACAAAAAAACAACCTATTTAGCAGGAGGGTATGTGTCATAAGAACCTGGTGTATTTAGGATGGCCAATTTAGGATGAAGGGATTTAGGACACTAGGGTTAGTTTATGGCTTAGTGCATGTTTAGACATACCAGATCAGTCACTCATTTCTATTTAAAATGTGCCAGTAGGAAGGATTCCAAGCTCTGACAAAACTTGTTTTGTTGACTGAATTAGTGTTGGCATTCAAAGAAGATGCTAGGCAAACCAACTTCTAAGCCAGCTTTCATCCTCCCCCCCAAAAAAAGAAAATACCGACTTCTAAACAGCTATTCCCTACTAAGCACAGCATCTGCTAAGTCTTCCAGTAGTCTAATGAGAGCTGAACCACTGCAGCATGTTGGCTTATGGATAGCATATGCACAGACCTGCCTGTGTTGGCTTGCTTTCCTTAATCATTTTTTTAATTTAATATGTGTGTAATTTAATTAATGCAATTGATATGAAACAACTCTTTTTTTTATTATTAAATTCACTTGTATAATTGAAATACATAGATGAATTAAATGTGACAGTGAAATCCATATATAAAATTGCATTAACTCATTGCCAATTCTATAACTTGATGCTGATCAATTGAGGTTCAGGTTAGTGAGTCTCCTTACATACATACTGTAGAAGTACACAAAGCCCACCTGCCCTCAGGTCAAAGTTTTTCAGGTTCCCGGAATGCCTTTGTGTGTGTGTGTGTGTGTGTGTGTGTGTGTGTGTGTGTGTGTGTGTGTGTGTGTGTGTGTGTGTGTGTGTGTGTGTGTGTGTGTGTGTGTGTGTGTGTGTGTGTGTGTGTAAAAGCTCATATGAATTAAAAAACCAAGCTTGATGCTCTGGAACGTCCACTAAACAAGATCATAGCTGTTTCTGTTACGTTTCCAAAATGTGCTCAAGTGAAGTAGTCCTTTTGGATGGATATTACTATGTAAATCGTAACATATTAGAATGTGCACATTAATAAAAACCTGTGATTTGCAGCTGCTTTAGTGTCAGAACAAAAAACACAGTGCATGAAATATATGGGAATCTAAACACTAGATGCCATAAACACATCATACAGTGCTGCAATAGTAATAAATGTGGTCTTTTCCACCAGATGTGCAGTATATATTCTCTCCCAAGAACAGACAACACACATAGACATGGTTTCTGGCTATAAACACTACAACCAACAATATTCATCCCATATTCAGCAGTGAGCTATAATTCAACCCGAACCTTATTATAATAATATGGCACTCCGGCGTTGGCAACGTTCCATCTGCTACTGAGCAGAAGAGAGAAAATCTCACTGACGTGATCATCAGGGCCTGTAAATGGAGTAGAAGAGCAAAGCAGTCCTCCACTGTGAAGGGAATAAATATATGTACAAATAAATTTGCATTTATTTGCTTTTTTTATTTAATAAGATCACACTGAGTGCATGCATCGCATACTGTACTGTAATAGTGTATATCACATCAGACTTCTTTGACATTAGAGATGTAAAGAATAAAGTACTTTGTGTTGTGCAGAAATGAAAAAAATAATCCATAATTATTGGTGAAAAGAGTTATTGCTATCACTGTTAATTAATTGTACTAAAGAAATACTTTAATATTTAAATAATTAATTTAATTAACTTTTAATTAATTCAAATAATAATTAATTTGAATTCATTTGCAGCAGTTTGCTAAGAATTAGACCTTTTTTTTTGTTGAATAATGATATATTTTTTGTATATATTGTATTGTATATATACATTTATTTTCTATACTGCTTATCCTGCAAAAGTGCTTACGGCACAAGGCACCAGCGTACACCCTACATGGGATACCAGCCAATTGCAGGGCACAGGCATACACACCCAATCATGGACTACGAACAATTTGGAAACCTAAATTAGCCTATACAGTATGTACATTATGTGTTCTGTGGAAGAAATCTAAAGTACCACAAGGCAACCTACAATGTCCAAGGAGAACATGCAAACTCCACATACACATGTATTTTGTGACATACCGTATGTCACAAAAGTGAGTACACCCCTCACATCTCTGCAAATATTTAGTTATATCTTTTCATAGGACAACACTGCATAAATGACTCTTTGACACAATGAAAAGTAGTCAGTGTAAAGTTTGTATAGCAGTGTAAATTTATTGTCCCCTCAAAATAACTAAAAATACAGCCAATAATAGCTGAACCCCTGGCAACAAAAGTGAGTACACCCCTAAGTGAAAATGTGAAATGTCAATATTGTGTGGCCACCAACATTTTCCAGCATGGCTTGAATTCTCTTGGCCATGGAGTTCACCAGAGCTTCACAGGTTGCCACTGGAATCCTCTTCCACTCCTCGATCACAACATCACGGAGGTGGTGGAAAATTTGACACCTTGTGCTCCTCCACCTTCCTTTTCAGGATGCCCCAGAGGTGTTCTATGGGGTTTAGGTCTGAAGACATGCTTGGCCAGTCCATCATCTTTACCCTCAGCCTCCTTAGCAAGCCAGTGGTCATCTTGGAGGTGTGTTTGGGGTCATTAGCACAGTTACAGAGTGTTGGCTATCTTCTTATAGCCTCGGCCATCTTTATGTAAAGCAACAATTCGGTTTTTCAGGTCTTCTGAGAGTTGTTTGCCATGAGGTGCCATGTTGAACTTTCAGTGGCCAGGTTGAGAGAGTGGAAGATCTTTTATAGCAAATTTAACTTACCTGCTATGTGGTGACACCTGAGACAGTGTAACACTGATGAGTCACATGACCAAGGGGAAGGAAGATGACTAAATGTGCTCAATTTGTACATTTTCACTTAGGGGCGTACTCACTTTTGTTGCCAGGGGTTCAGCTGTTATTGGCTGTATCTTTAGTTATTTTGAGGGTACAATAAATTTACACTGCTATACAAACTTTACACTGACTACTTTTCATTGTGTCAAAGAGTCATTTATGCAGTGTTGTCCTATGAAAAGATATAACTAAATATTTGCAGAGCTGTGAGGGGTGTACTCACTTTTGGGACATACTGTGTGTGTGTGTGTGTGTATATATATATATATATATATATATATATATTGTGTGTGTATTAAAAAAAAGAGTATTTTTTCTCTTGTCATGTTACAGAGAAAATCATAAAATCAACTTCATTAAATCTATCATGGTGTAAAACCTACTGACTGTTACAAAGTCTGTTACACCCCTTGCGCTGTGAAAAACATATCAGAAATATTTTGTATAAAATATTAAACTAAAAGCTATCAGAACATATGCAGACATAGCAGACATGCAACATTGGAAACAAGCACTAAACTGTACCAGATAGGCAAACCATTATAATCACAAGTAGAATTAAAGCAGGCAAAGATGATGAGGAGGACGATGGAGCTACATCCATATAATGGATCAGAGCTTTTAGCTCATATATTCCAAGCTCTATTAAATCACTTGCCTGTGTTATGATGATGGACAAAATGTCACAGCACTAATAGCCTACTATAAAGGACGCATCAGTCGTGCTTGAAAATGTGAAGCTTGCACCGAATAACCCGAATACACTTTACAGCAAGGAGATAAATTGGTTCAACATTCTGTTCCCTTTTTTTTTTTGCCTGGACAGACGGACCACACGGAGATGATTCCACACCGATAGGCTTTTTATTAAAGCTGAGGAGTTCACCAAGAAACATCATGCAAGGGATAAAATGCCATCAGATGCAATTAGGCATCAGGAGTGTTCTGGTAATTGTGTCATTTTTATCGTCAGCATACTTTATTGCTTCTCACGTCTGAGGAGCCAGAGTCTGCAAATTGCAGCATTAGGGCTGGCTCTTTTCCCATGGCCTGCACACTGTGCACTTATTAAACCTCAACGTGGCCACTCATCAGGAAGACTTGATAAATTACTGATTAATCACCTCACCACAGACTTGCCAACGTCTGTCAGAAAAAAGTAGATAACACACGCTCAAAAAGTCACTCCAGATAATGTTAGGGATTCATTTACACAGTCATTGAGTCATCATCATCATTCATTCAATCTTTCATTTTCTATGCCACTCATCCTATACAGGGTCGCTGGAGGCCAGGAGCCTATCCAAGGAGATTTCGGGCATGAGGCGGGTAAACCTTGGGCAAGGTGGCAATCCATGTCAGAGCACACATATGCTCATTCATACACAACAGGCGATTTGGGAATCCCAATTAGCCTAATCTGCATGTCTTTGGACTGTGGAAGGAAACCAAAGTAAACCCATCCAGCACAGGGAGAACATGCAAAGCCCACACACAGAGACCCGAGGCAGGAATCATACCCTCAACCCCAGAGGTGTGAGGCCACGGTGCTAACCACTACTCTACAGTGCCACCCGTCATGATCATATGCATATCAACAAGTGTTATATGAAGTAGGAGAATTTTCTCTAAATATCAAGACATATTTGGAAAAATAGAAATCACTGATTGATCGTTGTGAACAATAGTGATCAGTAACCAGTTGTTGGGAGCAAGGGTAATTAGAAACTGGTTGTTCTGAACAATGGTGATCAGTGATTGTTGGGAATCATGTAAATCAAAGATCAACCATTTGGGGTATTGGTCATAGGAAGATTTCTCGCCTGTCATGCAGAAGGCCTGTGCTCAATTCCTACCAAATGCCCAAACCACAGCCACTGGAAGGAGTGGCGGTCCCAAGCTCAGATACAATAGAAAGGTTGCGTCAAGAAGGGCATCTGGTGTAAAACCTGTGCCAAGTTGTGTGCGGATCTGATGGGCAGCTATGGTGACCTCTATGGGAGTAGCCTAACAACACAAGACAAGACAGCCTAACAAGACTAACAACAAGTGATTGACCCTTGTGGACAATGGTGATCAGTAAATGATTGTTGGCAACAATGGTGATCATTAACTAGAAATAACAGAAATCAGGAATTGACCCTTATGAACAATGGTGATCAGTAACTGGAGTTGGTTCACTGATTGTTGAAAATAATATAAATCAATGATTGACTATTTTGAACAATGGTGATTGGTTGATGAGAACGCCAAGTCATGCAAGAGGATGTCAGGCTGTCAGGCTTTAAACACTGGTGATGAGCTGAGTAAACCTGTTCTCTAAACCAGCAGCTCTATTGTGTCTATCAAGTGCTGGAAGGTTGCTAACTTCTGATCAAAAAGTATCTGAATTTGTTGTTAGTGTCTTTTATATAAAACCCCTAAAGCTGTCTAAAAGGTCGGCAAAAAAAAAGTCCCTATGTTGTTTAATATACAGTACCTGTGACTGACATATGTTAGCTAACCATATACATCTAAACGACAGGGTTGTAAGATAAGATATGAACCATTATGAGTTGCCATTGGCCCTGGTTTAATAGTTTGGGAATATTTTTATTATTTCAGTACTCATCATAATTACTTATATATCACTTAATTCTATATACATTTCTATATACAATTCTATAAAAACTTTTATTAAAAATGTTTTAGACTGGCTCGATTCCCTTCTCTGTGTGCATGGAGTTTGCATGTTCTCCCTGTGCTTGGTGGGTTTCCTCCGGGTACTCTGGTCTCCTCCCACATTCCAAAGACATGAAGATTAGGCTGATTGGCGTTTCTAAATTGCCCATAGTGTGTGAGTAAGAGTGTATGTGTGTGCCCTGCGATGGATTGGCACCCTGCCTCGTGCCCTATGTCTCCTGGGATAGGCTCCAGGCTCACCATGACCCTGAATACAGGATAAAGCGGTATAGACGATGAGTGAGTGAGAGAGTGTTTAAGACAGAGCCTGAGATTATTGATGAACAAATGTTGTGCTAAACCTGGGCTAAAAAAGCAATGATTTAAGTATTGCCTTTATGCTAGAGCTCTATGTTTCTAACCAATCATGGCTGAGACTGAATTCAGAAACAGATCATAATATAGAAGGCTGGATTTCTTATATGTACACAGCTGAGAGTGTAACAGCGTTGCAATTGTTATTTGTTGTGAATTTTTTGTAACACTGTATGTGGCATTTTGTGGCATATTGGTTAGCACCGTGGCCTCTCACTTTCAGGGTTACAGTTTTTGATTTTTGCCTCGGGACTGGGAGTGCATGAAGTTTGCATGTTCTCCCCATACTCGTGGGTTTCTTACAGGTAATCTGGTTTCTTCCCACAGTCCACAGACATATAGAGTAGTCTAATTGGCATTTTTAAATTCCCCAGAGTGTGAGTGTGTGCTTGATTATGTGTCTTGTGATGAATTGGCACCCCGCCAGGTGTGCCTTGCCTCATTCTCGGGTCCCCTGGGATAGGCTCCAACCTTGAATGAGTGAGTAAGTGAGTGAGTGAGTGAGGGTATTTTGTAATTTACTTATAAATCTATGAAATATAAAATAAAAATAAAGAGTAAAAAGTTGTTTTTTCCTTCTATATACTTCTTTTCTATTTATTTCTTTTTTGTAACATCCCCACCTCCCCTTAAGTGGCTCATGTAGGTGATCAGCCAAATATTCTCAAAAAGTCCACTGTTTATTTTTCAAATATAAAGCACCGATTGTGGATTTTTTTCCATGTTACATTTGTTCATGTTTTTTAATATAAATAGACTGTATTCAGAATAGCCCTATGATAGACTGGCACCTCATCTTCATCTGCTGTATCCCACCTTATGTACCACAAATCTGCTGGGATAGGTTCCAGGCCTCCTGTGACCCTGTACAGGATAAGTGGTATAGAGCATGAGTGAGTAAAAATGAGAGTATTCAGAATCCATTTATAAAAGAATAGATGAATAGAGACCAAGCTAAGGTCTTCGGCAGATTCTCTGTGGAGTAGGTGTGTAATGTATGAAGCAGAAATGCATTAGTTATAATAATCACTGCAAATATGGACTGCATCTCACTAGGGAACATTTGTAATAAATTTTTAATTCTCTACTTGCACAGTTGTTAAATAACATCATTAGCTAGAAACAGATCCTTATTATCCATGTGTGCGAGCTGCCGAAATAGATGCTTCGAATATTTGGAGCAAATTTATTGCACACTACTGATGGGATGGAGGCAGTTCTCACCGGGGGACGAGCGCCCAGTGACACCCAGTGTGAACCGTGACTCATAACATTAGAAAAGCAGGACCTGAATAGTAGGAATGACATTTCCTCAGTCCGTCACGGATGGAAAGGGTCAGTGCGGACAGAGAAAAGAGGATTTTATAAAAAGCTTTATTCGTGTCAGTGAAGTAAAGCTCATAAGGACTACAGATTAGAGGTTTTAACCATGCACTTAGCCAAGCTTGAGTTTCTGCTCATTTAACAGCCACAGCTGCACAGTCTGATACATAAGGAATACTACGAATAATATGTTTAATTAATATAAAAAACCTTTTTTCAAACTCTACTCAGAGGGAAGAGAGACACATTCGGATAGATGACATTTTTGGATCTTTTCAGTATATGTCCATTGACAGAAATTTTCCCACTTGAAACATGTGCTAATATGGTGTATTCATTTTCTGCAACTGTAAGCGAAGAATGGTTTGAGTTCACAAACGTTAAATAAAATCTATAAACCTATATCCAACTTTGCTAACATTAGAGAACTAAAGAGCAAGTTAAACATCTTTCTTACTTAGTTTTTGCTGAAAATGGTCGAAATCTTCACCTTCTGTATCTGGACGAAGAATTTGAACAAAAATGATCCTGCACTTTTTAAGAGGGTTGATATTCAAGTAAAATGACTGTTACATTAAGTACTGTATACAGTAGCCCATTTAAATTAATATTTTCCTCCACAGCAGTTTGAACAATTGTTGTACCTGACTTTCTGGTGCATTGTCCTCCCCCCTACAAAGGTTAATGTCTTAAAAGGAATGGTCACTTACAGTATCTTCAGTGCTCTAACTTGTCCACTGGGGGTGCTTTTCGCAAGGATGCTTAGACCCCACAGAATGTTGTTAGCAGCTATATATTTTTATAATGATATTTCATGCTAAGATGATACCCCCCCCCCCCTTTTCGCTTACATTATGAATGTAATTTCTAGTGTCTGGTCATAACATATAAGTATTCTAACCTCAGCAAAAGCATCAGTGGCAACAGGATTAGTCTCCCAAAATCAAATTCAGCTGAAGATCCTAGCGACCCATTTCCTTCCTCCTGCTAATTCCTTTCTGTTTGTGCTGGCACGTGGAGTCTGAGCCGGAGTGTATGATTAATACTGCGAAATTAAATAGCTTTGCAGAGGAAGGCTGAATTCATTTCACACAAAGAGTGCATGATTTCTCACCATTTTGGGGCATCAAGTCTCTCATTTCAATTTCCACTTGGGCTGCGGGCCACAGATTGAGCTATGGTGTTATTTTTCAGTTGACTTTTTTCTGGATTTCCGTTTCGGATGAATACCAGAGTCTTTTTTATTTTTTTTTTAAGCAAAATTAGCTCAGCATGCTCCTGCTGACAACGACAGGCCGCTTTACCTTGCGTTGCTCGAAGCCAGGCCTCCTGCTTTCTCTACTTGTTTTTTCTCCCTATTTTTTTTCCCTCTCTTTGGATAAAAGGGCCATTTTCAGTGCATATACCTCGCAAAGGTATGAGCTGACTGCAAACCCAGGACAGACTGAAGCAAATCTCAGGACCCTGGCCTCTGTTTATCGCATCCAGTGCAAATATAGATGCTCAATTTCCCAGCAGTGGGCTATCTGTTAATCCATTTATCTCCAGCAAACAATAATGTCACGCTACGTTAGTGGGGAGACATTTTAAGAGATGCTATGAATAACGCGATCGAATTACACAGTGCAGGCCAGGCAAAACAATAATAAAAGTTCTAGACAGCCATACAGACTGGGTTGGAGAGAAGGACTGGCATTTCTCAAAAATATTAATCTACTATATTTTAGGGTCAAATACCATTGGCCAGCTATGCTCAGACATAGTCAATGTTTTCTAAAAAGTAAATGGGGCAAAATGTAATTGTTGGCAAATATAATCTCCCACTAATCCTGCAAAATGATTTGTGTATTTTATACATACTCTTATATAAATGCAACTATGAAATGAAGGTCAGGGCAAATGTTTGCACAAAGATTATATTTAGTGAATTTAATGGTCACATACCAGCTAAGTCAATGTGCATTACAGAATTGTGACCTTTATGCTCTCTAAAATGTCCAGAAAAGTTACATCTATTTATTTGTTTTTTGACTATTAGGAAGGAGAAGACAAAAAAAAATAATTCCCCAAATCCACTGCTGAACCCTTGAACACAACTCCTATCCACTATGCTCTACTGTATGCTGGCATTGCATTGCAAGTCACTTTGAAAACAAAAATCATGAACATGTTTATATCAAACTGGAGGTTTAATTTGCTATATTCTATAAGACCATTGAATAGCGTAAATATAATTAAAAAAATATTATAGCTGCTAGAAACACGTAAATAACATTTAAATAACAATATCGACAAAGTATAGAATCATCTACAGATGTAAATTATGCACATTCAGTGATATTGGTTCACAAACACTGTAAACAACCAGGTTTAATTCCAGGTTTAAATCCAATCAGGAATAAACTGCCACAGACAAGTAATTGGTTTGCTACATAAAAGCCTTCATTCAATAGAGCGATCGCTCTGTGTGCTTATATCTTTCTAAGTGAGAGTAATTTCATCATCTACAACTCGAGCTGAAACTGGCTCACTAAGCCAGAGGGGGAGGGGGAAAAAATCAATGAACATAATTTCTGTAGTTCCCGTTAATGTTGGTGTACCGAGCACGTAAGTGCAAACAACATCCATTAGACTAACTGCTGTGTCTCATAATCACAAAAAAAAAATTTTTTTTTTACAGTCACATAGAAAACACACAGTATGATTAAGTCAAAAAATGCATAATGAATCAGCCAATGAATTTTTCGAATTAAGACTTTTTTTTTCATCAAAGACACATGGAAATAAACAATAACTTCATAATAAAATATCAGTATAGAATAATCATAAGAATGAATGGAACAGCTGTTAAATTTTATTCACTCTTTTTTTTTTTTATCTTTTACCATAAATAAAAATAATAAAACCATCAGAAATTATTAGAATTGATTGCTTACTGACTAATGAGCATTAATTCCAACTGATTTCTAGCCCAATCCAGTTTTAAATCCTGATTTACAGCACTACAGAATGAATTAATAAATTACAAGCATGTAGTATTTCTATACAAAACATTTTATTTACCTGTTTTTTCTCCTGTCTACCTTATATGGCAGGGATTTTTATTTATTTAGCTGAAACAAAACCCTTTCATTAAGAAAATAAAAATAAAAATACTTGTCTCATTACTGACAGTGGTCACATGAGATCTATACCATTTCAAAGTCCATGTAACAGAAATGCTTGTTTTGTTTCAAGAGATGTCTGGAAATGTCACATTACAGGGTATTTATTTCATTTTGCTATTAGGAAATTAAAGCACGAAAAACCCCAAAGTCACTGTTGAGTCATTGGACCCAACTCTTAACCCCTAAACATCTTTGTTTGAATCCTGTTAAATTGGAAGTTGTTTTTGATCCATTTTTAATAGCAATAACCTGCATTCTCTTTACAAATCAATGAACAAAATTCTGACCTCCCGACAGAGAAAATGGTTCACATTAACCTATGACTGGATATAACACAGCTTTCTGACGGTCTGTATTTCTTCAACCATCTTTGGAAGTGAGACAAATGACTCCATAAGCATGCTGTTTAGATTTGATATTTTCAGAATTAGATTTTAGTTTTTGGCATAAATTTGAGTTACCATTATGAGGTTGAGGTTGATTATTCTCTCATAACAACACATCCCAAAGTTATTTATGCCAGCGATTATAATTAGTATGAAATTCAAGCCCTAACTATTAACCTTGCTTTAAAAAGGCACAAAAACACGGACATATAATGTGGTTCTTTACTGAGAATTGCTCACTATTAAGCTTGAGTGTGAACATTTTATTTGAGGTTATGTAATTATTAATGTCATCCTGAACCACCAAAACCTCTGACAAAAAGAAGCTGATGGTCAGAGTTATCAGTCAATATTAAAATAAATGATTGAAGGTTGGAAGTGATTAACATTATTGATTTTACTTTTTTTTTTAATTCTAACCCCATATCTACAAAAGTAGAAAGGATTATTTTAGACATATGTGAAATAAAAGCCAGTGCTCACTGCTTTAATATTTCAGAGAATTAGAGTACCAGTAAATTGCAGTATAATTGGATTTTTATTAGAAATTGTAAGATCTAACTGATATCGTATAAAATAAACATCATCATACTGGATAGTCCAGTTAGATCACTCTAAATCCAGGATGTTCCCTGCAGCAAAAACAACCAGCCATATTTCACTGTCTTATTATGTTTTCAATTACAAAGGATTAGTAGTTGTTCTTAGACTGGTCATGCAGCATCGGCAAGATCACAAATCAGGAGTTTATCAATCTACAGACCAAGAGCTAGACTAACAAATGACATTTTTGGATGAGTCTTTAGGGAAGGCTGTAATCTGACTATGACCTTCATCATAACCTTAACATTTCCTTTTGAATCTCATCCTGCCTCAGGCTGCTGATCCTTGCTACACTTTTAACCTGGTATGTATGTATGGATGTATGTGCCTTGATTTCTGTCAGCTCATAGCCAACACAGTCCTTGACCTGTAACATCATTACTGTGTGGATTAAGAGAAAAGGGCACTTCACTTGTGTACTGAATATGGATTTGTTTGCATATGTAAGACGAAACCTGCACCTCTGACACACCTTGTCAACATTTAGCAGAAAACAAGACTGAATAATGAAAGCCTGACTACATTTAAGGCTATAAGATTGTGTTCTATAAAATGTTGCAGTCACATACTCTCTCAATACACGTAAAGGGACATGCATGTATTATGTATTGTGCTATATGATTGACACATTTTTAAATATTTTATTTATATATATATATTTACATATTATGGCATGCCGTTTAGGAAAATATTAATGAGAGAACTTAATGAAAACTCTGAATATATTGAATGAAACGTGAGAATATTGAATGAATTCCGAATATATTGATTGAAACTCTATATATATTGAATGAAATCTGAATATATTGAATGAACTGTGAGAATATTAAATGGATTCCGAATATATTGATTGAAAAATATATATATTGAATGAATTCTGAATATATGGATTGAAAACTGATATATATTGAATGAAAAGTCTGAATATATTGAATGAAACATGACGTCATCGAAACACAGCGCCATCTTTAGGAAGGATGAGTGAGTCGGCGCGAAACTTGGTTGCTGCAATTGTGAGAAATGAAGAGATGGTGAACACATTGATAAGTGCGTGTACGGCCCAAAGTGGTGGCACAAGCCGCACTCAGTATCAGACTACGGATGAAGAAATATATTCGCTATTTCACCGCGGAAGACCGGTGTTATGCGCTAAAATGCTCCCGTGCCACAGATTGCACCCCCCCTACATAATCTCCGTCAAATATTATATTAGACCAGAAATTTCTAGGTTTATGATTTAGAAATTACAAATTAGACCAAATGGATTTGATTATAAAATAAGCATTATAAAAAAAATACATGTTGTATAGGGGAAAATATAAATTATTATTTTTAATATACAAGATGTATTTTTGATATTGCTTATTTACTAATAAAAATAATTTCGTAAAATTTTTCATCATAAATATTTATTTAGTGCAAGCATTTTTGTATTACATGACAAATCCCTGTAAAATAAATGTGCCACAAAATAAACATTATATGAGAATTTGTATTCATGGTCTCGACACCTGTCACGTGCCAAGGGTTAATTATAATAGTTATATCATATTTGATAACAATAAACCTATGAATTTATGTTGTAATATAATATTTGGTAGAGATTATGTAGTGGGGGGCGGGGGGTGCAATCTGTGGCAGGGGGGCATTTTAGCGCATAACACCGGTCTTCCGCGGTGAAATAGCGAATATATCTCTTCATCCGTAGTCTGATACTGAGTGCGGCTTGTGCCACCACTTTGGGCCGTACACGCACTCATCAATGTGTTGACCATCTACTCATTTCTCACAATTGCAGCAACCAAGTTTCGCGCCGACTCACTCATCCTTTCTAAAGATGGCGCTGTGTTTCGATGACGTCATGTTTCATTCAATATATTCAGACTTTTCATTCAATATATTCAGATTTCATTCAATATATATAGAGTTTCAATCCATATATTCAGAATTCATTCAATATATATATTTTTCAATCAATATATTCGGAATCCATTCAATATTCTCACGTTTCATTCAATATATTCAGAGTTTTCATTAAGTTCTCTCATGAATATTTTCCTAAACGGCATGCCATAATATGATATATATATATATTTTTTTTTAAGACATGGAGATGAAAACAGGAAAATACTGTAACATGAATGAAAAAAGCTTTAGGTCTTACATTAGGGATTCTCATGCTCCTGACACAGATGCAAATATTAGTATATGGTGAAATTGTACAAAAAAAGAACAGACTATGAATAAATACATTTTCAATTGATATTCATCTATATAAATAAATAAATAAGTCTGTACATTGGTCAGGACTCACTCTTTCAGTGATATTTAAGTTTCATACATTGAAGGTCTCAAAAAAAATCTCAGACAGGACAAAATGTAATGGATTTTTAATGATTTTTTTAAATGGAAATTGAATGAAGTTATAAGCAGTTATGTGCCAGATTATGTCACAGAATCTAGCTGTTTTTTTCCCTTGAGGTGGGTTTGGCTATACATGTTACTCAACTGACCCAATCAATGCAAAAGTTTAGATGTTTACTCAGGATATGCAGAAGACACAGAAATGACCGTAATGCACCCACAGGCCGCCACAACAAGAAACAGAAACGAAAGCGTGACGCAGCATGGCTTACTCCAAAAAAGGAGAGTAGACTATGAAAACTGAACCTTCAAAAATGAATGGACAGATCAAAGTATGTTTACTGTTCCTGCAGAAAGTTTTAAACCAGTTTGACTTTTATGTTCCAAAACTAATAAATAGCAGTAAAGTTAAGCATCACTATGAGATAAAAACAGGGGGTGTTAGAGGAAACTGAGTCTGAGGTGAGGGCGTGTAAAATACCCGAACTGAGAGCCCAGTGTTTTATGCAAAAATTAAGAGCATGTGGAAAAAAAAAAAAGGTTTCAATTTGCTAGGGAGCATAAAGATTGAACTTTGCAGTAATGGAAAAAGGTCATGTACCTGATGAGTCTAGATTTATAAAAGTACCATTGGAACACCTGAAGTAATGCACATCATGCCTAGTACAAACCTCTGGAGGCAGTGTTATGATCCGGGGGTTGCATAATATGGTAATGAAAGGAAGACAATTGACTTTCTGAATGTACTGCATGACCAGATTATCACATCCATGGAGTTTTTCTTCCCTGAAAATCTATATTTGTTAAACAACTTAGACACATGTCATCTTTGATGACTGTGGCCAATTCGTATCTAAAAATGATTCCTCATGCCACCAGATACGAATTGGCCACAGTCATCAAAGATGACATGTGTCTAAGTTGTTTAACAAATATAGATATAAATATCAGTAAATGAAAACTGATCTCACAATGTATTGACTCATTTTCGTGTTATAATCTCAATCCACCATAGAATCATTGCATTGTTATAATCTCAATGCACACGGTAATCAAAGATAAAGATTATTATTTAACTAAATAATAGAGCGTTTTACTTTTTGGGTCAGGAAATGTGTGTTATATGTTGTGGAATATCCATGCAATGAATCAGCAGTTACAGTTATGTTAAAAAATTAGTACCCCCTCAATGTGCTTATCTGTAAAAACATAATAGAAACCATCTGATCATGGTAGGTCTCAGTATCAGGCAACTACAACCTCAGATAACTAACAACATGTAACTTTTTTCACCATGCCTTTATTTGTTTAATAATTTTGTCAAAAAGAAATAAATGGCCAATACAAAGTAGGGGGTATTCCATGCTTAATAACTTGTAGATCCACCTTTAGCTGCAATAAACTTGCAAAAATTGTTTCCTATATGACTTTATCAGTTTGTAACATCATTGTGGGGGAATTTAGGCTTATTCAGCCTTACAGCATTGCCTTAGTTTATTGAGGTTTTGGGGCATTCACTTATGCACAGCTCTCTTGAGGTCCCGCCACAGCATTTCAATTGGGTTGAGATCTGGACATTTTTTCCTGCTTTAATAATTGTTAAATAAATGTCTGTTTACACAAAAAAATCCTCACCATATCACCAATTATAAAATTAGCCTTTGCATCTGCCGTAACAGTTTCTGTACAAACTACTACAGAAAAGATAATAATTACAATCAGTGCGTTACTGTCAGAGGTGCTGTGATTGGAAATCAACCAAAACAGTTCAACCAATGAGATTAAAGAAATGAGACATGAAACATACTATGTTTTTCCCTTTTCCCTAAATAAAATGAGATATTTTTACTTTCTGTTTTGTAATTTTTCCAGAGTAGTTTCAAACATGATCAGGCAAAGGCTTTCTTTCTGGTTGTTTGAATACTGTATAGGCTCACACACACACACTCCCTCCTCTACCTTCTTGTCACTGATGCTCCCTAAGGCACTGCCAAGGTGGTTTCTGGGTGATTAATGTGACTTACTTATATCCAAGCGTAAACACATTAAAACAAAGTAACAGCATGCCTAAGGGTCCTCTGGGTGTCCACTGTGCAAAGAGTAGGAACTAATTAGAGCTTTTCATAGCATGCTGTTTGTATTGCACTGCCATAATGTGTCAGGCCATGAGCTGTACGATACCACTGGGAGATTCGAGCATCCTCTGAGGCTATATAACTACAACTAACAGGCAAGATATGTAAGCTAATATAACAGAACAAATCACATGAACACACAAAGCACTTCCTTCAAGTTAAGCTATTACACATTGGTCTTCCATCAGAGATGACAAATTGTTTAACAAATATAGATATAAATATCAGGAAATGAAAGCTGATCTTGCCATTCCAACACGAAAATTTGTTCTGTTTAGGATTTGTATATTTTATACATTCTCACTCCTCCATTCAAACCTTTTTCCACTGCGAAGATTTTAACAAATTGCTCTGAGATCCCATGCAATTAGTAATTATTCACCAGGAAAATACATGTTTCAGACTAGACCTGGGGTGGGCAAACCTATTGCTTGAAACCAATTCAGTTTTTCTTCCCTCATTCTACCCTCACTGAAAGTTTGTTCCTTCGTTTGCAAGGAAATGTCAGTGAAGGGACCTTCCCTCAACAAAATTCCACCATTCTGAACACCCTGCGAAGTCACCAGTGAAGACGTCACTTTCTCTCTGCATAATGTTACCATTGTAATTTAAGCACCTCGGTTACCTGTCTCTGCTGCGGTGGAAATGTAACTATATGGATATTAAATTTTGACTGATACCATTATGAAACATATGCTATTGAAACGTGTATACCTTGTAAATAAATTATTGATTAGTAATAATAATAATAATAATAATAATAAATAAATTAATTAATTAATTAATTAATTAATTAATTAAAGATGTATGGAGATTTTTTTTTTACAGATTAATAGCCTATATAATACTATGGATTTCTTTATTAAATTAAAATTCACATTATTGTGTGCTATTAATATGATGTCGTCCTTGATAATCATGATAATAAATAAATCCTTTTTCAAGCTCCTTTTTATTTCAGGCTCAGGCGAGACGCAATGACTGATGGGAAATTTTTTCATTCCCTTTTCCAGTTAAGTGAAAACCTGTTGTTCAGTTGTTCCCTACACCTTTCTCATGGAATCACACTAAACATGGCTGAACACCCTGTGAAGTGTACTTCGCAGGGTACTTCAGGCCGATTGCAACGCACCTTAAGGCTGCGTTCCATTCTGAAGTGTAGTATCAGCGTGGACGTCACTTCCTCCGTGAGTTACCATGGTAACATAAGCACCTCAGATACCTGTTGCTGCTGCTGTAGAAATTTCACACTACGGACATAAAATATTAAATATATGTTAACACAAAAACTGATACCATTAAAACATATATTAGCGAAACTTGTATAGCTTGTAAATAAATTATTGATTAATTATAATAATAAAAATAATTGATTAAAGATATATGGAGTTTTTTTATGGATTACTAGCCTATATAATACTAAGGATTTCCTGATTAAATTAAAATGTAAATTTTTGTGTCCTTCTAATATGATGTCATCGTCAATAATAGTGATAATAAATATATAAATCCTTTTTCAAGATCCTTTTTTTTTCACACTCCAGCGAGACTCAGTGGCTGATGGAAATTTTTTCATTCCCTTTTCCTGTGAAGTAGAGACCTGTTGTTCACTAGTTCCCTACAACGTTCGCAGTTCCCTTTGAACTGAACATTTTCGCTCCCTGCTGTTTGGAATCACACTTAACATAGCTGAACACCCTGTGAAGTATACTGTACTTCGCAGGGTACTTCAGGCCGATCGGGACACATCTTGAGGTATCTTGCAGGTAACTTCCTGATTGACTGAACACACCTGATCCAGGTAATCAGCAGTGAATAGTGCAGGGATCATTAAAAAACATGCACGGCTGTAACTCTCAAGGACCAGGGTGGGCCTTTTTTTTTCACACTCAAAATGAGAAATTTTCCATTCAAACAAAGTGATGAAAATGGCAGTGCAAGACTAATAGGGCAGGTTAGGTTTCAGTGAGAGGAGACATGACACTACAGAAACATTAGTAGCCTTGGTAATGATGGATTTGAAAAATGGTTATTCAAGAAACACACTTGTGGTTCTCTCACTGAAAATACCGGAGATCTTTGGCTATGGTCATATTGTAAGCTTTATTGCACCATTGCATTTTTATTTTTTATTTTTTTGCTTAGATCAGATCTGTTTATCTTGATGGATCACATGCATTAATGTATGTGCAGCAAGCGATCCATTTGTGCCATAACTGTCCCTGAAATACCCATATGCACATTGATATCAGTTTTGCATGATTAGAGCAACAATCTTTTAAGTCAGTTAAATCAGTTTTACAAATTTGATTGTCCAATGCTGAGATACACTATCAGGTTACAGTTTTTAAATTGACCTTTTTATGTCCTAATTTGAACTTTTTGAACCTAATTTTGAAAATCATATTAAGAAATAGGTATTTAATTTAGAAATGTAACGAATTACTTCATTCTTTGGAACAACTTTAATGTAATCTTTTGAGAAAAGGCCAAAATTTGTAGGACTCATTTAAAACAGTTTATGGTTTAATACTAGCTTGGCTGTCTGTGTGTGTGTGTGTGTGTGTGTGTGTGTGTTGGTGTGTGTGTGTGTGTGTGTGTGTGTGTGTGTGTGTGTGTGTGTGTGTGTGTTGGTGTGTGTGTGTGTGTGTGTGTGTGTGTGTGTGTGTGTCTGTGTGTGTGTGTGTGTGTGTGTGTGTGTGTGTGTGTGTGTGTGTGTGTGTGTGTGTGTGTGTGTCGGTGTGTGTGTGTGTGTGTGTGTGTGTGTGTGTGTGTCTGTGTGTGTGTGTGTGTGTGTGTGTGTGTGTGTGTCTGTGTGTGTGTGTGTGTGTGTGTGTGTGTGTGTGTGTGTGTGTGTGTGTGTGTGTTGGTGTGTGTGTGTTGGTGTGTGTGTGTTGGTGTGTGTGTGTGTGTGTGTGTGTGTGTGTGTGTGTGTGTGTTTCATTCAGAATTACGTTAGTATGTGTGAGCAAACACATAAAAGCATAAAAGTTTAGCTTTCCTTTTTCACTGTAGTTAATATTCTGTATCCGTTTGTTTGGGTCTCAGGCAATAATTGTGATTAAACTGTAATGAAACTTAAACTCCAGGTAGCAAAACAAACGAATAAATTGCGCTGGAGGTTGCATATGTACTGTACTTGCACAAGCTTTCGATTAAATTTCATCACATTTTATTAAAACCAATGCATAAGAAAACATTCTCAACATGGTTCCAGAGAAATGCCTGACATCATGAAGCTGCTTCTAGTGATTCTGCATCAAACAAGACTCCACAGCTGTACTGGAGTATCGCTGAGCTGACAGTGTGCTCTAAACCCTGTGGGGTAGTAAGCACCAAGAGCCCCAAGCTGCTGCATTAATAATGACTGTGCGCCCTACTCATTGGCCTTCCCTTCCACCAGAGACCTGACACACACCGTGTCTCGATAGCCCTGCAGGCCTGATTGATTTACCACCCATTATTTATATATAAGTGTTAAGACTTTGATATGGCCTGTAGCTTTCTACCAAAGGTGCTCACATTGATAACAAGAAAATCCTTACAGGCAGAAAGAAAAACCATGTAAACACTGCTGTTCTTAGACAAGGTATTTTTTTTTCCAGCTATTTGGTTTTCTCATGTGCACCAAGGAGACAGTATTACCAATTATTTTTTTTAGGGTAGCGTAGCTAGGACATCCTCCAAAAATATCTAGAAGTCACCAGATGAAGTCAAACTGAACTTATATATTCACTTACTACTTTGAGGAGAAAATTGACTATAAAGAAAAACAGCAACACAAACTTACTACAGTATGTAACACAAAGGTCTCCATACACTGGGGAAATGAATATGTAATTCTTTTTACAAAAACAACTTCAGGTTTTATAGTGTCTACATACTGTAATTTCCATTCCCTACAAACACACAGAAAGCCATCTCAACTACTCATAAACTGAACACTGTGTGTTAAATGTTCTTTGTGTTGTCTCTTTTCCTGTACCACACAAAAAGTGTATGGGCAGGACAGATGTTGATCTGTGATTGGGAACAATGGTGATTAGTGATATGTTAATTGGTATGATGGTGATAATGGCCATCGTGAACACTGGAGTTCAGTGATAGGTCATTGGTAAAAAATGTTGATCAGTGATTGGTCACCTAGAGTAACGGTGATCAATGGGCTTTTGGAACGATTGGGATCAGTGATTGTCCATTGGGTGCAACAGTGATTGGGATCAGAGATTTCTACTGGCTCTCACTACCGAGGATGTGAATTCACTGTTCTGTTTTAGGTAAAAGTCACAGCTTGTAGGTGTAAGTTTCACATCCTCTTTCACATCACATGTACTATACACAATATATCCATATTTGATATGATCTGCGTTTTAGCTGGAAGAAAGAAAGAAAGAAAGAAAAAGTATCTATCTATCTATCTATCTATCTATCTATCTATCTATCTATCTTTAACAACTATAAAATAGATTTCAGCCTTGTAGGAATTAAGAAGTAGTGATTTCCTGATTAATAAATTATGACTCAAATGCAGACGGATGACCCTCCTGAACCACACAAAGAGAGATGCAGGAGATCAAGGCTTTTATTTTTCCATGAGGTCTCAATGGCAAACGAACATCAGAATTCAAGGCTAGCCCTGTTAGCCTGAGTGCTAACCCTAGAGCCCAAATCAATAAGCTGGCTGTGGCTCTTTGAGACTTGAACCGCACTGCCACAAGGGCTAACCTTGAGCCAATTCACAGAAGAAAGAGAATGAGAGAGAAGGTCTTCTGTGCTTTCTCTTTGGGTTATAAAAGGACCCTAATCAAAACAGACTAGAGAGTGCATGCCCAACCAACTCTTGTTTCGATTTTAATCAACTTTAGAAGGGATGTCTGAAAGCGTGTGTGTGCGTGTGTGTGTGTGGACTGAGCATATGAGCTAAAAATTCCTCCAGCCCCTATTTTTTTACTGGTCCCAGACGAAAGTAAGTAAGGAATAAAGCAACTGCGGTCATACTGTTTTGGGAAAATAATCAATGATGGGCTGGTGTGACGGGCTGGATTTACTGTTATCATGCCAAAGTTGATTATTTTTCCCACAATAGAATGTCTTAATGCTTTAACGCCTCTCTTTTTCTCTTTCTTAAAATGACTAGAACTCTACCGAATATTTTTTTTTAAATGAGAACCCCCGGAATTATACATATGACTCAGTTTTCCAAAAAAACTTGAGTAATTACGTGAGTAATCAGTTCAGTCATGATTTAACATGGATGGCAATTACTTTTTCACATGTGGTCAGGCAGATTTGGACGGTTTTTTCTCCTTAATAATCATAATCCTTTAAAAACTACATTTTGTATTTACTCAGTTTATCTTTGTGTAATATTACTATTTATTTGATGAATTATATAAGTGTGACAAATATGCAAAAAAAGGAAGGGGCAAATAGTTTTTCACAGCACTCTAGCTTAAATAGATTTATATTTAGCTACTATGTAGACTATTCTAAAATCATAGAAGATTGTATTTTGTGTTTGAGGAAATTACTATTCATGGAGTATAAATACTGTGTATCTCTTGATCTAGTTTAATACACGCATGGGGAAGACTGGACAATTGTTAAGAAGACAATTATTAACATCTACATAAGAATAAATCACTTAAGGTTCTTTATTGAAGTGTGGATGGAAAGGTACACAAACAACAGGGATGATTGCAGCCTTAAGAAGATTGTCAAGCAAAACCGAGCTTTACAGAGAGTGAGGCTGCAGTCAATGCATCAAGAGCCACCGCTTACAGACATCTTCAGGAAATAGGCTACAACTGTAGTATTTCTAGAACCAAGCCCCTTCTGAACAAAAGACAATGTCAGAAGCATCTTACCTGGGGTAAGGAGAAAAAGCACTGCTCAGTGGTCCGAAGTCCTCTTTTCAGATTAAAGCAAATGTTGCATTTCATTTGGAAATCAAGGTCCCAGAGTCGGTGATGTCATCTGCTGGCGTTGGTCCACTGTGTTTTATTAGGTCCAAAGTCAATGCAGCCGTTTACCAGGAGACACTTCATGCTTCTGTCTGCTGACAAACTTTATGGAGATGCCAATTTCCAGCAGGACTTACAGGTACATGTAGCACCTACAAGCTGTGCCACTTTTACATCGCCACTTTCCTGGCCTACACAAGCTGCAAAGCTAACACAAGGCTGAATCCAAAATCCCTCTCTAACCCTTGATCAAGGGCCATACTTGGTATGTGGAACAAGGGATTCTACACCGTACATACAGTATATCACCTTAGCTTTCTAATTTAGGTTATTTGGGATTCAACCCCAGAACAGCTACGTTAGTTACAAGTTTTATAGGACTGTCCAAGACTTCTATGTTTCCTCACCTTTGGACTACATATTACCAACAAGGATCTAAAACTACTTTCAGCCCTTGTGAGCACTTAAAGATTTCAAATCAGGGCAATATTACAAGATTCAAATAATAATAATTGATAAATATAGAAAGAATATATAGAAATATAAAAATGATAATAATAATTTCAGAAATTAATGCAAATAAACAAGCAGAACTTTTTACTTACGGTTAAATTACAGAAATTCCTTTCATATTCCATATATAAAATCTCAAGATTTACTTATGAGTAAGATGCTTTTGGATTCAGCTACTAAATTAGCATTATAATGCAGGTTCTGAGCGATTTCAACTGGTGCCAATCATGTTTATTATTGTTTCAGTGATTGGCGGAGGTTCAGTCCCTTTGAGAGATCCCCGGATCATCATCTGAAGTTGGCTAGAGGCAAGAAAAACAAAGGGCACATTGTCTAATAAAGATTGCGATTTTTTTTTTCCCTGAGCCAATCCCACCCACCTACACTCTCTTCACCCTCGTAGATGCATGGTTTCCAGGCATGGCTCAAAACGACATGTTAAAAGCCTGTGGTCCAGTTTATCTTTCATTCCAATAAATACTTAAATCTGAGATTGGGGTCCCAGAGGTGCGCTGGCATCACTGAGATTGTCATGCAGACTGCTCTACCGCTGAAAGCAATTTAAGTTAAATGAATGAACAGCGCAATACTGCAATGAGATATTTGATCATTTGACTCACTAAAAATACTGAATACTACCTAGACTCAATCACTCACTCATTCTTTATAGCACTTATTCTATACGGGGGCGAAGGAGGCCTGAAGCCTATCCCACAGGGATTTGGCACACTAGGCTGGGTACACCTTGGACAGGGTGTCAGTCCGTCATAGGGCACACATGCAATGGGCAATTCAGGATCACCATGTAGCCTAATCTACTTGTCTTTGGGCTGCTGGATGAAAACCAGAGCACCCAGAGAACACTCCAGGGGTGAACATGCTTGATTGCAGAGGTGCGAGGCCACAGTGCTAACCACTATGCCACCACTACCTACAGTGTTACATGTTACAGGGTAATGACATAGTCTATTATATAGATCATTCTGTTGCCGCATTTTATGAAGGGGAATGGGACGTCAGGCTTCCTGTATACACATAAAGCAATCGCCAGTCCTAGACATCAAGCTAGATCAATGGTAACTAACCCAGAGTGTTTTGCAATCCTTATATGGGAATCAAAAAGGTTGTTAATTCCTGAATTTTCAGGAAAATCTCAGTAAAAAGCATGGGCAAAGCTGTACGTATATGTACACCTCCATATACACATACATATACTTTTCAAAAGCATCAAAGCCTATTCACTTCACACTATTTCATAAAGTATTTTATCTCTCTCCAAGGAATCAAAAGTGTATACATTCTTGCTCTAAATCAATCAGCAATTTCTTCATGGCCTTTTGAGTCTCCGTGAATCAAACGTAGTGGAAAGCCCATAATGTACATTATTCATGAGATCTCTCAAATCGCATCTCAGCAAGAGCGCGACGGGAAGAAAGAAACAATGAAGCATTGAGTGAGACTGAGGGGAGGAAAAAAGGCACATAGTTGAATTAAAGAAAATGCAAGGCTTAGCTACAGATGCATTCTTGATGTATCTCGACTTTATCCATCTGGATTTACTCCGTCAGCTGTGATGAGCTCATGCCTGTGTATATTACACCGAGTGAAGGAAGAACACTTAAGCCTAACGTTTACAATCACCTCTGCCGTAACCCAGCTGCATGGTCTTGGCCCAATCCACTAACACACCACCAGACTCTCTTCAAACACCGTCACATCGTACTCAGCCAAAAACTCTCCTGGCTCGTGGCTGAGAGAAATCATCGAGTTCCTGGCAGATAGAAGTCTCGCTGTGCTGTTTTAATTTACAAATCTGAAGATGAACTTCACTTTTTTGGCATGTGTCTGTAAAAATGTCTGAGCTGCAGCCAAAGATGAGGGAGAGCAAGAATTTCTTCCTGCTTGATGGACAGCTTTGTTTGAGGGAGCACAGCTGAGAAGTGGCTCTTTACAACAGATTTGACTGCTTTAGGAAAAGTTACTGTCCCCAGCTCAGGGCTGATTTTATTACCATAAAAGGACATGCCAAGGTGTCTGACTCCTCTTATACCAGAGCAATCTGTAAACTATTATAATTTACTTGGATTACAGTTACATTTAATGTTCATCATTATGCAAAAGTTAGTTCCGACCAAGTAATCTGATTGGAGGAGAGGCATTCCATGAGTGGTGATTTAGAGCATAAAAGCACTAGGATGTTTAACTAAATGCATCACTTCATGTCACAAATGTTACACTAACTGTCAGTCACCCGCATTGTGAAACTAGGTCGGTATGGTCAGCGGTACTGGAAGGAGGGGAGAGCAACTGCCTGCCAAAATCCAGAATCAAAACCATTCAAGGAAGCATTTTCAGCAAGAAAACGTATCTGAGAATGGTATGTCATCTTAAACAACACTGTGTCTCCTTAGATTCTGAGTTGATCCAAATTTCCTCTGAAATGTCTTTGTTTTTCTGCTCACAACGTTAACTATCTTGTAACACAAGGCTGAATCCCAAATCGCTCTCTAACCCCTGATCTAGGGCACTACTAGGGTATGTGAAGCAAGGGATGTTGCACCCTAATGAATTAGCTTTCTAATTTAACTCTGGAATCCAAAAGCTAGCTGACATGGAAATATAACATTTCACAGAACCACCATAATCATAAGGTCCACCAGATCTATGATTTATTCTCCTCACCACAGTACCGGTAAGAATTTAAAACTACTTTCACTCCTGTTAATCAGACTGTAAGTGGCTAACTGTTGGTCACCGGCTCTGCCAGGCACAGAGGGAAACAAGAAAACTGTTCATAATAAACCACATTTGTTGTATAAAAGCAAAATCACACTTGAGGTTATGCTGTTGTACTGAATATCAGCACAGCTGTAACAGCTATAGCACAGGAGCTGCAGACTCACTTCTACAACCACATAACAGCTGTGCCAATATTCAGTGCAACAGCATCCATCCCATGTGATATCACTTAATCATGCTTAACATTTTAATCACTGGCAAATTGCTGTGGTAGAACTGGAATGCAGACAATGCTGTTTACATGTAAATATGCAATGCATTTTTTTTTACTTTCATGTACTGTAACAATCATCTAGATTGTGTTATTCTGTACTTGATCGCACCTTGGATGAAATACTGTAAGTGTAGACTTCAGCGCTGCAGTTCTCTTGTGGCTAATGTTTGTCCTTTCAGTAAGTGTAAAACTGTAGGCTTGTTATTATTTATCGCCTAAATTCTTTGAGTAATTAAATTAAGGATTGCTTGGTTTTAACAGCCCTAATTGGCACAGACATGTTCTGGCCCTTGCATTAATGTTAAAACCTTAGCCAGACTGCCGGGAGCACCAATGAACACTCTTAATTTTGCCTGTACAAGACTGTAAGAGGCCGAAAAAAATGCATCATGTTTGCAGAATTTGAATGATAAACACCAAATATCTAAAGCTCTCCTCAGTGTATGTTTGAACAGTAGGCGAGCTGCCGGGTTTAAAACACTCCATCACAGAGGCGGACATTAACCTTCAGCAGTGATAGATGCACTACACAAATAAGGCAAGGACTAGGACAGCAGGGAAACAAATCACTAAATCATGCTTCTCATGCACATATACCATATGCACCCCGCTGCAGGCAGTTTAGTTACAAATCGTCTCATTTTGACAGATAGAATCCTCTGATACAGATAGTAGACATTTTAACCTTCTGCTTAGATTAAAGGAATAGTTCAACCCAAAATAAAAAGCCTTATTAAAAGCACAAAAATATTTCAATTAGAAAAGATGTCGCTTTCTGTCTATTGTTTTTTGCACTAGAGTTCACAGTTAATAGATAAGCTTATAACCAAATAACCATTATTTAGCAACACACAAAAAATAAACGTCCCAGTCTAAACTAACACGGGACATTTGGAAATGAATATTGTTCTTTTCAATATTTTGTTCACTCTATTGTATGCAGTCTGTTTCCCAGCCACAAAGAAATGCCAAAATGATCAATAGCTATGACCGCTACACTACATTTCATTGTATTAAACATAATTCTGGCATCTCATAAAAAAAAATATCTACATAACTACAAGTGCTGACATCTCGGCACTGCAGAGGTCAGATGACAATATAATTTTAATAAAGCTACAGTTTTATTCAACACAACAACAAAAATTAAGTGCTACAGCTACAACAGAAAAAGAACAAAGAAAGTAGATGCTGTTTTTACACAGAAATGTCTCTGACTAGAAGACCTTTTGTGCCAAGCAGAAAACTAACCAGCCTAGCTAGCTCTCCAGATCATCAGTAATGCAGATGGAATGTCGATTAGTACCGAGAAGGATGTTGTTTGCCTTCACTGCAGTTTGTGAAGTCAAAAGAACTTGAGTTGCTTGTGTAACTTCCTCAAAGTGACATTATGGCCACACTACAATGCTCAAATACTGCAAATAAAATATTTCTTTGTTCAACATGTAATTATTTTGCTCATATTAGCTCACTAGCAAGCATCGCTAATTTAACATTTCCATATCATTCCATGTTTCCTATTTCCTTGCTAGTTCCCATATTCTGTTCAGCGGGCAGTTGGAAACATGTAAACCTTTCACTCTTGATTGCGAGCATTAATAAACATAATGTAAAAGCATTCTTGTAGACTAGGTCATAATCATCATACACTTTTTCAGCATTTTCTTTTCTTTTTTGTTTCAAAATTATATATATACGATACAGTAAATATATAAATCTAAATCATATCATCATACAAAATGTGTCACCCTCATTAGCATCATAGCTTGAGAGAAAAAAAATAAAAAATAAAATTGAGACACCAACAAAATATTTGTATGTTATGTTTAAGTTAAATAATGCATGACCTTGACTTTTCCCCAGTCAATTCAAGAATTAACATACAACATTAACATTAACTACTAACCAGGCAACTATTAAAACAATGAAATTCAATGAATTTCTCTCAACGTCTTTTGGCAAAAATCAACAGAGTGCAGTAGAGCTTGGTTTGCATTTTCCTGGTAAGCAAATCAGCCAGAATGGAAACTCCAAGTCATGACATTACCCCATTCATTACAAAAAAATGAAAGATGAATTATACAGTGGTGACCTCAAAATTGATTAATCATATTACATATTTATGCAACAGACCACACACTTGTTTATACTGACTCATCTGATGTTCATAAGCAATGAGTGACCAACTCATCAGCCTGTTTGCTTACATTCAAATTAGTGTAAAAGCGCCATCTAGTGGCAGCATGTTCACATGAGAACTTTTATCTGAAACCAGCATGCAGCTGGTTTTTCACACTGCTGTTGGGTAAATTTATACCACTCTTTTTGCAAAAAAGCTCAGCTTTGTTTGATCATTTGCGACCATCCATCTTCCTCTTGATGACATTCCAGAAGTTTTTTGGAGTTTATTGGCACTGGTCTAATTTTTTTTTACCAAAGCTGTATTTTTAGTCATATTTAGGATTAAATCACTAATTTCATGCTACAAGACAGATACTGGGCACTAATACAAACATACACAACCTACTGTATTACAGACATGACAAGTAAAAATTAACTTTTAAAAACATTGCAAAAAACTTTACATTTCAGACTTAAAAATATGAAACAATCAAATCAGACAAAATACTGTACCAGCGGTGGAACTTGCCATCCTGCAAAATATTTAACATGTTTATATGGCAATATTATTTTTGGTGGTGGTTAAAATTTACTAGTTGTAATTTTATTAATTCTTAGCAGAAAGTTAAGTGCATGGGATCAAGACCAGGCAAGACCAGAAATTCTAGATTAGACTTTGCTAGAAAACCTCCAAAACCCCTTTCAAGTTCTAGAACAAGATACTTTTAAAATGATCATTAGAGAAAACATGGATAAGGAAAGAAAGGGCTCATGTTCAAAGCATAAAACATCTGTCAAACATACTGGAGGCAGTGTTCTGGCATGTATGGCTGCCAGGGGAACTGGGTCACTGGTGCTTACTGATGTGGCTTATGTTGCTGATTGAAATAGCAAGATGAAGAGTTTCTGCTTAGATTCAGTCAAATGCTGCAAAAATAATAATAATAATAAATAAATGCCAGACTGACAATGATAATGAACAAAGCCCAAGTCAAATAAATGGAATATTTATAATGGAATAAAAAGTCCAAATCAGTCAGCTAACCTTAACCCAATTAAGCTTCTTTTCACACCCACTGAAGAAAAAACTACCAAACAATCATCAGCTGGAGTAAGGCTCTGGTGAAACAGCTCAAGGGAGGAAACTCAGCATTTGGTGACAGTCAAGAGTTCCTGATTCAGCCAGTAATTTATTACAAGGTTTACCTATTCAAATATTAAAAATAAACCTAATCTTTTAATTGCTTGTCTAATTACTTTTGAGCCTGTGAAAACAAAATGAAGAATAGTCTCTAGCCCCACAACAAAATAAAATGCCTGACCGCACTTTGGGGGATGCATCAGGCAAAGCTAGGGAATGTACAGAAGCAGGGCAATGTGATGAGGATTATCATGCTGCATGTGAGCCTCCAGCTTCATTACCACAGCCAAAATAAATAGACTGATAATGTGTCAGTTTTCGGCTGCCATCCTAAAAAGAGCAACATCTGACCTAATCACCTTCAAATAATAGTGTTGACAGTCAGTCCTAAAGATCAGATTTGTGAAACAAATCGGATTTGCCTATAATCTGAACAAGGCATATGTCAACGTTGAGTTTAATCAAAATTAAATACTTTAAACCAGAAAAGATCAGACACAGACAGATGAACAGAGGCGCAAAACAGTTCCAGGTGGACATTTCCTAATCCTGTTTGCATTTGTGGACATTAGTTTATATACTGCTATAACCATCATGAGTAAGGCCATTCTTACACATGACACAAAGCATGGGAGAATAATAAAAATAAAAATAAAAATTATATATACAGTCGTGGCCAAAAGCTTTGAGAATGACACAAATATTAGTTTTCACAAAGTTTGCTGCTAAACTGCTTTTACACCTTTGTTTCAGTCGTTTCTGTGATAATATAATTACAAGCACTTCATACGTTTCAAAGGCTTTTATCAACAATTACATGACATTTATTCACAAGAGTCAGTATTAGCAGTGTTGGCCCTTCTTTTTCAGGACCTCTGCAATTCGACTGGGCTGCTCTCAATCAACTTCTGGGCCAAATCCTGACTGATAGCAACCCATTCTTTTATAATCACTTCTTGGAGTTTGTCAGAATTAGTGGGTTTTTGTTTGTCCACCCGCCTCTTGAGGATTGACCACACGTTCTCAAAGGGATTACGATCTGGGAGTTTCCAGACCATGGACCCAAAATTTCAACGTTTTGGTCCCCAAGCCACTTAGTTATCACTTCTGCCTTACATTTTCCAGCACGGTGCTCCATCGTGCTGGAAAATGCATTGTTCTTCACCAAACTGTTGTTGGATGAAGTTGCTGTTGGAGGGTGTTTTGGTACCATTCTTTATTCATGGCTGTGTTTTTGGGCAAAATTGTGAGTGAGGCCACTCCCTTGGATGAGAAGCAACCCCACACATGAATGGTCTCAGGATGCTTTACTGTTGGCATGACAGGACTGATGGTAGCGCTCACCTTTTCTTCTCCGGTCAAGCCTTTTTCCAGATGCCCCAAACAATCGGAAAGAGGCTTCATCCGAGAATATGACTTTGCCCCAGTCCTCAGCAGTCCATTCGCCATGCTTTTTGCAGAAGATCAACCTGTCCCTGATGTTTTTTTGGAGAGAAGTGGCTTCTTTGCTGCCCTTCTTGACCCCAGGCCATCTTCCAAAAGTCTTCGCCTCACTGTGCGTGCAGATGCGCTCACACCTGCCTGCTGCCATTCCTGAGCAAGCTCTGCACTGGTGGCACTCCGATCCCGCAGCTGAATCCTCATTAGGAGACGATCCTGGCGCTTGCTGGACTTTCTTGGACACCCTGAAGCCTTCTTAACAAGAATTGAACCTCTTTCCTTGAAGTTCTTGATCCTATAAATTGTTGATTTAGGTGCAATCTTAGTAGCACCAATATCCTTGCCTGTGAAGCCATTTTTATGCAACGCAATGATGGCTGCACGCATTTCTTTGCAGGTCCATAGTTAACAATGAAAGAACAACGATTTCAAGCATCACCCTCCTTTTAACATTCTGCCATTCTAACCCAATCAGCCTGACATAATGATCTCCAGACTTGTGCTCGTCAACATTCTCACCTGAGTTAACAAGACGATTACTGAAATGATCTCAGCAGGTCCTTTAATGACAGCAATGAAATGCAGTGGAAAGTTTTTTTTTTCCGGGATTAAGTTCATTTTCATGGCAAAGGAGGACTATGCAATTCATCTGATCACTCTTCATAACATTCTGGAGTATATGCAAATTGCTATTATAAAAACTTAAGCAGTAACTTTTCCAATTTCCAATATTTATGTAATTCTCAAAACTTTTGACCACGACTATACACAATTACATTTTCAATAAATCAATATTTAAGATAAGCAGTGAAGTCTGTACACAGTTTATGGACAGAACAATGGCCGTTGTTTGAAATCAGGATGAATGAGTGCCAACCATATTTTTACATCAAATGCAGTTCTATGTATTTTTATATCATTAACCTATGGTAGTTGATAAACAATAAAATCAATGCCATGGTCTCAATTTAAATAAAAAAAATGATCCATGCAATTTTCCGGTTGGATCGATTACAGTTTTTTCCCCTAAGGACTGATCATTTCAGTGACTGTAAAACAATCAAAAAGAAAAATTAATAAATCTTTTGGTCACAATACTCCTTATATTAACCATTACCCATCCCTAAACACTTTTGAAATGTTTGAGAGGCAGAAAAATGAGGCCCAGCATTCATTTTGCTTGCTTTATTTTTCATAAATGTGAAAGCCAGTAGAATAGTACATATCACAATTTAAAGGTCTGTGGAGAAGTAATTTATTCTGAAGAGAATACCCAAGGCCACTGAGACCCAAGTGAATTAAATGTGGGTGCTTTTTTTTTTTTAATTGGTTAATAATAAATAACCTCAAGTGTTGTTCAAGTCCCAGGAGTGGTCTGCTTGCTCAGTACCAATCTAATCCCAAATGCAGCAGCCACATCAACCCAATGCAGGGAAATCCTCTGGGTCGTCAGGGTTCGGAGCCTGGGGCAAGAAAACATTTAAACATGAAGCCTAGCAAAAACTCCCAAATCTACAGACATCAAATCATATTTAATCTTTTACAACATTCATATGACCTGGGCAACATGAGCTCACTCCATCCACTTCTTAAAGCAAAATGTATAGCTGAAGTGTTACCATACCTTACACAGTTTGTGTGTTTTACTCCAGAATATGAGGATTCTTGAGCATTGATGGTTTCCCATGAGATATGTAAAAGTTATTTAAAATATTTTTTTTAAAAGCTACACGTTTGAAGGAGTGTCAATTCTGTAGCATTTGCACTCAAATTTTTATTTATTTATTCTGTATTCACTGCAACATAGGAGTATATCCATACGCCATCCCAAACTTGGAGAAATTTAGAGTAGTCTACAGGTGTAATAATTGAAATGAGAAATAACCTTGAGTGAGAACTGATCTTAATTGTGTGAACAATCAGGAAAAAAATTAAGAAAAAAAAAGCTTTTCAGCACTTTTGTACTTTGGGCAAGGTGTGTTTTTAATGTCATAACACTGCGCCATGGAAACCGGTCAATTTAATGGCAGTTCAGCAGCGAGCTTCAGATCAATTCGCTCAAGAGTGACTGTATATTGACATGTTCATTAATCAGAGCGTCAGGTTGCAGCTCAGTACCGAGAAGCCAAGCAGCGGTTATTGCTGTTTTCACTACGAAATTTACAGACTGTCAAACAAGGGTTTGATGAAGGCTGCCGAAGGACCAAAACACATCTTTGCCAAAACTGTGGGCCACAATATTTAAACTATTTCATAGTTTAGAAAAAAAAAAAAAAAACTCTTAAGACACAAGTACTGGCATGTGATATCAAATGAAACCTTGCTCACAAATTTAGGTGCCAACATACCAACACTCCATGCTTATTCAACTTGGTATGACAAAATGGCGTCAGGAATGATTCCTCGTACAATAAAACTTTGCACTCCGAGTAACTTCGTTTTAGAGTTTTGCAGTACGAGCAAAAATGAATAAATTTGAACGAGCAAAGTTTTGCACTACACAAGCAGTAAGTATACACCTTGTCTGCCGAGTGATCACAACTGAGCCAATAGTGGTTCTCTCTTGCTGTGGGATTGTGGGTAATCGTCCCTCATGCTCAGTCTGTGCGCGTGCGTCACAGGTATGGTCAACATAGTCAAGTGTGCTCAATGAAAAAGTTCACCTGCATAGCTTATTAAACAGGACAGAAAACTCACAAGAGCACTTCAGTTCTGAGCACTGAAACACATGTACTTCCACTCCCAAAGGGTCTAAACTTATAGCGGTATAATTCACACTTCACTAAATATATATAAATAAAAGATGATAATTAACAAAAGTAAACAGTTTGGGGTTCTCATACATGCTTACCAATTCGCACAAATCTTTCTGAGGTGACCTTTGAGTGACAGGTGTCCCGCGGCCTCTTCCCCCACGCCCACCTCGGCCCCCTCGAGTAGGCCTCCCCAGACTTCCAAAGTTGATGTCCACCTGACAGGTGATGTCTTTAGTAGGGCGCCGACACACTAGATGGTCATCTTCATTCAGACCAGGTCCATGTTCCTAATACAAAACATGTTGTAAAAAGGGATCATGTGCTGATAAGAGAAACAGCTGAAATGTACACAATACTCTGATCACCTTTGGGCGCTTGGATTTGTGGATCACCACAGCTTTGGGGGGCAACTTGGTGTCTGCCTTACGAATGTTAAACTCTGCCTTTGATCTGTTTTGCTCCTGCATGGCTTTCCATTCATCCAAAGACATCTCGATAGCAACCTCAAGCACTTCTTCTGTCTCTACAGGCCTGCAAAAAACACCACAACTCTAGGCATCCACAGACAGAAAATAACGGTTCCACACAAAAAAAAAAAAAGTGCAGAACGTTACTTGTAACTGAAGCAAAGCCTTTAAACCAAAGCCTATAAAAATATTTGAGTTAACCAAGGAAATTTCTCAGCACTATTAGAACGTCACCTGATGCTGGAATCAGTGCATTCAACTGTTTTTCCTTATGTTCATCTGAAACCAGTGGCCTATACGAAATCACCCCAGAGCCACTGCACTAAAGGAGGAAATCACCCCTACAGGTAACATTAGTTCTGATTCATTAAGAACCGTTATTGTAATCAGCATATACACAAGTGCCACAAAAGTCAGGCTGTTAATTTAAGGAAACTTTAAAGTAAATTCTTTCCCATGAATCCAGACTTTTGGGCCATACTGAATGTACAGTAAAAATAGAATTTAAGATTGAACTGCTGTTAATTCAAATAAGTGGCAGATGGAAAGGCAAAATTAAAATGTACTCTCCTTCAAAATGCAAAGCTTAATGAGAGCTGAAAACTGCAAAACACAATTATGAAAAGTGTTACATTAATTTACAATTGTTAAAGTCAACCATTGCAGCATGTTGACTACCAGAGACATGCCAACGCATCCTTCTCTTAGGCTTGACAGCATGCTCTGTAGTTGCAGTAACTCCTCACCAGCTATTGGCCATTACTCTACGTATATAGCAAGGGTTTTACCTCCCTATATAGTGAACTGGCTTTATATTTTGCCCTATTTGGAATTAAATTCCAAACCATTTAGTGAGCTATTTACTAGAAAGCCTGAAATTCCGGTATTATTTAAATGCTACATGCACATCATTTTATGAAGCAGAAAGCACAGCATATTCCATAGCAGTGTCTCATTTGGAAGAGTAACACTGAATGCCAATTCTAACCAACACCACCAAATTCAGGAGGAATCACATACAGGGCATTTGAAAACCCCACCTTAAAAATTGAAATTTTGCAAGAAATTTGCCTCAGCAGACAAGTGACCGAACTGAACGCCGGGTAAATTGCGCGTACACCCAGAAGACTCTCCTGAGACCCAATTAAGGAATGTGGTGCACAATTTTAAAAAGTGCCCATCAGCTGATTTTATTGACTTTTCTACAGAGAAATCAAATCTGACCCATTTTCCAGATCAGTCTCCGTTGTATCTGGTACTTCCTCGCCTTCACCAGTCTCCTCATTAGGTGCTCCCTCAGCCACAGCACTGAAAGCAAATGGGGAAAACAAATGATTAGAGCTGCGTCGAAACAAACCACATGGGATGTTGGACAAAGTCATTCTAAAAAAGCTAAATTATGCAAATGACTTTCCATTTATGGGTATACTGTATTTGTTGCACAATTTGCAAATAAACAAGAGCCACAAATCTAAAACGAGATCAAGTCAAAGGTCAAAAGGTTTGGATATACCTTCTAATTCCATGGTCTTTCTTGATTGTTATTTTATTCTAAACTGTAAAACAATGCTGAAGCCATCCAAACTCTTCAATAATCTCCTTTAAACAGTTGATATGGAGATGAGTCTGCTACTTATGCTCAGTAAAGCCTTCACAACGGCTCTAATCTGAGGTGCTGTTTATTATTGCTTTTTTGAGGCTGGTACAGTAACTCCAAATAAATTTTTCCTGTGTAGCAGAGGTAAGTTTTGCCAAGATGGTCATGGCCAGTTTCATCATGGTGCTTGATAGGTTTTTGCAAATGCACTTAACACCATTCTTGCAAAAACTATCTGTGCCTTAAAATAACTGACGTTTTGATGTTACCCAATTCCATGTGTCTTTATAGTTTTGAAATATCCAATATTGTTCAGGAATGTGGAAAATAAACAACTAAACACACACAAAAAAAAATTTAATTAGAAGGTCAGTGCACCAAACTATTGACTGGTACTGTTCTTGTACCATATACAAGACTATTAATTATAAACAAACATGAATGCACTTGAACTAGCCTAAACATATACACTTGTCATTTATTTATAGATCACTGCATGCCAATTATTCATGCGAAATGTGTTCTAATCTGTGCAATCAATTTGCAGAGATCTTGATCAATGTCATCTCGCACAAGTTAACCAAACATGGACACTGTCCCCTGCCCTTCAGGTCTGCATTAGCCCACCAGATTTAGAGATAATACTCTTCTCCTACACATGTTTTATAAACCATACCATCACTCAAGAGGGAGTTCCTTTTCAAATCAGGTTCCCCCTCACGACATCAAAGATGAGTCAAAAATGATATGCACTTGAAATTTTGCTTTTTAATATAATTTGCCAATCTATTAAGCCTTCATATTTCCTCAAAAATGTTTTAGACTGAGCTGCTAGCAACAAATGCACCACTGTCTTCACTTCATCAGAAGTTGCAGAGTGTCGACAGTGTCTGCAGAAGTGCTCCCTTAAATCATCTGCATTTAATCTGAAGTTTAGGCTTAAGCTCTTCAATAAGCATTTCACTACAATGAGCACTGATTGTTAAACCATTTTCCCAATACATGTTCCAATAGTGACCCTTAAGAATCCTACAAAAATGTAAGCATCAAATTTCCAGCTGACGGTTGACTCTTGAACTTTCTTACATTTCCTCTCAGGCTTGTAGTGACGAATCCATGGCTTGTCACCAATATCGATTCTTTTTCAGAAACTTTGACCTTGCTTAGAATATCAGGCCAAATTTTGCACAAATATATATATTTTTTTTTAAATATAAAGTCACTGCATGCTGCTCCTCTTCTGTGCAAGTTACAACTGGTGCATCCACTGAATTTTATCTCCCACCGCATCTACAATTGAACACATCCACACTTGCACAGCAGTGATTGGGGAGACAATAGCGTTGAACGAAAAGTGCTGTTAAGACCATGTTGCCAATGGAAGTTTTAATATAAGCAGAGAACCGATCATTTTTGGCTCAACGTCATAAATGCATACCCAGATTTCTATAAAAAGGCACTCTATTTTTAGGTTATATTGATTCCATCTATTACTATTTCAACTTGCTGGAGGCACCTTATTTACAGTTTCGTTCCCACCTGTATATACAGACATGCATGTCCGCACCAGTTCTAGGCCAGGGTCCAAGCACCCGGGGCTCTGGTACAGAGGAACAGTATGTTCGTATTACTGGACTTTTATTTGACAATTACCTCATTAATGCATTTTAAATTAGTGGTGTTTCTCCCCCCCCAAACTTAAAACTTTAACTTTTTCTCATTGCAATTCTGTTGTTGTTAACTTGTTGTACATTATGTGAGATGGCTGCGGTAACGATAAAATTTCCCTTTGGGTTTAATGAAGTACTCAATCACCCAGCAACTATTGCACATTTTACCTGACATGGTCTTTCATGGACCCCCAGTTGCGTGGTCCGCTGCCACCCCGCTTCTCTTCAGGACGAACACTCCTGGTTAAAAATTGGCACCAGTTACATTTGCTGGCAGTCATTACTAAAAATGAATAAATAAAATCAGACCATTAGAAACTGCACTGTATTCTTACGCCCGGTCACTCCCACTGTGCCGCTCAAACTCCCGCTTCCCTCTGGGATCAAAACCATCAGTTGATCTGGAAAATCCGATACCTCGAACCCCTCGTCCCCGTCCACCTCCTCTTCCCCGTGCCGCTCGATCAAAAGGCTCTCCAGGCCTAATAAAGTGGACAGAGTCTTTACAAAGAGGATAACTAGCCACAAACCATGTGTACCATTCAAGATCTAGAGGTACTTTAAGTAAAATGTAAAAATGAGCATTTGTATCCTATTTAGTGTTTTGTTTTTTTGGCAGAAAGTGTACTGTAGCAAGGGTAAATACATTACATCAGTATAAGCTACATGCAAAACCTACAAGATTAGGTTAATGACTTAGTTGTGCGCAATGAAGGAAAAATATAAATTGTGTCTCAGATATACACATATTTGTGCTTAAACATTGTAATGAAAAAGGTACCATTTCTAATGAACAATTGTAAAGGAATGTGCCATTTAGTTTAATCAATGCTGCAGTTACGAATGTTAAGACTTTATTTAAATAAAAATAAAACTTTGTCCTTTAATTATGTATGAAAATTAGTTATGCTCTGCCGCAGGTACCTAGGCACCCTCATTTACTTGTAACCCTTTATGTCCGACATTTATTTGATTAATTTTCCCACTATAATGATCAAACATCCAGTATCT